>OZ023269.1:95472221-96022221 GCA_964006375.1 Tillus elongatus | reverse complement strand
TTCGTTTGTCGGTTTTGAAAAACAGAGTGGGGGCCTCAAAATCTGAGTGTATGCCACTATCCGCCTCCGTCCAGGCTCAGCTGGACCGGACCCCGACCAGTGTTTGTCTCCAATCAGTCGCCTCTTACGACAGGCAAGAGTTACCTTGGACCTATTCTGTTAGTTCGTGCCTGGACCCACAGGAGACAAGAGTGGATTAATAAAAAAAGTCTGGACGCAGCAAATGCGTTATGGTAGTGAATTTTCATAGAAAAGATCTGGCACCAACTACTTTTTATTACTTTTTTCATTGTAACATACAAATATCAAATTTGGTATGTGGTTTCCTTTTAACATCGCTAACCTACATACCAAATTTGGTTACCATATGTTTTCAATTTTTTGAAATAACATTTTTCTCCGAAAGAAAACCGAAAATTTTCCCGGAAAACCTGGCTCAATTTTTCTGGATAACTACCTTAGCCAAGCCAATTACAAAAGGAAGGCATGTTCCAAATTTTATAAAAATCGGACTATTATTTTTTGAGTTATCGGTGTGATACATACATACATACATATATATATATATATATATATATATATATATATATATATATATATATATATATATATGGGTTCTCGTCAAACCCTTTCATTTGATATCCATGTCAAGGGGATTGTGAGGAAAAAGGAGGAAAAAGGTAATCCACCATCTTGTAGAGTCTGCCATATTGGATTTAGTATATTGTATTGTCACCGGACTTATACACTGCTGCCAAATTTGAAAGCTCCAGCTCAATTAGGCTTAGTTGAGATTTTGATTGCAAGATATGTCCTGGACAGAGAAGGTGAGCTAAGAAAAGTGTTATAAGAAATAATTGATATTTCAACAAAAGTTCAAGTATCTGAAAATGAACAATAAATTTTTGTACACAGTTTAAAAACAATTTTAAAAGTAATTGTCAATTTTCGTTTTGTTGAGAAATCTTAGCTGAAGGATTGACACTGAGTTATATTAATTTAAATCTGACAAACTTTTTACTGCTTGTCACATTACATATGTCAGTATATATACTGACTTTCCAAAAATCCGAAAACCCGGTATAACAGTTAACCAAACGCAATGAAATTTTCTATACTACCTTGTTTTGTTTCTGATAAGAAATGATAACAATATGTTTAAAAAATTTAACAGGTGTACAATTTTTAAATTTCGTATTATCAAAAAATGATCTCTATAAATTTGCGTTTCCTTCAGTTTGAAGCAATATTTTCTAGCGATTTGTGCTCAGTTTTTTAAGTCATTAAGTCAGTATGCCTAGGCGCCATTTACAGAGCAATTACATTCATTAAAGTGAATTCGAGAGAAGGCGCATTGCTGGCATGCAGAGAAGCCGGTTTTTCAATCACACAAATTTCCCACCTCATACTCCGTAGTGTATCAACAGTGTTACAGTGTTTGTACAGATGGTTTAAAGAAGGATCGTCATTTGAGGATTGCAGGTTTACAAGACATAGTTTTCACAACATGGTCGACTGGAAATGTTTGGCTGGGAGTTTTACAAGAGAGAGTCTCCATGGCAGATATATCGCAGAATACGTGCTTTTGGGTTTCGTTCGTATAGACCACTTTTATGTCTCCCACTGACACCTCGACATCGTGCTACTCTGCTTGAGTGGTGTACCGTGTTCTTGTGTTCTCTGACGAGTCCCGATTCTGTCTTTGGGTCCAGGATGGTCGCAGAAGAGTAAGACGAAGACGTGGAGACCACAGTACTTTAGAATTTGCTGTGGAACGGCATATTGCCCTTACACGCAGGATGGTGATAAGGGGTGCGATCACTTGTAGTTTTTGTTGATAGAGTTTTGAAAGCAAATGATTACATACAAAACGTGCTGCAGTCTGTTGCACTGCCATACCTACGTTAGTTTGATCAACGCCTTTTTCAACAAGACAACGCACGTCCACATACAGCAAGGGTTACTACAAGGTTCTTACAAGAAAACGTGACCCTGTTTACATGACCTTGTTACTCCCCAGGCTTGTCACCAATCGAACATTTGCGGGATATGACTGGGTAATTTACCCTAACCAGCAAATAACCTAGTTGACCTTTCTCACCAAATTTAAGAAGCAAGGGATGACATTCTTCCGAATACCATAATGGATTTAAGTTCCAGCATGCCTTGAAGAGTTAATTAAATTCATAAGAAACCACGGCGGACCCACCCATTATTAAATAATTTTGTTATTGCTTAATATTTGAGTTTGAAAATGTAATGACTTTTAGGGTTGATTAAACACACATTATGTATAAATTTTATTAAAATGAATCAACTTTTAGTGGAATTTTTTTGAAAGTTAGTTTATGTTTTATCTTATTGATTGAGCTTCTCTCCGTCTGATAACTCAAAAAATAATTAACCGATTTCAATTAAACTTGGCAAATACCTTTCTTTTATTAATGGCTTGAATGAGTTCGTTAGCCAGGAAAATCGGACGAGGTTTTCCGAGAAAATTTTAAGTTTTCTTTCAAAAAAAATTTTTTTTTCCGAAAATAACAAAAATGCTTTAATGAAATTTACATGTATGTTTCCTTGGGAGAGACCTTACTACGTACCAAAACTCAACTTTCTAAGTTTAAAGAAAATTGAGAAAATTTTAAATTTTCTTTGTAAATTTTTTTTTTCTCCGAAAATGACAAAGTTATTTTAGTGAAATTTGGTATATATCTTGCTCTAGGAAATACCTTACTACATCCAAAATTAAACTTTCTTAGTTTATAGAAAATTGAGTTATTCAAATTTGAAGCATTTAATAAAAATTCACTACCATAACGCACTTGCTGCGTCCCGAGCTTTTTATATTTATGTTTTTTTTTAATTTATGTTTATTTAAGTTTTAAATAAAATTCAACATTCGGCAGCCGGCGTTCGAGGTGAACGGTAGTTAAGCGAATACGTAGTGAAAATCGTGTTAAAATACGAAGTGTTTTGGTGTTTTTAAGTGAAAATGTATACAAATAAAACAGGCGAACCGCCTGATCGCGGAAGATTAGAATCTAATCCTGCAAAAACAGATTGGTATGAAAAAACACAAGAAATGTCCCAGGATATAGAGATGAATTACGAAACTAATAAGGTAGGAACAGAAAATCAAAATAAAGCCATAGGCGAAAAAAAAGTTTCAAATAATATCAATAAGGATTTGGTAAGTGAAGTTTTTAATTCATTAGTAGAAACTTCAAATAAAAATGTAAATGAAAATATATGTAAAAATCCAATAAGCGATAAGCCGACTACAGTGGTCGATAAACAGTATAAAGTTGTGGATAATTTTTATGATAACAAGCATAGCGGTCCGTACATTGTATATATTCAAAATAACAATGGAAATATAGGTAAAAGTCATATCATAACGACTTCGAGAATTATACGTAATTCAGTACCTGAAATAGATCAAGACATTAAATCGATAGTTAGTGTAGGCCTGAACAAAATAAGATTAGAACTTAATAACGGAAAAAGTGCAAATAACCTAGTAAATTCAGAAATTCTTAAAAATAAAAATTATTACGCTTACATACCTCAGTATTTAACAAAAAGGCAGGGGGTAATTAAAAAAGTAGATTTAGATATCCAAGAAAGCGAATTATGCAACATAATAAAACCGCGCATAGGCGAAAATTTTCAGGTTTCTAGTGTTAGAAGAATGAACAGGCGTGTTCAAAATGGTGATCAGATTTTATACGTTCCAACACAGTCAATTCTAGTTACTTTTCAAGGTCAATATTTGCCAAAAAAAGTGTCGATAGAAAAAATCATTTTCGAGGTAGAACCTTACATTAGACGGGTCATACAATGCATGAAATGCTTACGCTATAACCACGTTAGCACACAATGTAGAGGAAAAGAAAGGTGCGGAAACTGTGGGGAAGAACATAGTAATAATCAGTGCACACATACAGGGACACCGGTATGTGTTATATGTCGGGGACCACATAAGGCCACTGACAGAAATAGTTGCCCAGAATTTCAAAAACAAAAATCCATCAAAAATATAATGAGCACGGAAAATAAATCGTATAAAGAAGCATCAACACAATACTCACAAAGTTACGCAAAAGTAACAAAATCACATGTAACTAACGTAGATAATTTTTCAGTCAACGGTGATGCCAAACTTCCCGCAACAAATTATACTTTTCCAAATTCTTTTACGCATTCACAAGCAAACTCTCAGTTTTATCCACAACCTGTAGTAAAACGCAAACGTACAGATATACTGCACGAAAATAAAATGGAAAACATACGACAACAACATCAAGAAATTGTGGCGCCAACAACATTCAGAACAACACCAATCATAAATCCCATACCCCCTAGATATAATCTACCAAAAGACGAAGATAAAACTGAAAAACTGGTATCTTTTTTTATAGAAACACTAAAAAACATTGGCACAGGTAACCCATTAGACAAAGAGCTGTTAGATAAACTTAGACTAGATATATCACGTATCGTACAAACCCAAAATACATATTCGCGCTGAAAATAATGCAATGGAATTGTAGGTCTTTAATGTCAAACAAGGGCAGCTTTGAAAGATATCTATTTGATAACTGTATTGATATTTCACTGCTTAGTGAAACATGGTTAAAATCTACATTCAATATTAAATTGTCAGGATATAGTATACTTAGAAAAGATAGGGCAGATGGATATGGTGGCGTAGCGCTACTAATATCAAATAAATTTGCCTTTACTCAAATTAACCAGTTTTATTTTGTGGATAACATAATGTGCGTAGGTGCAAAAATTAAACTACATCGTAACAAGATCGTTAATTTTTATTCAATATATATTAAACCTGGAAATAGAATTTCAGTTACTCAATGGGATACCTTTTTTAGAAGCTTAGAAAAACCATTTATTCTAGGGGGCGACTTCAATATCCACCATACAGCGTTGGGAAGTACCAGTACAGACTTAAATGGCCAAAACTTAATTTCAGCCATTGATGATAATCAACTTACTTATCTTAATACAGGTGCAGAAACGCGTATGACTAAGCCAAATAGTATTTCCAGGTCTGCAGTTGATATAACAATAACTTCAAACGCATTAGCTCAAAATATTGAATGGAGTGTAAAAAATGAAACATTAGGGTCGGATCATTTTGTTATTGAGTATAAGTTTTTTATAGATAATACAAATAGTAGCGTAGATTCCTCGGAAAACAAAATAACAAACAAAAAATGGAATGTTAAAAAAGCTAATTGGGAACAATACAAACAAAAAACAGAGCAATTTGCAAAAAATGCCTTAGAAATAAATACAAACATAGGCTATGAAGAGTTTCTTCAAAATCTAAATCTAATAATTTCTGAAACTATTCCAGTGAATAAAGCTAAAAAAACAAAATTTAATAAAGCATGGTGGAACGAAAATTGTAAAATAGCAATTGATAAACGCAAAGTAGCATTACAATCGTATAAATTTAACCCTACAATGCAAAATTTTATAGAATATAAGAAATGTGCGGCAATAGCAAAACGAGTAATTTTAGATAATAAAAGAAAAACTTGGCAAAACTTTTGTAGTACACTTAATAGAAACACTAGAATAAAGGAAATCTGGAAAACAATAAAATGTATAAATGGCGTGCAAACAGACAACATACCCCGAAGTTTGAACAACGATTGGATGATAGAGTTTATGCAGCTACAAGCACCGGCTTGGGTGGAAGAAAACTCATTTGGAGGCGGTCCAATATCCAATATTAACATCGAAATATTCACCATACAAGAACTAAACCTTAGTCTTAAGAATAACAACAACACAGCTGCAGGGGCAGATAACATACATTACTCTATGTTGTACCAACTACCCCAAATAGCTAAGGATTTATTACTAAACGTAATAAATAAAATATGGCTATCAGAAGAATATCCAGAAAGCTGGAAAACATATCTGGTTATGGCATTTTTGAAACCATTTAGAGATCCCAACTTAGCCAAGTCATATAGGGGAATATCGTTAGCGTCCTGTGTACTAAAAACGTTGGAGAGAATGATCAAACGACGACTAGAGACTTGGCTGGAAAAAAACCATAAATTATCTCCAAATCAGTTTGGCTTTAGAAAGGGATATTCCACTGCAGAAAGTCTAACAAAGTTTACCACAGATATCAACATTTCATTCACCAACACAAAATCAACAGTGGCAGGATTTATCGACATAGAAAACGCTTATGATAATATAAACTTAAGCCTATTGTATGATAAGATGATATACTTGGGAATAGAACCAAACTTTGCCCGTAAAATTATAAAATTATATTTAAACAGAAAAATACATCTTCTAACAGCAAATGAAAATATCACTCCCAGAAGCACGTCAAGAGGAGTACCACAGGGCAGTATAATCAGTCCTCTCTTATATTTGATCTATACACATGACATAAGCAACAATATCAACATACAAGTATTACAATTTGCCGACGATATATGCATTTATGACACCAACTGCGAAATAGATAGGGGAATCCAAGAAGTTACAAAAGCTATAGAGCAACTACAACAATGGACGAACAACAACAACATGAACATATCAACCAAAAAAACTCAGCTATGTATATTTACGCGCAAGAGACAGCCACTGCCCACTACGGTCACTGTTAACAACACTGATTACCCCATTAAGGATAAGGTGTGCTTTTTAGGGGTGTTTTTGGATAAAAAACTGCTCTGGAGGGATCATCTTCAACATCTAACGACAAAAACTGAGAAAGCAATAAATATACTTCGTATGGTGTGTCACACAAGATGGGGCGCTGACACAAATGTAGCCTTAATGATATACAGATCATTTGTTAGAGCCATGTTAGATTACAGCTCATTCCTCTATGACCAAGCGGCGAAAACCCACCTCAATAAAATCAGTACCATCCAAAATAAATGCTTAAGGTTGGCATTAGGTGCACTAAAAAGCACTCCAGTTAATAATTTGCTAGCCGAATGTGGTGAGATGCCTCTTCAATTCAGAAGAAAAATGATAGCAATAAGATTTATATTAAAGTTACAAGCAAAAAACAGCCCAATCCTACTCAAATTGGACCAATTACACAAGCTCACAGCAAGACATCGTTATTGGAGTCAAAAAGCAATCCCACTTACAGTAGAAGCATATTTGTCTGCACTCAAAGTAAAGCCCGATATGTACACCTACGATACGCAGCCGTTTTACAATATAAAATATGAAGTATTGCAAAATGTACAAATTGACTACCTGCCAGATTACTCATACATAGCCCAGCCGTTAAGAAACAACATCTTCCAGGAAGACATTAGTAAATTAGTACCACCAAATAGCTGTCTGATATACACAGATGGATCAAAAACTGACGAAAAAACAGCATGTGCCTATTTTGCAGTCCAAGACGAAAATTCAAAAATTTTTAAATTGAACAAAAATATGTCTAACTACACAGCAGAATTGATAGCTATCATAGAAGCCCTGAAGTATGCCACCGACAGCAACGACAATTATATAGTAATAATTACAGACTGCAAAAGTGTACTACAAAAAATAGAAAACTTCAATAGTCATATTTGTAACAACTATTTATTTGGTGAACTTGCCAAGTGGTTACATATTCTAATGCTTAACAACAAAGTGGTGAGATTTATGTGGATTAAGGGCCACTGTGGCATTGTACCCAATGAAATTGTAGACAGGTTAGCAAAAAAAGCTTTGGAAGAGGGTCAGTCGACTGAGTATCTCTGTCCACTTGAAGATTTTTTGTCGAAAGGTCTCAAATATAGTAATAGATTATGGGCGGAGCAATACAGCAGAGAGACAAAAGGAAAGTTTTACAGAGATATTCAGCCCACGATACCTAGGGTACCATGGTTTAGAAATTGCTATTACGAAAAAAATTTTGTAACGATAATATGTAGGTTAAGGTTCAACCATGCTTTATTCCCAAGCCATAAATATAAAATAGGCCTTTCAGATGAGCCAACCTGTGCATGTGGGGAAGTAGGAAACGCGCAGCATGTTTTGTTGGAATGTACCAATAAATATAACATTATTGAAATTTTTATAGAATATATTAACAACTTAAATATAGTACAAAAACCATTTTGCATAACACAAATACTAGAGATGAAAAATATAGCATTATATAAAGTATTAATAGACCACGTGCACAGGTTGGCTTTAAAATTATGATAAATATATTTAGACGTAGGATAGAATTAAGGTAGTTTAGGTAGATATTCCCAGTGTTCAATCCCTTCATGTTCTCCTATTCTTATAGAGGTCTTCCTGTTTGTCTATAAAGTTGCCATGATAGACCCCTTGGCACGAAGACATGTGTCCCCTGTGCAATCCTGAATAAATAAAAATGAAAAAAAAAAAAAAAAAAAAAAAAAAAAAAAAAAAAAAAAAAAAAAAAAAAAAAAAAATGTGTGTATATATTTGTGTGTACATATGTCATATGTGTGTATGATTGTGTCTATATATGTGTATATATTATATATCAAACATTTATTGAGAAGTATGTTGTATGATAGGGTGTATGGATGGGAAAGATAAAAATGTATATATCATTACATAGAGTGATCCGACACTATTGTTTATTATCAATCGGTATCAGTTATCGGCTGGTCTGGAAATATTTGACTATACCTCCTAAACTGGAAAAATGAGCTAATGGCAAAAAGCCACAGCCATAATTCGAACAACAACAACAACAATAAAATTCAAGTTTTTATAAAAAATTGCTGCCATAGCGGAGACGCCTCATCGCGATTTTCTTAATCGCATGATAATGGTGTTCTATAATATCTCTGTCGTCGCTAAGTTCCGTTGTCTGCTTTTGTTTTTTTCTTTTGTAACCGAATATGCTGCGATTGCACTAGATTAATCAGTTTTAGGAAATTGATAACAGTGCATTTACTACATCCATGTGCAATAAATACATAGTCGCGTCGTCTATATAAAGGCAATAAAACAGAAATCACCAAGACTGACTTAGTCACCAGTTTCGATAGTAAACAACAATCTTATCTCATTGCCTTATTCTTGGGTCAGTTCATTTGATACTACAGAGACAAAACTGAAGCGCAATATGTTTGTCAGTGCAGATGTTAAAATATAAAATGAGTTGAAATGATTCCGGCCATTTATCTATATTATCGGATCATTTTCGAGCTTTCCAGGATTTTCACTGGTAAAACGTATACAAATAGAGACTGAACCAAGATAGATTTTAGACTAAAATGCTATACATGGGCGTTACTTTTTAATCTTTTTTTTTTCCATTTTTATAACATTTTATTGTATAACATTGTAACGCAGTCTATATGGGTCAAACGTCTAGAGGTGTTAATACCAGATACAAGAAACATTTTCTGCACTTAGAAATAACTACGCTGACAAATCTACCTTTTGTAAAAGATATAATCGCTACTCAACATAGGTCCGGAGAAAATAACCGCATAGAACCACAGCAGTTTTGTAATGACAAGCGTAAACTTGACTTCTTTGAAGCTTTACTAATAAAAATCACATACACAACAACTACACTATTTTAAATGAGTAGACTGATCTTTGGAAACTATTTTATTCAAATTAAATGTACAAAATGGAATACATCGAACTATATTAAACATAGTGGTAATAATGTAATGACTAGATGTACGACGATATTTTCGTTACATAGAAGCTGCTTCTATTGCTGTTATTGTTAATTGTTTATTTATGATTAATATGGCTATTTTAGAGATGTCATTTGTCATTAGTTTAATTTTTTTTAGTAAGCAATTTTTTGATCAAGGTACCCTAACCTAGCAACGGATTCTTATTTAGAGTTGTCATGATTGCGTATAAATAAATTTAATTTTGTCCTTCTACTGATGAAGATATTAAGCAATTGTGAAGCCAGAGAAAAAGTTTCTACGACTGTATTTAGTATAGAACGGATTCACCAAGTAAGGGCGACAACAATAAATGAATCTTTATCTCTTTTCATAATAAATAAATTAAGACTAAGGTAAGTTCATGCTAGATTCCAATGACAATAAGCTAATAGAAATAATTTTAGAGAGACTATTTTAAGATATGATAACGTACATCTCTATTTTTACATTTCTTAGAATTATTTTCATAATCTTTACAAATATACATATAGAATGTGCCATTTAAAACTTCCCACCTGAAAAATATTGAAAAAAGGCAAAAAAGCCGAGACACGTCGACTTTGTTTTCAAGGGGGGCACAGATGGCGTAAGTTTTGGTGTCTTGGAACCTACCCCATAGGCAGGGGCGTAAAGCATCCTTAAATTTTAAATAGCACCCTATGTTGAGTGATACCTCATTTTAAAACTTTATCAAGCTTGCTCACGACAGCATACGAGTTTTTAAATTTTGGTTTGGATATGGCAATAAAATCATCAATTAAAGAATAAGACACAATATTAATGAAGGAAAGCATGTTATTTAATTAAATGTTCAAATTGTTTTCCATCCACTTCCATACAAAAATAATTTTAGAGCTTCGGTGGTTCAGTGATAAGAACGTGTGCCTCTGAACCGGAGGGTACTGGGTTTGATCCCAGGGTACTCCTTTCACTTTTTCAGTATATACTGTACAATTAACATCAACCAAGGTTGTGGGATTGGATTTGAGCAAGTTGAATGTCTGCACGTTCCGCCCTTCAGAGGGGGCATAAAGCCGTCGGTCCCGTGTCCATGCGGTGTTGGGCACGTTAAAGATCCCTACCCTCCTTACAGAAAGGCAGGGGTTCGGCACAATTTCCAGGACAGTGAGGTGAAACTGCTCCTTGGCATCGGTGATTGGCCATAGTCGCGGAAATAGGTAGACGTTAAAGAAATAAACACACACACACACACACATACAAAAATAAAATCATAACTCCACCCCCGAATGAACATTTTGATGCATTTCAGGCGTTATCAGGCAACATTTTTTAACAGTTCGCTGACGAAGCTCCTCAAGTAAGTTCGGTCGTGTTCCATAAATTTTCGACTTCAAGTGTCTCCATGGGAAAAAGTCTAATGGCGTTAAATATTGCAATCTGGGAGGCCACTAAATTGAACCTCTGCGTCCTATCCAGTGATTAGGAAAGTTCTGATTGAGAAAATCACGCAAAGCGGTGCATAATATGGCGGAACGCCATTCTGCTGAAACCACACATCCTCGTCTGTCAAAGCGTTGTCATTTTCCAATATTTCCACAATCGTAGAGAGCGTTTAGCTGTCCTGGTTGTCTAACATTTTTATTAATTTTAGAAAGTATATAAATATTGCTAAAATAATAATAAAAAGTGTATTAAATTGGCTCTGCCGCCTATGGGTAGTCTAGTGATAAATTACTTTACAAGAAAGAACAGCAGAAGCACGTCTAAAAGATAATAAAATAATTCAGGTATTACCGATAAACGAAATATGTTAATTTTTGTAACGTTCAACCTCCCTATAAATCGATCGTCATGTTTTTTTAAACGTGTTGTGGTGGTTTGGGTTCTCCAAGTGTAATTATATATATATATATATATATATATATATATATATATATATATATATATATATATATATATATATATATATATATATACGTGGGCAGGTCAATAAGTCTGTGACTTTTGGAATGAAACACAGGTTTTTTTGACAAAAAATCATTTTATTTCTCAACATAGTCTCCTTTCAGCTCTATACACTTCGTCCAACGTTTCTCCAATTTTTTTATCCCTTCCAAAAAGTTAGATTTGTCGAGGTACTCAAAATAGGTATTTGTTTGTGAGATGATTTCATCATTGGTCAAATCTCTTTCCGCCGAGCCATTTCTTTAAGTTTGGAAACAATAAATAGTCACTCGGGGCTAAATCCGGAGAATAGGGTGGATGAGGGAGGAATTCGTATCCCAATTTATGCAATTTCGCCATGGAGACTACACGTATCTACACCGTTGCATTGTCTTGGTTAAAAATAACTTTTTTCTTGGCCAAATGCGGTCGTTTTTTCTTCAAATCGTCATTTAATCGGTCCAATAAGTTGGTATAATATTCACCATTGATTGTTGTTCCCT
Organism: Tillus elongatus; assembly: GCA_964006375.1. Taxonomy (NCBI): domain Eukaryota; kingdom Metazoa; phylum Arthropoda; class Insecta; order Coleoptera; family Cleridae; genus Tillus; species Tillus elongatus. The sequence continues at coordinate 96,010,127 of OZ023269.1, read as the reverse complement.
TTTAAAGGTAATCAATGTGGATTATACCGCGTGCATCCCAAGAAACGGTTGCCATGACTTTATTGACTGACAAACCCACCTTGGCCTTCTTCGGCGCCGATTCGCACGGGGAAACCCACTGTTTTGACTGCTGCTTGATCTCTGGTGTGTTGTGGTGAATCCATGTTTCGTTCACGGTTACAAAACGGTGCAAAACAAACAGCAAAATATAATTATTTAATATGTTAATACGTGTATAGTGTTGTGCGCGGCCTCTACGCAAAGAGCCTGTTGAATTGTTTGCTTGGACAGCAGCGGTCAGAAAATCATCTTGTATCCAGGTGAGTTGCTCTAACCGGTAGGCAAGAGTACTGGTGACTCTAAAAGAAAGCCCCAATTAAAGGCACGGCCCCTCTAGGCCTCAGTGTCACTCTAAAATTACACAGGAAAGTGATTATAACAGTCTGCCTATGTAACAGGCAAGTAAAATAAACTCATACAGTAAGTGATCCGCCTCTGCAGAAAAATCCATGAACCTGGCAGGCCAAGGTAAACAAATCAACTGGTAGCAAAAATAGTAGCCTGACAGCAGAACCCGATTTGACGGAGAATATCAAGCACCTATTACACAGATACCAAACAGTAGGTATTTCACAAATTTATCACTTAACTGTGAAACTAATGTTTGCACCAGATCTATATTTGTTATCGTCATTTTCGTCGCAGACCTCAAGGCACAATGTCTCAAGTCGCCTTCTAAGAGTGCCTCATGACATGCCGTCCGTTCAAACAAAGGTTCGGATCCGCCTCTTATTGGCCCAGATGCCACACGTCTCCATTATTTAAGCAATCATGTGTTGAGCGCTTCGCGCGTGTGTGAAAACGACTCTTGTTTCCACGCCGAATTCTTACTAGTGGAAAATTCCACACACACCGCGAGCAGCCTAACGTCTTTCTTAATTCTGGGAACGTATTAAAGAAACTATTGTCTGAACCAGAGGATATACCGAAGCATAATGCTGACTTTGTTGACAGTCAAATGCATATTATTTTCCAGACCTTGAAAGTTGAAAGGTTCCCTGTTTTCTTTAAGACGACCAATACTCGAATGTTTTCCCTATTCGATATTTTACTTCATAATCAATAAGTTTTTTTATACTGAACTACGTTGCAACTAAAATACTTTTGTCGGATAGTAATATTTTTATCTTGAGAAACATTTAATAAGGAATCAGAACGGTGTCTACTACGTAGCGAATTTTCATAAATCCTGCACGACGTATTTAAATCACAAAAGCGTGCATATTTCCAATATTGAAACAAAAAATACTCGTAGCATGTTTTTAAAACGCAAACAGTTAGTAACGCATATGCTTAGTATATTAACAATGTGAGCCGACATAAAAGTCGAGCGTTCTTCTGTGTTGACCTTCATATTCTTCTTCTCTAAAGCCTTCTTCCATACCTCCAATTTTTTTTTCAGATCGTCCTCACTTTTCACATAGATCACTAGATCATCAGCAAACGCGCGCTCTATAATACCCACTGCCTGTGAATTTCGGTATCCTATCTCCAATCGTTTTGTTTTTGACCTTCCTTCGTCCATAATCATTATGAATAATAAAAATTATAATCAACATTCAAAAGTTATCATAGGAATAATCCAGGAAAAGCGTTATATATCTTATGCAAACAAAATATTGGAATCCGGATAATATTTCCAGAAAGAGTAACCAAATATTTAATTTGACTCACCATTTAGTAGTACAAATATAATTTTCAAACCACATACTATTTTTCCCATTTCCATATTTTCTCTTTGTAGTCGAACAATTGTTAAAATTAATTCAATGAATAGACCTTTACAAATCGATAAAAAGTATGCTGCACAATTGAAGTATAAAACCTTTGTTCGCTTTATTAATATGAATATCCACATATTATGTTGCTATTGGAAAAAATTGTTACGTTCTTTTATTTTGGGTCGGATGTATTATTGCGCCAACCTCCATAACTAACAATAAACTTGTTTTTTACCACAAGTCACTCAGAATATCACCTTAATAATAGCTGCCAGAACGTTCTTTAATTAATTGTTGATTAGTAACAAGACTTGAAGAAAGTGAAGTCGGCTTTCTTTTTTCAAGTTTAAAGCTACAATGAGTACCTTTTGAGTGCAGCATTATCTTTATAGACCTATTTATCTTGACCTAAACGCAAAATGTTATATTTAAAATGACCAAAAGAATAAAATAAAAGTAATAAACCAAGTGAATGTATGACTGCAAAAATGAAGATAAAGCTAAATGTCCAACTGTTACAAGGAGAAATGTGAATGTTTTCTTGTTATATCACATTTTGTTTCTTTGACGTCGGTCTATTTCCGCGACTATGGCCAATCGCCGACGCCAGAGAGCAGTTTCCAGTCAGCATCTTGGAAATTTTGCTGAACCCCTTTCTTTCTGTAATGTATTTAGCCATTATCTGATAATACAGATGTTCTCCTATCCAAATTTCAATATGTCAAACCACATTTACGCACGTAGCGAAATAAATCGGAGAAAAAAAGCACATTCATCTTTTCCCCAATTTTCCGGGCTACTTTTTAGAATTTTCTTTCTCCAAAACCCTTGTTCGGACAATTACGAACATTTTTAAAATACAATTAGCCAAATTAGTCCAGTTGTTATCAAGTGATGCGCTTTCCAACGAACATTATTTAATTTTTATTTATATAGATAATTATCCAATGTGTCATACAAATAAGCCTGTGCTTGCAAATGAGAATATTTCTATAAAGGATGCCATCTAAATAAAACTATCGAAAATGATGATTGTCACTCCATAAGTATTGTTCGTAAAGCCATAGGTCCCGACCCCATGCGATGTCGGTCACGTTAAAGATCCCTACTCTCCTTACAAAAGGGCAGGGGTTCGGTAACATTTCCAGGATAGGAGGTGAAACTACTCCCTGGCATCGGTGATTGGCCATAGTCGCGGAAATAGACCAACGTTAAAAGAAGTTTTGTTCAGATCCTACTCTAGTTATAATGTTTCCATCACTAACATGTATCCAACCTTTCTTCCTTCTAAACTTAACTTTAAACTACAGTTTATCCACATTCACCCCCAAAAGAGCTTTAAATGTTGAAATTCTTACAACTGTAAATTTAACATATCATCGAGACTTTTGTAACGTGCCCAAAATCGCATGGTAAACCAAACTTCAAAAGGCGAAATCTGCAAACATTTAATTCGTTTAAACACAATGCTCAAAGTTTAAGTGATGATATTTTTAAGGCATGTACTGAAAAGTAAAATTAAGATTATACTGTACAAATTCGCTATATTGGACCACAGATGCTGTTTCATGTATTGTACAGCACATCGAGTGGAAGAAAAGACTTTCAGAATGAACTATAATCTGATATGTAAGACTAGATGCATTCTCGCAACAATTAGAACCGTAGACTGGTTTTACTCTCATTAGAGGTATTCAGTACGGCATACTAATTGTAGCAAAAATGCACCAGAAGTAATACGGCTATAGTATAGCCAGCCTTAAAATACTCAGTGAGTGGTGGACGTGCCGCCACCTAGTTGCGGAACCAAGTAGTATGTTGTCACGCCAGCTCCAAATAACACAAAGTGTTAAAAAAATAGAGACTCTATACAACTAACTAACAATTTAGAAAATTGTCAGCCGTGGCCCATTTCTACCCCAATATAGGGACAAGGTATCTAAGACTAGATGCATTCTCGCAACAATTAGAACCGTAGACCGGTTTCGCTCTCATTAGAGCTCTTCAGTACGGCATACTAATTGTTTCAAAAATTCAGAAGAAGTAATACGGCTATAGTATAGCCAGCCTTAAAATACTCAGTGAGTGGTGGACGTGCCGCCACCAAGTTGCGGAACCAAGTAGTATGTTGTCACGCCAGCTCCAAATAACACAAAGTGTTAAAAAAAATAGAGACTGTATACAACTAACTAACAATTTAGAAAATTGTCAGCCCTGGCTCATTTCTACCCCAATATAGGGACAAAGTATGTAAGACTAGATACATTCTAGTTGACAGAAGCTCGGATGTTCCTTAGAGAGAACCATTTTGTGATGAATTAGCTAATCCTATATACCAAACCATAATGTCAAAATTGTCAGCCCTAGCTCATTTCTACCCCAATATAGGGACAAAGTATGTAAGACTAGATACATTCTCGCAACAATTAGAACCGTAGACCGGTTTCGCTCTCATTAGAGCTCTTCAGTACGGCATACTAATTGTAGCAAAAATGCACCAGGAGTAATACGGCTATAGTATAGCCAGCCTTAAAATACTCGGTGAGTGGTGGATGTGTCGCCACCTAGTTGCGGAACCAAGTAGTATGTTGTCACGCCAGCTCCAAATAACACAAAGTGTTAAAAAAATAGAGACTGTATACAACTAACTAACAATTTAGAAAATTGTCAGCCCTGAGCCATTTCTACCCCAATATAGGGACAAAGTATGTAAGACTAATATTACTAGGTGGCGGCACGTCCACCACTCACTGAGTATTTTAAGGCTGGCTTGCGAGAATGCATCTAGTCGTACATACTTTGTCCCTATATTGGGGTAGAAATGGGCCAGGGCTGACAGTTTTCTAAATTGTTAGTTAGTTGTATACAGTCTCTATTTTTTAACACTTTGTGTTATTTGGAGCTGGCGTGAAAACATACTACTTGGTTCCGCAACTAGGTGGCGGCACGTCCACCACTCACTGAGTATAATCCGATATTCACAATCACTCAGCCCGCACGCCGCACACCGCACACCCTTTAAAGCAAACTTTTATTCAGTAAGATACATTTCAGATTATTAGATTTATCGTATGCAAGTACAATCTGTGCAGTCACGCAGTGTATATATATATATATATATATATATATATATATATATATATATATATATATATATATATATATATATATATATATATATATATATATATATATATATTAGGAATAATTATAGAATTAGTTAAATTATAACTCAAGCGTGATTTATTGTAAATGTGCTGTCAATAAGCAATTAATGTATAGTTTGCTGTGATTTATATTAGTATGTTTTCCCATAAGCTGAAAGTGCCTCAACGTCTTAGCACGTACGCCAGGAGATAACCAAGCGTACAGTATTTCCTTTTTTCTTCGAATGCGATCATGCTTTTTCTTGTGCGCAGCAAGTAATATACTCACGCCTTTTCCTGTATTTGACAAGCTGTACCTTGAGAATGTTATCGCTGGTGGTAGTAAATGTAGGAAGAAAATTGACGTGTGGGATGGCAATAGCAAAACAAGCACTAAATAGACGAATTACTCTTCTCCCTTAAAAATATTAAACTTTACAACTTCAATCTAGGAGATAGGTCGAGTAAGTTATATATTGGAGGGTTGTACTGCATAGGGTAGAAAGCTAAAATTTGGATACATAAGACATAAAAAGAATTAAAGCTTTTAAATGACAACAGCAACGCTGAACGATGGAAATGCGAATAACAGGGTGCTGGAAGAATGAAAGTAAAAAGATGCTGAAACAAAAAAATGTTGGAAATGTTTTAAGTCCCAATACTTTTATGACAACAATGTTTAAGGGACACATAGTTAAAAAACTTAGAACGCAAACCAAGATGATTGGTTTTGAAAATGTTGACGCGCAGAAGCAACAACAAATTTAAAAGGACTGCTGTAGACAGTGTCCCTCGGTCTCGACAGCTAGGCGACATTATCTTAACCCTAGAATACATAAACTGGGCCTCTAAGACCCGAAGAGATTTTGGATACTTATAATTTGTCTGAAATAATTTCAAGCGGCTTGCGCATTTAGATTTGCTCTAAACACTTCTTTATTCAACACATACGACTCAAAAAGATTCAAGTGTACTTACAAATATATACATACATATATATATATATATATATATATATATATATATATATATATATATATATATATATATATATATATATATATATATATATATATATATATATATATATATATATTCTATTAGCAACCCGTATTTACATAAACCCGTCACCCGAAGCCTGTGTACTCTGTCTACTAATAGTACTTATAAAACAAGTATTTACTTGTTCATAGCCAGCTGAGGGTTACTATGATTTGTCACACACTGCTGCACAGAATTATTCGTGTCTCCGCAAGTTGAAACCTCCATTACTGCTGGTTGTGTAAAAGTCGGGTGCAGCTGATTGTCATTCAGTTGAAATAAAAGTTGCATTGGTTGAACTTGTGAGACACATATGATGATGGCATAAGAAATAATGTGAGAAGCGTGCGAGTGGTGACCCAGTCTATGAAGAAATACTGTTGCAGTAGGTACTTGAATGTGATGATCTGACTTCTGAAGACAGTGATTTATCAGAAGCAAAAAATGATGATACAGAAGGTACAATTTTCGGATTGGTTTCTGGCGAGTATTCTGGATACAGTAGTGATGATGGCGACGATAGTTCAGAGGATGATACTGACGATATTGGTAATCCGCCCTTTGTTTCAACGAGTGGTTACATTGCTTCAAGTGTTCTGGATTGGATTCTAGAACCTCCAGCAAAAAAATAAAATTCATCCACATAACATTATTTGGCGTGCGCCAGGACTGACAAGAAAGTATATTGATTCAATATCAAAAGAAGTGTTTCAGTTAACTGTAACTCCAGTTATTATACAATCACTTATTCATGCGGGAGTTGACAGAAGCTTGGATGTTCCTTAGAGAGAACCATTTTGTGCTGAATTAGATAATCCTATATACCAAACCATAATGTCCATATTTTCCTTTGAAGAAATACGAAAATTGTCAGATTTGACGATAAGAAAAATCGTAATACGCGCTTGGAAACCCATTAATCAGCAACGGTAACCTACGTTTGTGATTTATTGATTCAACAATGCATAACCTGCGTCATACCAAATACTAATGTAACTATAGATGAAGAACTCACTAGGTTTAGATATAAATGCAGATTAGTTCAATATATGCCAAGTAAACCGGCAAAATAAAGACTTAAAATATTTTTGATGTGTGAAAATAAGTCTGGATATGCTCTGGATGGTTTAGTTTATGTTGGTCGCCAGCCCGGTGGATCTCCACATAAAAACCTGTGGCTTAAACTAGTACAAACTCTTGTGGCGGACATTTATAAGTCTGGTCTCAATCTCACCATAGACAATTTCGTCACTAGTGTTCCACTAGCAACTTATCTGTTGGATCTAAATATTACTGTTATGGGCACACTACGCCAGAACAATCGTGACATTCCAAAAGAGATGTAAGCCTCAAAGGATAGTGTAGTTTGCTCTTCATTGTTTTGCTTTGTAAATAACGTATTTATGGTAAAAAAACAAATGCGTAATTTTCTCTAAGTGAATATTGAAACCTATGACGAACACTGATACGTACACTTGGAGAACCCAAATCACCACAACGCATTTTAAAAGCCTAAAGATCGTGTCACTAACCAAGTTAGCGTCATCAGATTATGAATAATTCTGCTAGGCGTAATTTTACCGAGCCCCATGCATCACGACGCATCTATCAATGACGATGCTACGAGTAAGCCTGATATTGCATCTCATTCCAATAAAACAAAGTGCGGTGTTGAGATCATGGGTGAAATCGTGACGACATACACTTGCAAGAGGCAAAGTAAACAATGGCCCATGACATTGTCCTCAACACCATTGGTGTTGTAGCACCTAATGCATATACAGTGTTTATGAAGGATATCCAAACTACAACATAAGAGTGACACAAATGCAGAATATTTTGAGAGATCTAGCAAAGCAACTAGTGATACCACATTTGCAGAGAATATCTACTAACCTTAACCTACGGCGTAGTGTCCGCGAGTGTATGAGCAGATTTATTAATATCTATAGTCCGCCAGCCGTTCAAATAGTGCTACGATTAAAAGAAAAAGATGCCCAGTGTGCCTCTCAAATATTTATCGTAAGAGCACAATGATATGTATTGGTTGTAAAAATACTACATGTAATGAGCATTAAACTTTGCACTACCTGCTTCTATATTCTTCAAAAAAAAATTAACAATGATATTAACTTTCATATTTAATCTTACGTTTGTAACGTATTTGTATAAATAAATAAAGTTTTACTTCAATAACTTTGTTTCTGTGGTACTAGGGGTATATCGTGCCTAAGAATCTCAGATTACGTAAATGCCGATATCTTATTAGTTAGGTGTCCTATGGTTTTAATTGAAATTAAGAATTAGGAAATTTGTGACAACTAATAGTGGTTTAGTAATTAGAAACAAATATAATACAAGGATAAATGTTTGAGATGCTACAAGGATAAATGTTTGAGATATGTAGCCAGAAACTTAGTATAGTTTATGGTTACATACCTCAAACTTTGTATATCATGTTCATGAAGTTCCAATTAGCCGTTAGTTGCAACGTCCCGCAAATATTGCATCTATTAAATCAAAAGCATATATTTGGTTTCAGTTAGCTACTGTAATTTATGCGTCAAACCTAACATTATTTAAGTGCATTCAGGAGGGCCATTCGCTAGGGTCTTGGTAACGCATCTTCTTTAAGTGAAAACATTAAAAATATTTGGTATATACTTCACGGAAGATAATTGAATGCGCTCATCCAACAGTTTTTCAATTTCACGACTATTCTCGGTTTTTATATATCTTGTGCGGACCGGAAATGGCTGCCTTAGAGCTTTATAAAGTGGGTCCAGTGAAATTTTCACTGTTTTTATTACATTTTACTCACGTTTTTTCCCTTTTTTGGGGACAAACTGTTTTTGTATGTGTGTGTTTGGTTTCTTTAACGTCGGCCTATTTCCGTGACTATGGTCAATCACAGACGCAGTTTCACCTCACTTTCCTGGAAATTTTGGCCAACTGCTGCTTTTCGGTAAGTAGGGTATGGATCTTTCACGTGCCCACCATTGCTTAGGCCGACGGCTTTACGCCCCCTCCAAAAGGCTGAACGTGTAGACATTAAACTTGCTCAAATACAATGCGCTACTTCGGTTAATGTTAATTGTGCAGTATGTATTAAAAAGATGAAAGGAGAGCCCTGAGATCGAACTCAGTACCCTTCGTTTCAGAGGCTCAGGTTCTTACTACTGAACCACGGAGGCTCTGAAGAAGTTCACAAGCATTATCTTCACAAATAATTGTGTAGTAACCAAACCCTGTGTTCCCTGCCATGAAGAAGTAGAAAAAATATCTTTCTATCCACCATACTGTGCAGCTTGCAGGTATCAGTGTTGGTTATTTCGCGTTTTAGTTTTTAACTCATGGTTGTGCGGTCTAGCGGTTTGTTTACTGTTATTAGATACTTTACATTGCTGTTTGTTTGCGTAATCTCGTGTCTGAACCTTATACTTATACGTATTGTTGGATAAGTTAATTGATATAGGAATAAGAGATAGTACTCATAAACTGCTGGAAACCTATTGGAGCAGAGAATGCAGTGTGTCAGTAATGGTGAAGTTCTTAGTGGCTTTGAGGCAGTTACTCGTGGTCTGCCACAGGGAAGTGTTCTGGGCCCAGTACTCTTTATAATTTATTTAGATTCCCTATTTCTACAGCAAACAAAGGGTAACATTGTGAGCTTTGCTGATGAGACCGCAATTTTTTACGATGATAACACATGGAAATCGTTGAAACTAAAAGTAGAGCAGGATATGTTGGGGATCAAAAAGTTGTTTGATTGTAAATACTTAGCCATAAATGTAGAGGAAACAAGTTATATAAGTTTTTCGAATTATGGTAATAATCAGCCATAATATACATCGCTAACAGTTTCCAAAGAATTAGAGGTCAGGTCAGTTAACTCACATAAATATTTGGGAGTTGTATTGGACCAACATCTAAGATGGGACAAAATGCTCATCTAATCACAGAAAAACTTAAGATGTTTGATAAATAGACTGAAATATCCGAAGACCGTTCTAACTTTTGAGCAATTAAAATTAATATATTACTGCCTTGTAGAGTAGCACCTTCGGTATGGAATATTTTCATGGGGAGGAGCTGCTGCTTGTCATCTTAGAGATATGAACCTTGTTCAAAAGTTGTTCCTTAGAATAGTACTTGGGAAAACAGGTACTTACCCGTCTAGATTGATATTCCCGAAACTAATATAATAAACCTGGAACAATTATTTGCATACAAAGTTATTTCTGCATATGAGACGATCTACCAACGAGAATGAATCTTGTGCTATTACACATGACTCACGAAGAGGCCACTGATCTGGCCTGACCTAACCTCAAAACTAATAAGCCAAATAAGACAGTAGGACAACATAGTTACGGCTATTATTCTACTCGTTATATAATAAACTGCCAGATGATATAAAGAGTATCACTTCGAAATGTGTATTTAAACGAAACTTAAGAAAATGGGTTAAATTAATAAAGAAAGAATGTGAGTCAGTATGTGTGCAGGCGTGCACGAGTGTGCATGTGTGGTAAAATATTTGGTGTGTGAGGATGAATCTTATGAGAGGACAACTAGTTTCACTTATCTCGATGCCATGGGAAACTTGATTTTAATCTTATAAGATACCTACTTATCCGTTGTGCTGATTCAAAATTAAAAATTAAGAATTGTTATTTATAGCAGACCTTAAAACTAGAAAAAAAGCATAATCCACACACAAGCTTTGCTTTTAGTGGATATTTTATGGTTTATTTGTGATAATATAATTGCAAGAACTTTTTATTTTACATGTATAGTTATTATGGACGCAACTAAATTTATTATTATTACTATTATAGTTTTACATATGTGACATAACCTTTGCTGACTTTAATTATTTTGTCGCTTATGACCATTTCAGAACTTACATCTCGGCTTGTACTCTTATATACTGACTACCACAATTATAGTTTCTGGGAGATACTTTTTTGTCTGTTAATGATTCCCCTGAAGCTAATTTTAATTAGCCGAAACGCGCAGGGAGTAATATATTAAAGTTTATGTGAGAATTTAAGCCTTTTGTTTTCAAGAACCGTGGATCTATGTAAATATATATTTTAATATTGTATAGCCTCTTTGCGCGTAGTAATAATCACCACAGTTCAAAAATGATGTCGCCTGGTCGTCGCCACTATGACTCTTTGTTCTCAGCCATTCTTTTTAGTGAATTCACTAATGAGGAGATTCGCGCATTTGAATTTAAAAAAAAATTCTTCAAATGAGCGCTAATTAGGCCCACCAGAACACATATCCGGGGTCAGTTTCAATTTTTATTTGTTTATATATATATATATATATATATATATATATATATATATATATATATATATATATATATATATATATATATATATATATATATATATATATATATATATATAATAATGGGCCGATTTTGATTAAGTTTGGTGAATACCTTTCTTTTGCAAATGGCTTGGCAAAATTCGTTAGCCAGAAAAATCGGCCCAGGTTTTCCCGGAAAATTTTGTGATTTCTTTCAAAAAAAAAACTAATTTATATCTCCGGAATTAGCAAAGTAAGGGCAACCAAATTTGGTACGCGGGTTTATATCCTTATAGGTAAGTTACCTACCAAAATTTAACTCTTTAGGTCAAACGATAAAAAAGTTGGGTGTAGGCATTCAAAGAAAAATAAATTGGGGTTTTCCTCAAAATGTCAAAGTTGCGATTTAAAACGTCAAAATTAGCAACATTTAGGCAAAGAACTTGAATTTAATACGGGCTATGGAAATAAAATGTCTCAAGAAGAATGTTTTACAAACCCTGAAGTCTTAGTTTCAACCGTCATTGTCCTTCATTTTACTAAAATATTTCCAGAAAATTCATAACAAATAGACCCTTTCCCTGATATTTGGCAGTAGCCTTAGCTATAGAGTTCATCGTTTAATGGTATATAATTTGTTGTCGAATTTTCGTAAAAAATCCATAAAGTTCAATATATCCGTTATTATACAAGATATGAAAAAAAAATGTATAAATTATTTCTACAATCACAGGCTGGCCTATAAGTCGTTGGTGATACAAATTTTCTTTTTTTTTTTAATTAAACACGCCTTATGTTATTCCATTTTTGCATTTTCCATTGAAATATAATGCATGTTTGTAGGAGAAGAAATTCTGGACGCAGCAAGTGTGTTATGGTATCGAAGTTTGATCAAATGCTTCATATTTAAAAAGCTCAATTTGCTATTAACCTATAAGGTTGACCGAGAAACGAATTTTTTTGGGAAAACTTTAAGTTTACTTTCTGAAATTTATGTGCATTTTCAAACAATAAAGTTATTTTGATGAAACATGGCACATTGTTTCTACTATATAGGTTATACTGATAACCAAATTTGATGTCTGCTTTCTTAAAAAACACACATCTTTGCTATTAAAAACATTTTTATGAAAATTCACTACCATAACGCACTTGCTGCATTCAGACTTTTTTTATTCAGTTGAAGCTTCCGGACTTCATCAACTAGGTGAAGTTTTCTAAAAGATCTTTTTATGTTGTCTACTTCTTACATCTTCCTTAGTATGTGTACTCCAAATATTCTTGTTTAAATGATATTGCCTCAACAGGCTTTGCCTTCTAACTCCCAATGTCTTTTTTTTTTAATTTGTCTTTCTACCTTGTATTAATCATTTACACATTTTACAAGCTTCTCTATTTTCAAGCGCTGCTTATACAATGAATGGGCCCTTTGAAAAAAACCTAATTCGCCTAACATAGTTATATCTGACAATAGGTTCATTAGCAAAGTTGCTTTCATCAGAGAATAAAGCTCTAATGAAACTGTGCCGTAAAAACCATCGTTAACTTTAATATGGTATTACCGCGATTTGGCTTCCCTAGGTTGTACTTACTTTGTAGAGCTAGTTTCAAAATAACATACTCAAATATAATATATATCAAAAGCTCGCAGGTGTATAAAATATTCTTAGATTATAGTCATAGTTACGTGATATATATATATATATATATATATATATATATATATATATATATATATATATATATATATATATATATATATATATATATATATATACATCTCATTTTACACTGACCTAAATCCTAACTAATAACAAATCATTGGTGCTAAGGAACATTTTTATGACATTATATAATATTTCTAAACGCATGCAAAAGATAGAATATCTCCTATAAGCCTTTTTCCGTGTTCACCCCTACGGTTCTACAAGCCTCCATTTTATAAATTCTTGTCACCTTTGGTTAGTAAAACCGTCCCAAACTAAATATAGATATATAGACTTCACAGGCGATTGTTTTTTCTCTGCTAATGTTAAAGCGTCTTACGGAATCATCAGGTAGAAGAAAATGGGATTAATTTCGTTGCAACGGTATTTTCTTTAATTTTCTTTTTATAAGCCTATAACTTTTTTGTCTTTTAGCGTACAGGCCTAATTGTTAGCACATGGGTCAACATTTATAATACAAACAAGCATACCAAATTTGGTTCCCTTTACCATGTTATCTCCGGAGATGTAATTTGTTTTTTTCCAAAAAGAAACACAAAACTTTCCAGGAAAGCCTGGGCCGATTTTCCTGGCTAACCAATTCATCCAAGCCACTTGAAAAAGAAGGTACTCACCAAATTTGATCAAAATCGGCCCATTTTTTTTTAGTTATCGGTGTGATACATACAGACATATATATATATATATATATATATATATATATATATATATATATATATATATATATATATATATATATATATATATATATGAAACTGACCCTGGATATGGGTTCTAGGGGTTCTAGTTCGCGCTCATTTGAAGAAATTTGTTCAAAATTTTAAAGTCGGGGTCTCCTCATTAGTGAATTTTTTTAAGAAAGTACACTAAAAACGTTGGGGTGCAAACAGATCGACGGGGTAGAGCGTTTCGTGCGCACTTGTCTACTGATACAAATTTCCACAAGTTTCTGTTACGCTGGGGCAAATGCATTTCCGAACGAGGCGATTACATAGAAAAATAATATCCACTTGTTTTTTTGTGTGTAGCAAATAGAAATGTTATAAAAAATTCTACCTTATATTTGTGAAACCCTTGTATATAAATACAGCTGCTGATAAAACGTTAATTTAATTGTTGTACAAACCAAGAGGAATGTATGTATATGAGGTCTACCTTCTTACCGTGGCCTAATTTTTGTGTGTTAGAGGTTCTGACGGGTCCCTGAACTGCACTCTTATATTCCCGTTAAACCTCAATATATGTTTGAAAAAAAAATAAAACAAATAATATATAAGAGAAGAATGTAAATTGAAAGATAAAACAAAAAAGATACAAAAAATAAAAAAACATTTTTTGAAAATGAAAAATAAAATGCAAATAATGTAAAAAAAATAGGATAAGGTATATGGTCTGTATATGTTTTTGCTTGGTTAGGTTTATTGTTGTAAGGTATAAACTTCTAATTCCTTGCTGCTTGTATCGCTAATTAAGAGCCTCTCTGCTCAAATCTTCTCTGCCTGATACAAGAGTTAGTGGACTTAGCTTCCGAAGCCATATAATTATAACACAGACAGACACATATCCCTCTAAACAATTAGGGTGAAATGGTGGGTATTTTCAATCCCGTATAATAATAGTAGAGGATTAACGGTAGTATCAAAGATATCTGTTTTATCAGTAGAATCATACCTCAAATTTATTTTTTAATAACTCACTTAGATTTTCAAAAAGCTTTGTCTTAAAACTTCTCCTTAAAGGCGCGCAATTCAACAAAGGTGAATGTAGGAAACAGTTTGTATAAAAGATCAGCAATAAATTACCACCCCTCTTTTCCATGTAAATCTAGAAACAACATGTATATTAAATAATAAATGTCTGTTCGGTTGTAAAATTCAGAGATCACTATCATGTTTATAAGATATTCTACATGTGCAAATTTATTCTCTGACCGTTAGTAAGGTAAAGGTAAGATGCTTACTGGCCATTAGGCCATTGCTGACCCTTTTTGCTCATCTAAACTAACCTACCCTCCACCTTGAGCTCGATCTCAACGACGACAGTGATTTGAAAAATCATCCGCCGCCGGTGAGTCTCGAACCGTCGTCCCCCGAGTCCGTATTGGAAAGTCATCGACTTTCCCGCACGGCCACGGAGGCGCTCTGACCGTTAGTAAATATCCTACCTAAACCTAAACTGTTTTGTTAGATTTGAACGTAACGACTTACATGTAAAATTAATTATTTTAAAACATGTTGAGTTGTATAATGTTTCAAGTCAAACACATTTTCCACCTTTTACTGTTTAAGATTTTGGTGAACTCCAAATTCGTTTTTGAGTCTAATTGGATAATGTCTCTTATCCAAACATTTATAATTCGCCACTATTGCCATAGAAAAACAGCAACCAAGATTATATAAGCTGAAATCTTACATATTCGTGTAAGTTAGTTGATATGTTGAGAAAAATTACACACATTGATCCGTTTGTTAAAAATATTCTAAAAGCTTAGTTAGAAAACAACAATTTATTACTATTGGCTTTAATTGTATTATTTTAAATAATATGACAATACTATAATAAATATACCGGGTTGGGATAAAGTATAGAATCAAGCAAACAACTTTAAAACCAAAACTATGCTATTAATGAAATTTCGTAGGCAAGTTTAATGGCGCCTAATGCATCTGAAGATACGTTTTTGTTGTACATATACTTCCGGTTTAAGCAGAAGTAACTTTAACTGGATCTATTCAAATGGGACACCTGTATATTTGCGCAGGTTATAATAGACCTTGCTTTTCCGAATTCGTCCATACTAGGTTTAGTATCAGTATCTGAAAAAATGGGAAAGATACAGCGCTTCACACACTGTTTCATCCAGTAAGCAATTGTTGATAAACTGTCAAGTTTACTGACTTAACGTTATTACCAACTGTACGGTTTGAAATGACGAATTTTACTGAAGAAAAGCGAATTAAAATTTTAATAATTAACGGTTTTGGCAATAGAAGTCATGAAGAAGTGTGTCATCTTTTTAATGATTTGCTTGCCGAAAAAACTATAACACGCTTATCGGTTACTAAAACACTACAACGTTTTAATTTAACTGGGATGGTCAAAATTTGGCATAAACTAGAAGACCGCAGATCGCCCCTAATAGATATTAGACGAAACATCGCCGCTGAATTAGAAGAATCACCTTAGACTTCACCCACAACTTTGGCATTAAATCATGGTAATAATAATAAGACGTCGTTTTGTAGGGAAAATATTGAAACGAAAAAAAAAAGAAAATGTATAAGATACAATTGGTTCAAGAATTGTCAGATAATGATTTCGACCGACGGCTGCAGTTTTGCAAAAGAATTATGGAAGTTTGTAATGTGGGCGAACATTTTGCAAGTACCGTGGTAGTTTCTGACGGGGCAGCACTTTGTTTAAATGGAACACAAAATCGCTATACTTCGACGTATTGGCCAAATGAGTATCCTAAATGGATTCATGAAGCTCATACCCAACATCCACTAAAGTTGACTGTTTGGATGGCAATTTTAAAAAACAGACTTATAGTTCCATTTTTTATAGACGAAAATTTGAATGGGAAAACGTTTTCGAATCCCTTGATCAACCAAATTATTTCTGCTCTTCAACCCAATGGGCAGTTACTTTATAATTTTTGGATGCTACTTTCCAAATCGATGGATTGCACGTAGAGGATTCATAGTGTGGCCTGATCATTCACCAGACCTTACTCAATTAGATTTTTTTTTTTGATGTTACCTTAAATCATTTGTTAAACTAGTTAGCAGGATTTAGAAGAAATAATAGTTGTTAAATGTGAATTAATCCGTAGATAAATATTGGAAAAGGTAACTCGGGACTCTGTTTCCAGGCTTGAATATTACCAGGAGGTAAACGGCGAGCATTATGGAATAATTTTGTTTAATTAAATTTTTTCTAACTTTGTTATTAATTTAAATTAAGTAAAATTAATTGTTTAGTGAATATGAAGCGCTTTGTCTCTCCGGGTTTTCAGACACTACTACTAAACCTACTATGGACCAATTCGGAAAGGCAAGATATATTATAATCTGCAAAAATTTACAGCTGTGTCAATTAAATAAATAAAGTTAGGGTACTTCCGGTTAAACTGAGAGTATATTTACAAAGACACGTCTTCAGATGTATTATGCGCCACTATGTTTGCTTAGAGAGTTTCATTAGTGTCATCAATTTCGCTTTACACAGTTTTATAAGTATCACCGTTTTCGTTTCAAAGTTATTTGCTTGATACCATGCTTCATCGCTATCCTGTATAGAAAAATGGTGAGCACGTTCCAATATATTTTTCCTACGGAACTCCACCTACAATATAAAACTAAACATGCAAAATTATTCATGCAGTACTATTTTCGCATGCATCATAGAGAAAAAAATCTTAACATGTTAATCAGGTAATGTTTACAAACATATTTGGAAATGACTGAAGCATTGAACTGGCAGCGGTATTTGAAATTATAAAGGCACCTGGTGGGGAAGGGGGTGTTGATGATTTTCTGGGGGTGTTTAGACAAATATTTTCAGAAATATGCTTAGAACCCCTTATAAATGTCCAAACCACAAGAAGAATTTCGTTCAAATAGCCCACAAGACAGTTACGGGGCCAAGAGTGAATAGGGGTGCTAGGCGGAGAAGAATATTAAAAGGAAATGTGAGCGGAAAGTGCCAAAGAAACAGCCTAGTTGGATCTCTTTAAGCTGCTTTTATCCTATTTTGCAGCCATACCTCCTTAAGATCCTCTTTACCGCACGTAGAACCTCTATATTCACCGCAAATTCCGTAACTTTGTTATGGATTGCTTCAAAGGAATTTTTGTTGTTTACATTGTTCTTGTTTATGCATTGAGGGTGATTGTAGGCATGGAGAAGGGGAAGTAGAACCCTCGCGACGAAGCAGCGAACCAATATTTTCAATTTAAGTTTAAATTGTTATCTCATTTAATTTTTTAAATTATTTTTCCAAAAAATATAAACAAGAACATTCACAATATATTTTTAACCAAATGGTTTTTTTTTAATTTACCTTAATTATTTTTTTTTCGCAAAGTAATTAGAAACAAACAGGGACACATGTCTTCATGCCAAGGAGCCGATCTTGCCAACTTTTCTTTCAACAAACAAGAAAGACCACTAACGACCGGCGAGAACACAGGATTTTTTTTATCAATTTAGTTTGACATAGTTACTATTTTAAATCGTTTCAAATAATTATGCTGACTTCCTTTAAAAATGAATAAATAACATTGTACACTAATATGTCCTTTGCGATGAGCAAACATAATATGTTGGTGGGAAAAGGAGTTTTAATTTGTGCCAATCGAGAGATGAAGTTGTTTCTGTTTGAAATATGCAAACTGCACTAAAAAAAAGATGTGGTTTAGAGTTTCTGACGTAAATCTATCACATGGGGCAGAAGGGTTCATCAGATATGCCTATTTCGTATATAGGAGCATTAAATTTCCCATGATTTAATTTTATTCTTGTTATGGTTGCTGTCATTTTTTTTGAAACAAAAAGGTTTTGTCTCTATTGTATTATTTTTGGTAATTCCTTATGTATGAGAGTGTATTGATTATTTGAATTAGCCACATAATTTATGTATTTTTGCTCACATTGCACACTAGCTTCACGCTTTGTGACAGTGACCAAGTCTTTTTGGCTCCTTACACTGAAAATAATGGTATTAGTCTTAGCTTCTTTTGCCAAAGTGTCAGCTGCGTCGTTACCTGGAATCACAATATGTGCTTTTACCCATAAAAAAATTACATTGCCACCTTGTCTGGTTAATTCTGCAAAGCATTTGATTATAGAACATATAATTTTGTTGTCATAGCGTTTGTTAGAAAAATGCTTAATGGATTTCAGTACTGACAATGAGTCTGACAAAATTTTAGTCTTCTTTGTTTGGCTTTAGAGCGCCCATTCTAGGGCTTAAAGTATGGCAAAATGCTGGCGATATTCTTTAACGTGATGGTGAGATTTATATTAAGGGCAGGTATGTAAAAGGCACAGCTAGTGGCTTCTTAAGTCTTGGAGCCGTCTGTGTAGATATCTAGATGTTCTCTATAATTTGATGCCAACTCAAAGGCCAATTTTTGGTTATAGTCCATGTTTTTTGTGTAAACTGGAATAATAACGTTTTTACTGCACCATAAAGTCTCAATATTTAGTTTGTACAGTGGAAAGCTTTGTGTGTTGCAACTTCAAGGTCAAATTTTTTTATAACCCCGAAGCCATCCACTAAAGGAAGATAATTTTTCTTGTGCCAGTGTATTAGTCACTTTGTTGTACCTTAATTTTGCTGGTCATCTCTATTTCGTAACCAGTGATACCAGCCAGTGTAATGAATAATTTAGTCATTGTCAGTTTTCACAAGCTATGCAATGTAACATAATTTTAGTGCTCTTTCCGATTAGAATGATATAAAAAATTCAGGTACCTCGTAGTTTTGATTCGGCGACATACTCTCTATCCTACGACCACACGACATAGTGACCGGACTGCTAATGGCGTGTAGTTCGTATAAAGGTTTTTTATCTGAACTGTGGTTTTTAGGTTGAGCGGTACATTCAAAAAAGTTAGGTTTTATAGTAACAAAACATTTCAGAAGAAGTATTATGTAAAATTTTATCTTTGCTTTCTAATGATTCCCTTTAACAAAATGTTGTGGTCTAGGCAAGTGTTTACTGTTCATCAAGAAACTGTTATATATCGGAAAAAATGTTCTACCTCGATTCTAAAAATAGATAAATCAGTGCTCTTTTAGTCTTATAATATCATTTGCCGCCGCTTCCGTTCAACGCTCTTGAGTTTTATATCATTTGTAGCATACGTGTTTTGATAAAAACAATTTCAGAGAAAAATGTAATTGAGTGTCGAGTGGGAAATATAAAAGAGCATTTTCCGCACTTTTGAAATTTACTTTGGATATTATTGACATACTACTGTAAATTGACCGGCGTTCAAATCGTTCGTCATTTTATTGAGTTGACGTGGAAACGTAGCTGTTTAGAAGAGAGCACAACAACAACCGACGTAGTTATGGTTCGTTTAATATTTTAAGGGCAATATACCTGTTAACTACAGAGCAGGGAATATTTATGTAATTAAATATAATTAAAAATTAAAGTATGAGGATATGCACCAAATTTTGTGAATTTAGAGAAATGTTATTAAATATTTTTTAATTTTGATATATTCCCTTGTCTGTATGTGTGTGTAAGCTATCCCCGCATAAGTCTGAGACTTCTGGGTGTTATTTTTTACTGAGGGTGGTAATTAGGTTCTGAAAAAGTGAAAACAAAGAGCATTGTCATGTTTTTCTGAAACGAGACCACCAGCAGGACGACGCACACCGCGGGTTAACCCAGACAGTAATAAATGATGTCACGATGTCATTTGTTAAAACAATCACTTTTTTGTGCCGATAATTAGTCCTGCAAAATTCAAAATTCACAGGAATGTATACAAGTGATACCGTGTTGATTACTTATATTTCGCGAACTATATTATCACAAAAGAGTCTGGATGCAGCAAGAACCTTGGGGCGGCGAATTAAAAAAATATTTCATTTTACAATAACTTAATTCACCTTAACGTATAAACTCTTAAGTGCATGATAAGGTCTCTATAGAGGCAACATATTTAGTATATTTAATCACAATAGGTTAAGAAATTGAGCGATAACTTTTTTTTTAAACCTGGTCAACTGGCTATAACAATATATTCCAAGAGATTTACAAAAAATATACATGCTAGGTATATACAGGGTACCTTAACTAAAATTTGCACCCCTTAAAATGTCCGATTTCGTCAAAATGTGGGAAAAATGCTAAAAAGGTAAATTTTAATTTGAAGGGGGACCAAATATTTTCTTGGTTTTGAAGTTATTTGTGCCTCCCTCTAGCGTCCAGAGCCACCTCTTCTAAAAATTTAAATGGCAAAAGGGGTCGAGTGACACATCATTTTAAAGCTGCTTTCATTCTCTATGCAATCATGTTCCTTTTTCAATTTTGAGCGAATGGGTTTTGAGAATCACGAAATTGTTCAAATTGGTTAAAATTGTAAAGAATTTTTTTGGTAGGAACGGACTACGAAATGTTATCTTATCTGCAAGAATGTTTTTGATTTTTAAAGGAACAAAATTTTTTTTAAACGTATTGAAATTATAGTTTTTACAGTTTATATTTGATTTCATGGAATGCTCGATTGATTTTTCGAGGTATTTTATATGTACTATACTAATCACTTTTTTCTTAACCTTAGTGAAACCTGATATAATGGAATTGTACGATAGTTCCTCACATCGAGGTTGTCACCCTTTTAATGGATAGGCCAAACTTGGACTTATTTTCAGGAAGATGAAAATACCCCTATCTTCGGTTCAGGCGAACACATTTTAAGAATTTCTGTAATTTTATCAGGTCATGATGCCTCTTTGATGTCTAAATTTTTCGATATATGCTTAGCCGTACGATGTCGCTGAAACATTTCTCTTATTTTTGACTTTATAGCTGGAATAGTTGGTGGGGTCTTTGCCTGTGAATCAATCGTGGAATTAGAAACAAATATAGGGGCAAATATATCAGCATTTTCTTTAGACGATACAGCAAATACAGTCTTATTTGAAACCAGGAAAGGATGATGAGCTGGTGGTGAAGTTTTTACCTCGAATTTTTGTCATAGGCCAGAAACGTCGGGTATTTTTTGGATGAATTTCTCTTATTGATTGGTGAAAGTCGTTTTTGCCCTAATCGATTATTTGCTTGCACCTGTTTCTTGCTAATACAAAGATGGCGTGTGCTTCGCTGCTCGGCTTTTTGCAACAAAAATTTTAGGCAATATTCCTCCTATGACGGAAATTTTCTAAAAGCAAATTGGAAAACCTTTACTTTTATTATTATTGTTGTTTATTGACAGGAAATATACATTATATTTATACAATAAATGTCCTGTATTATAAGATAATTTAAAGGATTACATCCGAAACAGCTTGATAGTCCTGCACCAAATTAATTAACGTCAAATTTTGAAGTACCAAATATCTTTTTTCTCTTATATTTCTCACTTTCTAGCTTTTCAACCATTGCCTTTAACTACCATAACTCTGTACCATTCCATAATGGGTATTTAACTGCAATTGTTTCGAAACAACTCATGTAGAGCAATAGTTAGACTTACGACGAATTAAGTTTAAAAGAATAAAGCAATAACACACTGTGTTCCCAAGCGGTCAGAGGCAACTGATTACTTACTGCAAACGTTGTTACTTCGGCGATCTGATGAAAACTAGTGCCTCTTCTTCGTCAAAACTGGCTTTTTCCAGTGAGATCATTGGATTTAGATTCCAAATAGATATTTAGACTAAAAACATTTCTAGCTATTTATGGCTTAATAGTAAGTATTTCCAGGACAAAGCTCTAAAAAAAATGAATTACTTGTTATAAAAGTGAATATAATTATTATGTTACTTTGCGTGTGTGTATGTTTTTTATTTCTTTAACGTCGACCTATTTCAGCGACTATGGCTAATCACCGACACCAGAGAGCAGTTCCACCTCACGATCCTGGAAATTTTCCTGAACCCCTGCCTTTCTATAAGGAGGGTACGCTTCCTCCGAAGAGCGGAACGTGCAGACATTCAACTTACACAAATAGAATGTCACAACCTCGGTTGATGTTAATTGTACAGTATGTACTGAAAATGTGAAAGGAGTACCCTCGGATCGAACTCAGTACCCTTCGGTTCAGAGGCACACGTTCTTACCACTGAACCACCGAGGCTCTATTACTCAGCGTGTCTATCCTTTTTCAGCATACATAACAACGTAAGCTTTTTTTTCTTCTAAAGCTACTGTGTGTAGTAGATGACTATATAATAGTTTTATATACTTACTTAGAGACTGCACATTACACTGTAATATTCGTATCTACGTATTATGGAAAGTAGAATTGACGAGTGTTGTATCATCCGTAAAATAATAAACTTCAATAAACTTGTTACATTAAGAAGATCATTTGCGTACGACACAAAAAGGATAGGGTCCAAGACTGAGCCCTGGGGTACAACAAAATTAAGATATACTGAAATGAGTATTATTTATTGACCAAATACGATGTTAAAGAACATCAACAAATAGGACCAAAAAATTATTTATAATCAAATATATGCCCTTGCTCGGATATTACTTCATGTACGGACAAAGCATATCTGGGGTGGAAATAATTTGCTCTTCTTTTTAGGTATAGCAACACCTCTTGGAACTCACGTATATGTAGAATGTTAAGATATATTACCCTAACCTCGTTTTGATCACAATCGGTTGATAATTTACCCAGTTTTCACTATTTTACTTTTTCAGAGGTTTTTTTCATTTGATGGAATTACCTGTTTAATATATCTATAAAACCTAACCTATCTCTTTAGCTGGTTTACTATTTTTCCTTAGTAGATGATCACAACTGATTTGGATGTCACTAAGTGAATATTGGAATCTTTGATGAGTATTGATAAGTACACTTGGAGAACCCAAATCACCACAACACATCTTTTTAAAGACCTGACGATCGTTTCACTAAGAAGGTTGGTGTCATCACAGGATGAAAAATTTGTGTTGTGGGGATTTGGGTTCTCCAAGTGTACTTATGATTTAGATGTGTTCTCTTTCGTAACTAGTGGATACTGTGTATGTGTGTGTATGTAACCGAGCAATAACTTAAAAAGTAAGTGATTGGCCGATTTGAAATCAACTTATCATGTTATTCTTATAATATTTTGGACGAGTTCAGTTTTGAGCTTGATCAGACTAGATTTTCCCAACAGAAGATCAAGTTTGGTTCTGAAAAAATGCGTATCTCTGATAATAATGTAGTTATATTTGGTGCCATGTTGCCTTTGTCAAGACTTTATTATGCAATAAAACTTAAGTGCCTAGGTTAATGTAAAATTAAGTTATTAGAGTTTTAATTCGTTACCATAAAGCACTTGCGACGGGTCTAGGTCAACTCTCTCTAAGATGATGACAGTCGTGAAACAATTCTTAGAAAACTATACAACCAGATCTTCGGAAAAATGGGTAACGAAACCTGAGAGAAATTTTTGTCCATATAGTAAGATTTCTCTATAATAAATGTGATTAAATATTGCTCTTGGAATATACATTTTATTAAAACTTCTCGATTTGCGGAAGAATCTATTAGGTTTTAATAAAATCACACATGCCCACAAACTCGTAGATCAATATACCAATAACTTAATAGCTAGGAATAATATCTAATAGGCATAATCATAAATGTTTAGATAACACTATTACCTAAATAGTTAAGGTTAAATTTACCTTTATGTCTGAATTGCAAAATGTGGTACATTGCGAGTTAAAAATAAGCTACCGTAACAGCATGCAATATTTAAGTACTAATATAAAATAGAAGTGAAATTTCATGCAAGTATATCATAAAAGTGTGTATATATATTTACCCAGAAGGTCCCACTCCCCATTTGTAATGAAGCTGCTAATATCTCCACCGGAGTCATCTTGTAACTGTAAATCCAACTATGATAAAAAATATAAAGTTAGTTGTTGAATCAGTTTAATTTTCCTTTATAATTACTTGTAAGCCATCATAGGTCCAGCTACCAAACTTCATTTCACATCGTTGATCGTCGAAGGGAAACCACGTAATGTCGATTTTGCAGGTGCTTTTGAAAATTCCTGGCGGGACATATAAGCAACTTCCGTTGTTGCGAACGACTACGTTTGTTGGATACGTTCCATCAAAGCCTTCGTCCGCGCTGCAAACAAAATCACTCTCAATATCCTGGAAATCCCTCAAAGCAAAATATGATTATAAATTTGCCACGCTTTTGCATGGAATACTAAATTGACATAACATTTTAGCAACATACGTCGATCTATTATAGCTTTATATATATATATATATATATATATATATATATATATATATATATATATATATATATATATATATATATATATATATATATATATATATATATATACTACACACCTACACGTTTGTTTTACAAATTTCCAATTTTATTAAAAAAGCAAACCGAAGAAGAAAACTGTTGTTTTTATATTTTCTTAAAATAAATATAAACATATAAAGTGCGCAGTCTGTCCTTGTGTATCGCAAAAATATATTTTTGGCAAAATAAATTGGTTTTTAAATAGTCCATATTTAAAATCATATCGGCCTAATTTCAATTTGCATAAAAATTGCATCACCGACCTCATATGTTTTAATTAAATATTGTATCTCAACAACTTCGGCAACTTACGGGTGGAAATATACAGTGTAAACTATATATATATATATATATATATATATATATATATATATATATATATATATATATATATGTATATATATATAAATTTGCTATTAAAAACATATTTATGAAAATTCACTACCATAACGCTCTTGCTGCGTCCAAAGTTTTTTTTATTGCGCTAATATATACATGTCATATATTTGTTACAGTCGCTCACAGGCAACATAACTTTGAACCTTGGCATTTGGTCAAAAGCAAGCAACCACCGACGGTTTGTCTGAATGCAACAAAATAAATATTTTATTTAACAAATGTAGTGTGCTTTGAAAATACTTAAACCAGAACTTTGTTAATTGTTAGATGCGGTACCGTTATCTTTCTGCAACAAATAAAACCATTTGAACAGTTTTCAACCGAAAATTTCTCTTTGTGGAAAAGAATTACATAGTAGATATTTTAAACAAACAAAATACTTTTATCAAATTTACGTGTATCTGTGTAAAAAAAAACTAACCGAGTTGTAACGAGAGCACACTACTTGGAACTTTTTAGCAGCACACTTGTCCATAAATAAATAGTATAAGACATTATTTGAATGAAAAATGTAAAAAATTAATTGAACCAAACTCCACAATGTTGAATTCGATGTCCATAGGAAGGAGACTACCACTCTGAGTTACATTCCAAATGACTTGCATCATGCGTTTACACAAAAAACGGCGAGCTTAAATTTCTTGGGAAATAGATTAATAAAATTTCCCTTAAGTTAAAGTAGCTATAGCAAAGAATTATAGTACATTACAAACGTCGCTAAATATAATGGATATTCGGATTGCTTAGTGGAAAATTAATTAGGAGGTACAGAACAAAGAAAATGTTTGCGGAATCCATGACATTCAGGAAAGATAAAATAGAGAAAAAGTTTGTTTGTCTACCATTTGAATTGCGTATCACAAGGGATCTAGACAGTATTTTTAAGAAAGCAGCTTTGCAGCTAGCTTCTTCGACAAAAACCACCTCCACCGGATACCAAGTGGTTGCAGAAGGGTGATAAAGATTAGTTCGGCCACTGTTTAAAAAAACTTGAATCCCTCAATGTCATATTTTGTTTGTTGCTTTATTTTAATTGGTTTCCTAATTATTTAGAAACAAAGACTTCCACACAGCCCCTAACTCTGAATTGACATTGAAACAACCGGAAATAGGATACACTAATGGTACCTACACCAACAACTCTTTGACCCTAAGGCGACCTCTAATCCTATATATACATAAACACATCAATTTTTAATGAATTTTTATTAAAAAGAATTCACTAATAGAGAGGTATCGATGGTGTAATTTCGTGAACATCTCGCACAGTTACGATATGGTACTGTAGACAAATCTTGTGTGGCACAACATATATGGGATAATAACCACCACATTGACAAAGAAAATTTGAAACTTGTCAAAAATGTCAGACATCAAACTATGCTTGATTCATTAGAAAGTATTTTTATATTAAGGTCTATTAAGAACAAAACTTCATTAAATCGTGCGGCACCTGTAATTTCTAGCCCATTGTTTGCTCTTTGCATTTTACCGCTTAAATACTCATAATTAGTCTGGTAGAATAATAAATTATTGTCAATAACTCGACCGGTTTATACATATACTAATCACTATGTTTGTCTTGATTTAAATACGTGTTCGGTTTTTGTATCTATGTAGTCAATATAAATATTTTCACGTAGAATTAAAATCAATATATAGTTTTTGTGTAGTATTTTAGTTGAACTATTTTTCCTTTGTTAAAGGTAACACGGTGATACAGACATCTGGGTTTTAGTTTTCTATTTTTAAAAGAGATGATTTGAGTTTATGTTGTTTATCTCACCAGATGTCTTTATCGGCATAAACCAATATCCACATAGTAAATTTCTAGATCGAAAGGAAACGTGCTGTTTCTTTAAAGAACGCCGGTCCTTTTTAAACATATATTAGGTAAGGGTCATAAATGTGTCGACCAAAAGATTAAAGCAGGTCTCCGACCTGTTTCACTGCGCAATAAACAAACGATCGTTCTTGGACGACAACTTTCCTTCGGACTAGTTCGTTTTCTTTGACGCGATATAAATATACGGGATCTAGTTTTTTATGTTAGAATTTTTCTTCCTCTGAAGATGTTGACTTGGTCAACGAAACGATCGTAAGGTCTCTGAAATATGTGTTGTGGTGATTTGGGTGTTCTCCAAGTGTACTTATTAGTGCTCATCACAGGTTCCAGTTTTCACATAGTGTAATTTTGCTAAAAAATTTTCTAATGATCGCGATTTAGGTCCCCTAGAACCCATAGCCGAGGTCAGTTTCTATTTTTATATGTTTATATATATATAAATATATATATATATATATATATATATATATATATATATATATATATATATATATATATATATATATATATATATATGTATCCAACCTATAACTAAAAAAATAATTAACCGATTTCGATGAAACTCGACAAGTGCCTTTCTTTTATTAATAGCTTGGAAGAGTTTGGAAAATCTGACCAGGTTTTCCGGGAAAATTTTGAGTTTCCTTGTAAAAAAAATTTCAAAAAGAAACAAACTAATTTGTAATAAATCAAAAGTTGAAAATTGAAACAGAACTATCAACAAATAAATACTTAAATCACTCATCATATTTGTATCCCAGAATCTTTCATAGCTGTGTTCTAAATCCATGCATGATAATGAAAGTGTTGCTCATGTTCATAGCTCACCATTCCTAAGTTATCTGGGAAAAAGTCCAAGTGGGAATGTAAAAAGTGTATTTTTAGTAACATATTAGCTCCGCTTTTATGGTAATTTCTTATGAATCGAGCAACAATTTCCCTATCGTTATCGCGAGATAACAATAGCCAACACCTACAATGTATATAAGAAGTACAGATCCCGATTCAACACCCAAGGTCGCTGACGAATGGGTTAATTAAAAGCAGCGCAATTAGAAGAATAGACTATTCATAGATGGGTAAACAACTAGACCTTCAAATCAGCAACCAGCCACCTGCTAGGATCACCTTCAAGAATGCAACTTAGGTGGAAACCGCCTCTCGGTCCACGCCCCACCAGAGACTATATATGGAAGTCACCAGACCACGGACGGACATTCCTACATTGTTATTGCTTGAGTCTCTTTTAAATTGTCATAATTATATTTATCATTTTTTATTATTATTCATAAGTATTTTATGTAACTATAATCAATAAATTCTTTTAAAAAGTCAAGTGTGTTAACAAGAAAGTTAACTCGCGTTTTGTATTTCCTAAAAATCCAGCGACTACACTACTCAACACTCAAAGCGCCGCTCGCGATAATTTGGCCCTCTTTAAATTTGATGGAACATTCGATTGTCGCGATAAGATTAAACTCTGTTGAAGGCGTTTGCAAGCATGCTCCTGTTACTATTAGCCCGTTTTTTCTGTCAAGCATTACATAATTTACATAAATCATATACAGGGTGTTGAATAAAACATTGACAATTTTCTAAACCGACAAGAAACTCCCGTTTAAAAAATGTTATTTCTTGAATTTCAGCTAAAACCACCTAGAATAGGACCCAAACTACAGGACTGTGTTTGAAATTTCTGCTTATTATTTTTATTTACAGGGTCACTAATTAATTGTTGAATTAGATTGATCGAATTAGATCTGAGGTACTTCATGTAATAGTGGACGCACTTGGAGGGCCGCTGGTGTATTTAGTCAACATGATACTGAATACCGGCAGTTTTCCCAACGCATTTAAAATTACAATAATAAAACCCATCTACAAAAGTGGCGACAAGCTAGATATGCGTGATTACCGACCTATCTATTTTGCAAGGTGATAGAATCTAAAAATAATGGTGAGTTTTATTAACAGATTTGGTATAATCTCAGATCACCAATATAGCTTTAGAGAGGGCAGGTCCACACAGGACGCAATATCCAGGCTCACATCTTACATATATAAAGAAATGAGTCATGAAAATCCCTCATTGTGCGTCTTTGTTGACCTTGCATTGGCATTAGACACGGTGAGTTATGCCAAAATGCTGGAGGCTTTAGAGATGGTTGGTATACGGGGGTGCGACAAAAGTTCTTGAAGAGCTATCTCCCAGAGAGACTTCAGTTTGTAAGTGTAAGCAATGTCGCCGAAGTTACGAACGAGATAGAGTACTGTGTTCCACAAGGAACTGTGCTTGGACCTATATTGTTTATTATCTACATAAACGGTATTTTGTCCTTGCACTCTCGAGGAAGAATTATAAGCTTTGCTGACAGCCATCTTTAACAGCTCGAAAACATGGGCTGGTCTATATGACTTGGTTCAGAATGACATCTCCTTAATAATGAAGAGGGACGATTTTCATATCCTCACCATAAATCTGGAGAAGACAAATTATATAAAGTTCGCCATAAACAAGGCCATGTTACCCAGCTTCCATTATGTACTAAACTCGAGGAATTTGCAACACTGGCTAAAAATAGAATAAAGTATTTGGAAATGACCCTCGATAGTTGTCTGAAATGGGATGTTCATACTGATATTGTTGTACAGAATATCCGGGGACTACTGTCAAGACTTAGATTGTACAGAAATATTTTGGATGTGACTCATCTAAAGATCTTATATTATGCTCTTGTGGAGTCACATATCAGGTATGACATAAGTACACTTGAAGAAAACCCAAGTGTTCTCCAAGTGTACTTATTAGTGCTCATCACAGGTTCCAGTTTTCACATAGTCAGGAATGACAGTATTGCATGGGGAGGGGCATTTACCTACCACCTGTCCAGTTGGAGGTGATGCAACAGTGGATCCTGAGGGTAAAACTGAATCGGAAACGTACCTACCCAGGAGACGAATTGTTTAAGGAGGCCCAGGT
Source organism: Tillus elongatus (assembly GCA_964006375.1). Lineage (NCBI taxonomy): Eukaryota > Metazoa > Arthropoda > Insecta > Coleoptera > Cleridae > Tillus > Tillus elongatus. The sequence goes on along the minus strand of OZ023269.1, from coordinate 95,979,852 downwards.
ATTGGATGTAAGACAACTTTATTGCCTAATAATACTTACGAATCAGAGAAAACTACAGTCAACGGTAATGAGAAGTCAACACAATACCAGATACGGATCGGACTTGCACAACGCACTTTGGGCAAATAAAACAGTTTTTTAAAGGAGCTTCTTATATTTTGGACCTCGTATGTTTAATATATTGCCATTAGAAATGAGAATAGTCAACTCAATTCATCAACTCAAGTTGATATTGTTGTACAGAAAATTACAGAAAAGTACAGTCATTTATAGCAAAAGTTTAAAAAATGGACTGTATCATCTGCTGGGTATAAGGTGCATAAGCTAATTGCCATAAAGAACATTGATTATGTACATTATGATTATTTTTCTCACTTTGCCTTCGACTGGAAGGTGAAAGTAGTGTAATGTTGAGTGATACTGAACCCTTGGCGTAATGAGATGCCTTGTATTTTATTGTATGTTTTATTACTTTGCATTGTTACTAAATCTTTATATCCCATGCTTGAAATGAAGTCAGACTTCGCGAGACCGCGAATCTGCAGGGAAAACAATTTTACAGTGAAAATCCCCGACCGCGAGGCATGGCGGGAGGAGACACCGGTCCTACGACGGTACGCGCTCGTCTGGTTCATGGACGAATTCGGCGGGGAGCGTGGGACGGGGGCAGGCGTTTATTCGGAAGGACGGAGGGTAAGTCACAGTATTTCAGTCGGAGCTCATGCAAAGGTCTTTCCGGCCGAACTGTACGCCATCTTGCACTACGTGCGAGAGAACAAGAGGATGGGATACACCAACTAGCGGATCCTCATAGCCTTAGACAGCCAGGCAGCTCTTAAGGCCCTAAGTAGCCCAGGGTAAATTCCAGGCTGGTAAGTGAAAGACGAGACGAGCGACCTGTCTGGGCAGAATGAGGTGCCGGGTCACTCGGGGGTCAAAGGCAATGAAGAAGCGAAGAGGGAGTCAGCAGAACCATTTATGGGACCAGAACCTATCCTGGGTATGACGAAGAACATTGCCAGGAAATCCATTAAGTCCTGGATCAGAAACGAACATAAGGTGTACTGGGCAGACTGTCCAGGACTCAGAGATGGGAAGTCAGTACTTGACGAACCCAGTTCAAAGAGAGCTGTGGAGCTGCTAAATTTTAGCAGAGGACAGCTCAGGAACATAACAGGACTCTTGACGTGATACATGGCCGTCAAGAAACACATGCAGGGGGAGCTGGCATGCAGACTCTGCGACGAGGGGGAGAAATTAGCCCAGCACATCTTGTGCGAGTGTAAAGCTCTGGACCGCAAAAGACAACTGATCTACAAACAGCCTAGACCGGAGACAGAGCAATATAAAACTTCACCCTACCAATTGCTGTGCAGACTAGTTCAAGGCACAGTGATTTTGGAATGGGTGGATTAGAAAGGACAAAGGGCATGCACAATAAGCCAAAGGCTGGGGGCTATCGGGGCGGCAAAGACGCGGACGAGCCCTATAAAACATGTTTCTATATTATATGTGTCTTTTTTGGTATAAATATTATATGTTAAACCCACGCGCAACTTTTGTAAACTTTTGTGTGTGTGATCTGAAACGTTATCTATTTGTCCAAACATTTGCATTACATAACCGTTGTTTTTTTTTGTAATGAATTGTTACCTAAAGACAAATAAATATTTGTATCATATATTATTATTATTATTATTATTACAAAAAAGATCTTTTTCTGTTTTCGGGCATAACTTTTTTACTCGTCAACCGATCTTTATATTGGAGAGGGCTCATATTAAAGCCAAAGCTTTAGGCAGGAAAGCTCAGAATCGATTCAGAGCGAACGATACAGCGCGACATCAAAGGTGATCCAAATCCTAATCGTTTTCAAAATTTCGTTTGACAGCTGAAGTCGCTTACGAAAGAATCATAAATTGTGGGGATTAAAAATTGTTTATGATCTGCATATGTTGAAAATTGCCGTTAAAAGAACTCAATTACAAACGGCTTGTTTCTTAAGGAGACTCATTTAGGCTCTCATCTGAAAATGCTCGTAACTAAGGTAACGAAAAGCAAGACAACAATCATGGACTTGTCTGTCAATTTAATTGAAATTTATCAGTTAATATTTAAAAACTCGCGGCGTAGCCAATGACTGTTGTCATGCTTTTTGTTACCTTCTACGAGCATTTGCAGATAAAAGCTTGAATGAGTCGCCTTTGGAAACAAGCCGTTTGCAATTGAGTTCTTTTAACGAGATTTTTAACCTATGTAGACGAGAAACAATATTAAGTGCCCATATTTAATGGTTCTTTCATAAGTAACTTAATTTACAGTCAATTCTGCTTTCAAACGAAATTTTTAAAACGATTAGGATTTGGATCACTTTTGATGCCGCGCTGTATATTTATCGTTTATTCTGCATCATTTCTATTAACTAACAGTCCCTGCCTAAAGATTTGGCTTCAACATGGGTATTTCATTATCAAAATCAATTGACGAGTAAATAATTGATACCAAACTCCTTTTCTTTTGTAATCATCCTGTGAATAACAAGTATAAGTGGAAAAACTAAAAACCATTATGTAGCTTTGGTCCTATTTCAACATGCTTTTAGTTGAAATTCAAGAAAGAACTTTTTTCAAACGGGAGCTTCTTGACGGTTTAGAAAATTATCAATGTTTTGTTCAACACCCTGTATAAAATTTATGTGAATTACCTGATCTTTTACAGAACAACCGGCTAATAGTAAACGGATTGTGCTTACCAAGACTTTCAACAGAGTTCAATTTGATCGCGGCAATTCAATGTAACATCAAATTTTAAAAGGGCAACATTTTCGCGAGCGTCGCTTTGAGTGTTGAGTATTTTATATAAACATATTAAAATTGAGACTACATAGATAGGGGTTCCCATGGTCATAAATGGTGCTCATCTAAAAGTGGTTTTTTAAAAGTTGAAAAGTCGTTATTTCTCTACTACCCAATTTTGTCGTCATATCAATTTGCTAGAAACACTTTACCGAGAAGCTCTAAAATCTAAATCAGCTTTCCTTTGACAATTTCTGACAGCAAAATTACAAACTGTTGCAGAGTATGCATTATAACTACAGTGGCAAGAGTACCTTTGTGTGTTATGTTATAATTTGATAATAGCCGAGTTGGTATCACGACTCCGTTACGAACTATACAGGGTGCTTCACAGTGAGTGGCCTATTAGACGTGTCTGGAGAACTACATCTATTTAAATTGTGAAAATTAGTATCCGCACGTTTTTGATACTGATCTTTCTAACTAAAATATTTTCAATTAGCCTGAACTTCCGGTTATACCGGAAGTCGACACAAACTTTTTTTTTAAGGAACACCTGTATATTATTAGCTTTTTGAATTACACATGCAATTTAAGGGTCAATTGATGACAACATATTCGGACTAGTTCGTACCATTTCGGATTTATTCGCCATTTTCTAGAAAAAAATACGATTGGAGCGCTTTAGAAAAAATACGATATCTTTAAAGGCATGCGAGATAGAAACATGCGGTTTCCACTATCCCATAGAACATAAAAATTAATACATACTGTTATAAACACAATATGATTTTAAGATAACTGTTATTTTTTAACATACATTTGAATTTGAAAATGTTCAATCATAGATCATTTGATTTTTTTTAATAGAACGGTACCCATATGTCCCCAGCATCTGATTTAGCGTTAAATTTCCTATATATTTTGAATTTACATTACCCTATACCTATCCCACACAGTTTCCTTTTAAAATTGATTTGAAAATATTAATGGTTAGCGGGGTGGCGCCAACCTTTGACTACTTCTGCCTTCAATGAGTGTTTTATTTTAAAAGGGACACAGAGCAACTTGCAGTTCCAACCGATTCCTTTTTTGATAACATTCCGACCTATATTGGGTATTTGCTATAGCTAAAAAGGACAGTTTTTGAGTTATTTAGAGACATTCAAAAACATAACACAGCATATTGTTTTCTTATACTGTGGTTGAACGTCAACGTTAAGGCAAGTGTGCCATGATGAACAATTTATATTACATACTTGTTATTCTAAATTATTCGATAAATTTCAATGTACTAATGTTCATAGTTAACATGGAAAATCATTATTCCAATGCAGATTATTTAAATTTATTTTACATCCATGGAGAATGTAACCGAATTATTAGTAGAACATGTAGAAGAGTTAATGAGATAATTCCTAATCTGCCACCCATGAGTGAAAATAAATTTAGAAGGATTGAGTTAAATTTCCTAGAATTTGTTACTTTTAAAGCACCTAAAGGTAATCCGAGTCCAGTGACTTGTGAATGAAGATAACGAAATAACTGTCCTGGCTTATTTCGAAGCATATCCACATGCCTCTTTTTACACTGCAGTAAATGACATAGGTATTCCTTACTCCTCTGTAGAAAGAATCTTGTCTAAGCACAAAATGCACAACTGTAAGTTTACTTTAGTGCAAGCTCTGCATCCAGGAGATGCTAGTAAAAGGGTCTAGTTTTATGAAACGATGTTAATTCATATTCAAGGAGATGATGACTTTAAAAAATATATATACGGGCTGATGAATCGAAATTTTCTCACGAAGAAGTTTTCAATAGACATAACAGTCATGTTTGTGGAAATCAAAACTCTCACGCTATTATGGAAAGGGGATTTCAAGTAAAATTTAGTTCCAATGTGTTTTGTTAATTGAAAGGTAATAACTTTTATTATCATATTTATTATGGAACCTTAACTTCTAATCGTTACATAGAAATATTAATAACAATAGTTATTAAATATTATTATTTTTAGACAATTTACCATTATCAGAATATAAAACTTGTTGGTATCAACATGACGGAGCTCCTGCTCACACTTCACGAGAAATATCTAACACACTCGACGATCTATTTGAAGATAGATGGATTGGAAAGTGCGGTCCCTGGATATGGCCCGCAAGAAATCCAGATGTTACCCCGCTTGATTTCCATCTTTGGGGAAAGAGAAAAACCAAAGTATATGAAACTCCCGTCAATTCACGCGACGAATTATAGATCAGAGTAAGAAGGGCGTTTGAAGAGTTAGATAGGAATGAGATTCTGTCAGCAACCAGTAGCGGCATTACGATACGAATATTAAAATGTTTGAGTGTTAATGGACAACATTTTAAGCAGTTACTAGTTTAGGACGTGTAAGTTGTTTTGTTACTCGTGTTGTAATAATACTTCGAGGATTTATAAGATTGTGTAAGGTAATATCACTGTTGCTTTCCTTAGAAACTTTTTTTACTTTTTTAAAAATATTTTAAATACATAATTTTCAAACACAGTAACAATATTTCTTTATTATACTTTTTAACTTGAACATGAAATATTTTTGTTTCTACTGTATTTTTTTTTTGGTTACGTCCAAAAAAGCGACATCGCCTCGCTAACAATTACTATTTTCAAATCAATTTTCAAAGAAAATTATAAGATACAGGTATAGGGTAACGTATACTTAGAAGATAGGGAATTTAACGCTGAATCAAATGCTGGGGTCATATGGGTACCGTTCCATTAAAAAAATCAAGTTATCTCTGATTGAAAATTTTCAAATTCAAATGTATGTTATAAATAACAGTTATCTTAAAATCGTGTTGCGTTTATAACAGTATGTAGGATTTTTTTACGCTCTATGGGATAGTGAAAACCGCATGTTTATATCTTGCATGTCTTTAAAGATATCGGAATTTTTCTAAAGCGCTCCAATCGTAATTGTTTCTACAAAATGGCGAATAAATCCGAAATGGTACGATCTAGCCCGAATATGTTGTCATCAAGTGGCCCTGAAATTGAACGTGTAATTGAAAAAGCTAATAATATACAGGGTATTCCATTTAAAAAAACAAAATTTGTGTCGACTTCCGGTATAACCGGAAGTTCAGGCTAATTGAAAATATTTTAGTTAGAAAGATCAGTATCAAAAACGTGCGGATACCAATTTTCAGAATTTAAGTAGATGTAGTTCTCCAGAAACGTCTAATAGGCCACTCACCGTGAAGCACCCTGTATGTCGTTCCGCTACATCACACGTCTCTTTATATCGCCTTCATAATCGACTAATAACGCTTAGGGTGCTTTTCAAATTCAAGTAACGTAATTCTGTTTTCTCCGTGCTTGAAGCATACAAATTACGTAAAACCTTTCACCTCGAAAAGAGTGGAGCGTTTTACTTCCTAACTGTTGAGCTAATAATTGATGGTGCTAAACTTGGCCCTACTTTAAAAAGATTTGGTGATAATATATCTGTAGTCAAAATGTAATAAAATATTTTAAAAACTCTATTGATTGTTACTTGGTTAAGCCGGCCCATACTAAATACACACGTAAAAACCTTATTCTCTGACATAGATTAACAAACAAATTGATTTACACTATTTTAGTGAATTTTCGTAGAAAAAATTCACTAATGGGGAGATCCCGACTTTTGAATTTTGAAAAAATTTTAGCAAATGAGCGCGAACTAGGACCCCTTGAACCCATATCCGGGGTCAGTTTCAATTTTTATATGTTTATATATATATATATATATATATATATATATATATATATATATATATATATATATATATATATATATATATATATATATATATATATATATATATATATATATATATATATATATATATATATATCACACCGATAACTCACAAAATAATGAACCGATTTTGATAAAATTTGGTATGTACCTTCCTTTTGTAAATGGCTTGGATAAGTTGGTTAGTCAGGAAAATCAGACGAGGTTTTCCGGGAAAAGTTTTCATTCGAAAAAAAAATTTATCTCCGGAATTAACAAAGTCAGGGCAACCAAATTTGCTGCACGAGTTTAAATCATTATAGGTAAGCTACCTGCCAAAATTTAGCTTTGTAGGTTAAAGAACAAAAAAGTTACAGGTATTTAAAGAAAAATAAATTTGGGTTTTCTTCAAAACGTCAAAGTCGCGATTTAAAACGTTAAAATTGGTAATATTTAGGCAATGAACCTGAAACTAATATGAGCTATGGAAAGAAAATGTCTTAAGAAGAATGTTTTACAAAGCCTGAACTCTTAGTTTCAATCGTCATTGTCCTTCCTTTTACTAAAATATTCCCAGAAAATTCATTTCAAATAGACCCTTCCTCTGATGCTTTGGCAGTAGTGTTGGCTATAGAGTTTATTGTTTAATGGTATATCATTTTTGTCGAATTTTCATAAAAAATCATTAAAGCTCAATATATTCGTTATTATGCAAGTTACAAAAAAAATTATATACATTAATTATAGGGTGTCTTGAGCTACATCTTAAAAAATATTTCCACAATTACAGTCTGGCCCATAAGTCGTTGGTGATTCAAATTTTCTTTTTTTTTTTTCTAATCGAACACGCCCTATGTTATTGCATTTTTGCATTTTCCATCGAAATATAATACATCTTTGTAAGAAAAGAAATTCGAGACGCAGCAAATTTTCATTGAATGCATCAAATTTGAATAGCTCAATTTGCTATTAACCCAGAAGGTTGACCAGGAAACCAGTTTTTTCGGGAATAATTTAAGTTCACTTTCGAAAATTTTTGTACATTTTCAAACAATAAAGTTATTTTGATGAACCATGGCACATTGTTGCTACTATATAGGTTATACTGGTAACCAAATTTGATGCCTGCTTTCTTTAAAAAACATATTTGCTATTAAAAACATTTAAATGAAAATTCACTACCATAACGCACTTGCTGAGTCCAGACTTTTTATTTTATGTATAGCTGCAGTTTGGTTAAAGTTCTCAACTTTGTGAAATACAGAAGGAAAGTCAGATTTTAAAATTATTATTAACCGAAATATTTATAAACAACATTAAGGGAACAATACAAACACACCCTTAATTTAAACTGTGCGTTTTCTGGTATAAATATCTAGATAATATAGTTTGTTTTAGAGGTACCCATAGACAATTGTACACCTTTGAGAAGTTTCGAAATTCTATACATACCAAAAGAAAATTCACAACAGACTAAGAAGTAAACAAACTAATTAACTTTCTAGATCTTACAATTACCAAATTAATCAATATACTTGATTTTCCTATTTAAACCTTTTTACATTGCTGTAACCATACATTATACTTTCCATCATCCATACGCACACAAAGTTGTACCCTATAATTCAGTGATACATGTACGTTTATCCAATGAAAATTTTCAAAAAGAACCTAATTTGATAAAACACACAGCGGTTAATCATGGCTATAATCCAAATTTAATTGATAATATTATAAAGAAAGAGAAATAAACTTTAGTTTTACAACAAGTATTTCCGTCCACTAGAATTATAAATAATAAATTCACATCTTTGACTTATATAAATAAGATTATCAAAAAATTAAAACATCTATTTTTTAAAATTTAGTATCAGAACAGCATATAAACCGACATTAACTTGAGCAAATACATAAAGTCTGGACGCAGCAAGTGCGTAATGGATGTGAATTTTCATTAAAATCTTTTTAATAGCAAATATGTCTCTTTAATGTAAGCAGGCATCAATTTCGTCACCGGTATAACCTATATAGTAGTAACAATGTACCATATTTTATCAAAATAACTTGTTTGAAAATGTACAAAAATTTTCCGAAAATAACTCTAAGAGGTTTCCGAGAAAACTCGTTTCCTAGCTGACGAACCTTAGGTTAATAGCAAATTGCGGTATTGAGTTTTGAAGCGTTTAATGAAAATTGGCTACCAAAACGCACTTACTGCCTTTCGATTTTTTTACAAACATGCATCATATGTCGATGAAAAATGTAAAAATCCAATAGGAATGTCAAACAAAAAGTAGGTATCACCAACGACTTATGGGCCATCTTGTGATCGTCCAAATAATTTTATAAGATGCAGCTCAAGACACTCTATAGGTAATGTATACAATTTTTTCTCGTATTTTGCATAATAACAATTATATTGAGCTTTATCGTAGAAATGCGTCACCCTGTATATATGTAAACGGTAGTTTGCGCTCATTTGAAGAAATCTTTTTAGAATTCAAAAGTTGCGGTCTCCTCATTAACGAATTTTTTCTACGAAAAGTAGCTAAAAATTATAGACCGTTAAACCATAAACTAAACTAAAACTACTGCCAAAGCATCAGAGAAAGGGTCTATTTGAAATGAATTTTCTGGAAATATTTTAGTAAAATGAAATGATGGTTGAAGCTGAAACTTAAGGGTTTCCAGAACATTCTTTACATAATCCTTATTTCTTTCAATTTCTTTGCCTAAATGTTGACAATTTTGACGTTTCTAATCGCGGCTTTTTCGTTTTAAGGAAAACCCTTTTTTTTCTTTAAACTTAAGACCTAAATTTTGGTAAATTGTTCACCCTTTGTATATTAATATATATATATATAATTGAAACTGACCCTGGATATGGGTTCTAGCGGGCCTAGTTCGCGCTCATTTGAAGAAATTTTTTCTAAATTCAAAAGTCGGGATCTCCTCGTTAGTGATTTTTTTTAAAAGAAAATTTACTAAAAGAAGCACTTGTGAAACCACGGGAAAAGTCTACGACTGTATTAAATATGGAACGGTTTCACTAAGTTATGGCAAGAACAAACAACCACATATGCTTGTCAAATTCAATTAAATCTTAAAACTTTCATCTCCTTTTTATCAAATTATTTTTTATACAAAAACTCGCTAAAAAACTGATCGGAATAACAAAAATCTGATTAGATAACTGTAAAGTGAAATGAGACAAAAAAATTGATAAAAAATAAAAGTCACTAACTAAGATTAGAACTTGTCATGTAGGAGTCGATTATACAATGTGCAGGGACCTAGCCCACTGAGCTACGCTCGACATGTATTTATTAGCAGGTATATCCTATAATACATGTTAATTGTTCAAGGTTCTACAATTTACACAAAACCATTTTCATTTACAATGGATTTTTTGCTCATATTTTAACGAAGTCAAGGAAAATAACGACTTAGACACATATCTAGGAGCTTGTTAGTCATTTCTTGTAGTATTTTTCACTCAAATTCTGATCAATCAATTTAATTACCTCTAACTTTTTTGTCTTTTAAGATAGAGATCTGAAATGTTGGTGCACAGGATACTCTTTATGACAGAAACCAGCGTAACCCGTGCACCAAATATGTTTGCCCTTACTTTGTTATTTCCGGAGATATACATTTTTTTCGAAATAAAACACAAAATTTTCTGGGAAAACCTACGCCGATTTTCCTGACTAACGAACTGATCCAAGCCACTTGCAAAAGGAAAGTATATGCCAAATTTGATCAAAATCAGACAATATGTCTAAACATATAAAAATTGAAACTGACCCTGGACATGGGTTCTAGGGCTCTAGTTCGCAGTCATTTGAAGAAATGTTTTCAAAATTCAAAAGTCGGGATCTCCTCATTAGTGAATAATTTTTTTCAAGAAAATTCACTAAAAACAATAAGTGATGAAAAATCGGATAAGTCCCGAGTATATAAACTCTAATGTCGTTCCTGTGACAAATATATATATATATATATATATATATATATATATATATATATATATATATATATATATATATATATATATATAGACAGAACATTTAGAAGTTTTAAAACACGCTTTTGCGAACACAAAAGAAGCTTTAAACATAATAAATTTGGTTCAAATTATGCAAGTCATTTATGAAATGAGAATCATGAATTTAACGAAGGTTTCGACATCCTCAAAATAAGGTACAAAAGGTTTTAAATTAAATTCGTGCGAAACCATTAGAAAATAACAAACAAAAAAATACAGGAAATGTAGTAAACGCTCAAATTGAGCAAACTAGCAATATCCCATTATTAAACATGTTTGCACGAAATAATAATTAAGCGAGGAGAGTTTACAGACCTGAGTATGACATAAATTTCCCCATAAAAAAAACGTCGTTCCGAGTGGATATTGCCACTATACCTTTATTTATTTACTGAAAAGACAAAAACGAGTCACAATTCTCAGAAATGTTCATTCAACACGGAGCAGATATTTGGAATATTAAAATCTTACTTTAATTCTGTATTTGACAAAGCTGAGAACTTCAGCGAAACTGTAGTCATGCATACAATAAAAAAGTGTAAATCAATTTGTTTGTTTATATAAGTTGACAATGGGTTTACATCAAGTATCGACCTCCACAACATCATACTTTCTCTCTGACTTTACACATTTTTGCTATCATCTCTGCAACCGGTTTTGCCTTTTAGTGAATTTTCTTTAAAAAAAAGACTATTGAGGAGATCCCGACTTTTGAACCCATATCCAGGGCCAGTTTCAATTTCGAAATGTTTATATATATATATATATATATATATATATATATATATATATATATATATATATATATATATATATATATATATATATATACGTATCAAACCGATAACTCAAAAAGTAATGGGCCGATTTTTTTCTGAGTATCTTCCTTTTGCAAGTGGCTTGGACAAGTTCGTTAGCCAGGAAAATTGGCCCTGGTTTTCCGGACAATGTTGTGTTTTCGTTCGGAAAAAACTTATATTTCCAGAAATAACAAAGTAGGGGCAAAAAAATTTGGTATGCGTATTTGTATTATGAAGACTTAACCATGTACCAAAATTAGGATCTGTAAGTTTAATGTATATGTCCGAGACTTTGTAAAACCAGCACACCACACGCCAACTCTTGATATTACATAATATAATAAGGTCATTTCAGAAAAGGGAAACATACAATTTAAAAATTTTCATAATAACATAAGAAGCATATCCAAAATATCGATGAAATGAATGTCATGTTGAGCACTTTTAGCTGTGATTTTGACTGTTTGATATTCACGGATACCTGGGGAATTCAAGATATTAACTGTTTTAGTATGGATGGTTATTCTGTGATATATAATGGTGGTGATGTGAACCAGAATGATGGGACGGTCGTATATGTTAGCAGTAAATATAGCTACTGTGCGGAAGTTATTAAAAAAATAGTCTCAGGATTATAAAGGTTTAAATTGCATTTGGGTGAAATGACGCAGTATTTGGCAACGTCAAATGTAACCCGCATCTTTATTAAAATTACCATGGCTGGGTATAGATTTTTTTCTGTCTGACGATTCCGTAAATGGCGAAGCAGGTTGCAGACAAGCTTTGGTGAAGCTAAAAAAAGGTCACCGAATCTGGAGGTACAAGGTTTTTTTAATATATTGAGCCATATACTGTGTTTGTGCTTTTGCAATATTTTTTTGTTTTTGTATCATTCTACCTTTAGTTTGATGCTGTAAATTGATGTAAACTTTAATTAAAAACAAAGCAAAATCTGAATTTTTTTTTTTTTAAATATGCGTTTTCCTACAAATTAGTATTATAGTGTAAAGTAGTGTACATGATATGTATTTTATTTATCTAATTTTAAAAACACTTATTCTTTCAGAAAACTGTTATTTACCTGTTGTACATCAAAACATCTGGTTTCCATAATCGATGTGGTGGAATACGCAGATCCTTTACACCACCATATTCACTTGAGTTCCATCGGAGGTTCATATCGTTCCATTCCTGCAAAAGAGAATTACAGTATAGAAGGTAGGTCACAATCAAATTTTCGCTTAAATAAGTTATAAAATTCTGAAGATAGTGTAAACACTAGAGCGGCGAATTTCTCACTTTTTGGCAGTTATCGGTCATAAAAATAAAAATAGTTTTCGCGAGAACCAGCTTTTATTATTATTGCTAACCAATTTATTAAAACCTGTCGATTTACTATCCTGAAGTTGGTTAAATGACTGATTTATTAAACTATTGAATGATCCAGTTATTAAACCACTAGATAATCGAGTGATTAAACAACTAAATAATCGATTGACAAAAAAAGCAGATGTTTCATAAATCTTTAAGCTCTTAAATGACAAAAAGTGAAAATCATCAACCAATCAACTGGTTCCTAAAACTATTATTTGATAGTGTAAAGAACTAACTGAGTGACCGGTTTTTGCATATTCATAACCATGGTTTTTGCATCGATTTATAACAGATCGATCCGTTTTGTTGCCAGATTTATTACATACTAGTCTTAACTCTTCGACATACAACATTTTATTTATCGATTTTTATGACCAGGGTACATTTGTACACGACACCAAAAATTTTGATTTTCCTACCATAATTGCAATATCATTAAATTTATATTTTTCACGAAAGTTTGTGTAAAATTCACCTTTATTACTAATATTTTTTCATATATAAAAGATTTACATTTTATGTTGATATTATTATTTGATTATTAACAGCAAAACCGAGACATTTCTGTGACCTGCCTAACCACATTGCTGACTTTGTGCGTCCGGGTAGAAAGAACAGCACTCGCTCCTATGCGAGTTACTTTTTGTGGGTCCAGATATTTTTTGTGTTTGTTATCTCTGTGAATAATATATTCCGAACTCTTCCCGGGCAGATAAAATAGGCTCTAAATAGAAATTTATATATAATACTACTAGTTAAGCTAAGTACAAACTCCTTAAGTGTGATAAGGAATTTAAGAGGTTTCAGTGTCTTGGTTTATCAATTTTTTGAAGCCCATGTTATAAACTCATTTATGGCAGCGCTAGCAATGTTTTTGAGAACTAATTTTAGTGACCCTGTTCTAGTGATACGAGTCCATGAGTGCGCTCTTACTATTTGGTTCATAGTGTCAACAATGTCTTTTGTTTTGTTGTATTATAGAATATTCAGCGGTTTTTTGTTTTCTTCTGGTTCAGCGCTGACTTCATTATTATGATGCTAGGATAAAAGGAATATTACGCAACCGCGCTTCTAACGAATCTATGATGTTATCTGAGATTATACGTAGACGCAAAGAGTATTCTTCTTTTGGTTTCCTAACCATGAACCTTCTCGGTATATTGCGCTTACTTTGGCGCATTGTTCCAAGAATCGTCATACTATAATTTAAGAGTTCTTATGCCAGTTAGCAATCAGTAAAAAAGTTGTCGATGGTTATATCTCGGCCGGTGCCATACACTAGTGAGACTAAACCTGCACTTGTTGTAAGTTTGTCAAATGAAGATGACAGTGATTTACCAATTGGTCTATTTAGTTTCAGCAAGACGGTGCACCACCGCATTTTGCACGTTCTTTTTGCGAGTTTTTAAATTACTGCTTTCCTGGAAAGTGGATCGGTAGGTAAGGACCATGAGAGTGCCCCCCACGTCCCCAGATATTACGCCCCTAGGTTTTTTTATTGGGGCATTTTAAATAAAAATATATGTTAACAAACCAAATAACCTAGGCGTTTTGAAAAATCGAATAAGGTATGAAATGAGTCAAATTAGCCGTGACGTTGCTTCCAATGTACCAGAGGAATGTGTCAACAGATTTGATCATTGTCAAAAAGTCAGTAGATTGCGTTTTAAACAGTATATTTAAAGAAAACAATACTTTAATTTGTTGAATAAAACCCTTTAGCTTTTGATTCTTGTTATGTTTTTTATGTTAAATTTTTCGAATAAAAAAAAGTCGCATCTCTTCATTTGGGCGTTTTTTTTTTCTAGGAAAACTCCCTAAAGTTGAAACAATTTGGAACAGTTTGACAACTTACAATATTTTTTTAATGTTGCCATAGAAATGAAAGTGGCATAATTTTGATTTTGGGGAGGCGTACACACTTCATTTAAAGATTCTTTTAAATGAGAATCTTTTTCCAAAGTTTATAACTCATTTTCAAACGAATAAACTAGTGGCAAGGTAAAACTCACCTGGATATGGATTATAGGGGCACTAATTCGTATTCACTCAAATACCATTTCCAAGCTTTAAAGTCGTTTTCTAGCGATTTACTAATTATTTTAAAAAAGATTACCAAATATTAATAATAAACCAAGCTGGACAAATTAATTTACAATTGAAATTAGACCTTTAATTATTGTTTCATCAAGTATTGATAAAATCAACGTAGCATTGAAATCAACTAATTTAAACATAATTGTTAGTTAACTAAATATATCGAATTTGCATTTAATTCAATACTGTGCGCTAGACACGTGACACATAATAAATAGATTGTTATAAATTATAAATAGAATTAGTAAATTTGTGTTCGCACCAACCGGCAAACGCGAGTGATTTTCATTAAATATAAAACTACACTTTCAACCTGATTTAGCAGCTAATTCTATTCAAAAATCAACAAATCAAAATACCGATCGAAATAAATCACATTAGTTATGTTTAATGAGCGTTATCATATACCAATTATACAATTACAAAAGCTGTTTTGTTTTGTTTTGAAAATTTAAGTAGATTAAAAAGCAAATTCCATATTTCCTTTACATTCCACTTTTTTTTTAATTGCCAACGTTTCGTTAGTAATAACATTATGAGATCTATGAGCATTTGCATATATTTATTGGATAATTTTAAACTAATTACACTAGTTTACAAGCGCTTTGCTCATCAACTGAAACTTGTTTTATTTTACCAATTTAAGAGCTCTGAAGCAAAAATACCATTAAGATTTTTCCGTCACATCAATGTTTTTTAGATACAGACAACTGAAATACATCTATATTTATCCAATATTCATTATACATATAAGGTACAACAAAAGCAAACAAACTAAGAATTTTCTTTTGTCCGTTTCAAAATTGATTTCCCTTGAAATTGAACAGCAAAAATTACTCGTCATATTTTTATCACAGAAGTCTTGATATATGCGTTCTAAATCCATAAGATCTTGACGAAAGCATTCCTCATGTTCGTCCGTTCCTATGTTATCTGGGAAAAAGTCCAAGTGGGAATGCAAAAAGTGGATCTTTAGTGACATATTAGCTCTGATTTTATGGTAATTTGGTATCAATTCAGCAACAATCTACCTACAGTTATTGCGTTCTGTATTCCTTAAAAAACTCGGGATGCAGCAAGTGCGTTATGGTAGTGAATTTTCATAGAAATGATCTGGCACAAAATATTTTATTATAACTTTTTTTTCTTGTAACATGGAAATCTAAATTTTGGTGTATAGTTTACTTCTTATATCGTTAACCTACCTACCAAATTTGGTTATCATAGTTTTTTTATTTTTTAAGATAAAAATTTTTTTCAAATGAAAACTCAAAATTTTTTCGGAAAACCTCGTCCGATTTTTCTGATTAACAAACTTGTCAAAGCCATTTACAAAAGAAAGGTACATGCAAAATTATATCAAAATCTGCCCATTATTCTTTGAGATAAAAATTTTTTTCAAATGAAAAGTCAATATTTTCCCGGAAAACCTCATCCGATCTTCCTGACTAACAAGTTTGTCAAAGCCATACACAAAAGGAAGGTACATGCCAAATTTTATTAAAATCGGCTTATTACTTTTTGAGAAAAGAATTTTTTTCGAATGAAAACTCAAAATTTTTCCGGAAAACCTCATCCGATTTTCCTGACTAACAAACTTGTCAAAGCCATTTATAAAAGGAAGGTACACGCCAAATTTTATTAAAATCGGTTCATTACTTTTTGAGATAAGAATTTTTTTCGAATGAAAACTCAAAATTTTCCCGGAAAACCTCATCCGATTTTCCTGACTAACGAACTTGTCAAAGCCATTTACAAAAGGAAGGTACACGCCAAATTTTATTGAAATCGGCTTATTACTTTTTGAGATAAGAATTTTTTTCGAATGAAAACTCAAAATTTTCCCGGAAAACTTATCCGATTTTCCTGACTAACGAACTTATCCAAGCCATTTACAAAAGAAAGGTACGTGCCAAATTTTATCAAAATCGGCCTATTATTTTTTGAGTTATCGGTGTGATACATATATATATATATATATATATATATATATATATATATATATATATATATATATATATATATATATATATATATATATATATATATATATATATAAACATATAAAAATTGAAACTGACCCCGGATATGGGTTCTAGGAGTCCTAGATCGCGCTCATTTGCAAAAATTTTTTCAAAATTCAAAAGTCGGGATCTCCCCATTAGTGAATTTTTTCTACGAAAATTCACTAAAATACAGTAACTACATTTTCAGAAGCTTCAGTTTCGGCATCTGATAGGTATTTCTCAAACAGGTTATCACTGAATAATTTTTTGTTTATTTGTGGAGCTACAAATATACCTTCCTTAAGCTTCGCTTCTGTAAGCTTTGCGAAAAGTTTGTGTCAATTCTTGAAACCATCACCATCACGAAATGAGCTTTTTACAAAAGGTTTCATTAAACCAGGCTTAATATGCGAGGAAGGGTAGAAAAACATTTTTTGTATTTACAAGCCGCTCGTTTTTAATAGGCATCTGGCCGGGAATAAAAGCTTCTCTTGTAAGCCATACTTTCCTCGAGTAATATTGGTCTCTTGCTCTACTGTCCCACAGGTACAAAACACAACAGTATTGTATGTACCCTCTTTGCAAACCTAATAGGAGAGCTACAATCTTAAGATCACCGCGATGTGCCCGTATGGATCATAATGAATTGATTGAAGGCAAAGTTTTATTGTCCCGTACGTTTCTTTAGTGCAGACAACATGACCCGCTGGAATAGAAGACTTTTCGTTACCAATATGAAGAAGTGCAGCTTTCAAACTAGTCTTAGACGAATCAAGAAATAAACGCCATTGTTGAGGATTATAGAATTGATTCATTTCTTGAAATAAACTAAATATATCAAAAAAGTAACAAAACAATCCTTCCTTTCTGAAGTATTGCGAGAAAGCTACATTTCTGCTTCAGTAATAAGTAACGCTCGTATCATAGCTAAGAAGGTTCCATTATTGTCATCAAAATGCGAGTAGTTCAGTAGCAGACTTTGAAAGATTCAGATCCCGCACAAGATCATTGAGCTCTGGTTGTTCTATAAGATGTGGTCTTGTGGATTCTTGTACAAATTTACTACCTCTGTAGAAATTTATTATCCGGCATATCCGACATACTGTCATCACAGTCTGTTGATTGTATACTTGTGGCAACGGGGCAAACAGGCTTAGCTAAATCCGTCGAATGTAACATTGTTTTGGCAGCACATGACACATCTGTATATTACATATTTTACTTTTTTTTACTGAAACGCGTTGTTTTGGTCAGACAGAAGTAGCAGTCAGTTGTTTGATCTCTTGGATCTCTGCGCAACATAGGTAGACCCAACTGAAGATAACGATCCTCACCAGCCACCCATTTACTTAAAGTAAGTCTGCAACTGTCACAGAAAACATGTGGAACCTACGTTTTATCCTGATTGGCAACAGAAAACCCAAAATAGTGCAAACAAGAAAATTTTAGTGGCTCCGTAATTGTGCAGTCTTTATGGCCTGTTATGTAGACTCCATTTATTTGAATGGGTAGTAAAAGTTCTTGAAGACATTATTACATCATAATGCAGCACGAAAAACAGAAATTATTAAAATGCAACCGGCGCAATATATACTGATAGAACACACTTCATTTGGAAGGGACCGGAAGATGACTACTGAATTTTCCTCAGAAATAAAATAGCTACCTACACAAGAAAGTATTAGTTTTAAAAGACTGATGCAATAGCGATAAAACTGATTCATATATTATCTAATTGATAAGAAATACAAATGGTGTGGGCATGTTTCCAGCAAAGCTATCTTAAAAGCTCTCTATAGATAATATGAATTTCTTATCAAAAATGCAGGTTCGACCACAATAATCATAATAAAACATAGCAGATAAGGTTTTTCCTCTTACTGAATTTGCAAACAAGCCGATATGGTAACAAAGCTTTAAGAAACAGAGATTAATGTCTATATAAACATTATTTTTAGCAGCATCCTCTTATCGGATCTAAGTTTCATATTTTCAAATGCTGACGTGATACATTTTTTATAGTCGTCTATGCATTTAGCACATCAAAATTAATAAAAAATGTAATTATATTCGATGAGCATATTTTTTAATTTTATTTGTAAACCAGTGTTGTTAATGCATTGACAAAAATTATCCTGTCTAATGTTCTGATAAATCACATTTGTACGAAGAGCAGATTTAGGCCCCTTATTTTGAAACGCATGTAGTAAATTATAAATTTTATTTACTCAAATACAACTAACAATAAACTCCAGAAAATGTAAGCCAGGTGTCCATATACAGTGTGGACCGAAATTATGGAATAAAATTCATAATTCGAAGAGAAATGTTATGAAAAACGCTCAGACACAACAAATAATTTATTTTCTTTCACACTTTGTAAAATTAGTTTGTAGTTTTCACTCATCACCATTTAATACCCACCCCTTGTTGTTGTTTTTTTTCAAATATCAACTCCATCATTTTTCGACGGAAATTCAAAAGACCATATATGTTTTATGATGGTACCAAAAACTTGGGTTCAAAAGTCACAAACTACTACTCAGGGTGGAAATTTAATACCTGAATATAGAACCTAAACCGTTTATTCTGAACTTCACGGTTATTAAATAGTCCATGAAAATGACTAATACTTGCATGCGACATGCCGCTAGAATAATCTTGGATCTTAACTGTAATTCAACAAAACATATATTTGTTACCTTTTTATCTGAAAAATCAGGTTTCTTACATAATGATTTGATTTGTCCACGAAACTAGCATTTTTGTTTTAATTTTATTCAATAGCATTTAATAGGTTTTATAGTAAGTGCAAATTTTGGTTCTGTTATTTCCTATCAAAAAAGAAATGTAGGACCAGATAAGATAATTATTTGAAACCTGTCATCTTCTTCACTGATGTTTATCAGTTATAATTTTTGCGTATCACCTCTATTAAGTTAGCTGTTACAGGTGCACGTTAATGAGATCAACTCTGTTAAAACAGTTGTCAGTTAGGTGACAAATCTGTTGCGCTTTAAGTCACAAAAATGCGTTATTTAACTGCAATCCTTCGAATCGAAATATTAATGATGATTGGTTCCCCAGTAGAAGTTGTTACATGCTAGCTTCTACCACTTGCTCAAGGAATTTTATCTATAAAATTGATGCAAAGTTTCGCGATGCTGGACACGTTAAACCGTTGTGCAGGAAGCCCGCTTATCTTGATGGTTCCTTAAAACTTAATGTTTTATTGGCTTTCAAGAAAATCACATCTTTGACGAGTCAGGTGGCACGTGAAAATGTTATAGATCATTCAACTGTTTTAAGAATTTAAAAAACAGCGAAAATGCATGCATATAAATTATAACACTTACCAAAACTGATTAATGGTGATTCGGATAGAAGATTACAATTTTGCGAGCAGATGTCTGATATGCCAAATACAAATACTATTTCTTCCGCAGAAATAATTTTTTCTGATGAAGCGACAATTGTTTTAAATGGCGAGGTAAATTGGCAAAACTGCAGATACTGGGCATAGGACAACCCCCATTGGATACATAAAACCCATACCCAACGTCCTGAGAACACCAACGTTTGGGGTGGTATTTTGGGAGATAATCTGATTGAACATATTTTCGTTGAAAACCCTAACGGAGAAATATATTTGGAAATGCCAAGGGCAGTAATTCCAACCCTAATAGAGTTATTTTCCAATGCACTTGATTGCTTTCGTCCAAATGAAAGGATATGGGTGCAACTAGACCGTGCATCACCCCACTATGATATTCCTGTACGGGAGTATTTAAATTAAACCTTTCCACAAAAGTGGATAGGAAAAAGAGATTTCATAGAATGGCTTGCGAGATTACAGACCTTACACCTCTGGACTTTTTCTTGGGGTCACATCTTGAAAAGAGACTGTACAAAATACAACGATTGGATTTGTGTGGTCTAAAGGAATGAATAACCAGGGAAATTAGAAACATCACACCGGAGGTTTTAAATAGAGTCGGAGGCGAGTTGGAAATTAGAAACATCACACCGGAGGTTTTAAATAGAGTCAGAGGCGAGTTTTACATATGATTAATTCGCTGTCAGCGAGAAGGTGGGGCACACTTTGAAGATTGAAACGTTTAAAACATGCTTAATTTAAATGTTTAAGAAGATGAAATGTCTCTTTTTGAAGAATTGCGAAGTTCAGAACAAACAGTACAAATTTTATTGTCAATCATTAAATTTCTACCATGTGTAGCGGTCTATGACAAATATGCTCTTTGAGTTTCCAAAGAACAATGGTGAGATTGCTATTTGAAAAAAAATAATGAAGGGGTAGGGATAAAATGGTGAGGTGTGAAAATTACAAACTTGCACTGCAAGGTGTAAAACAAAAAAAAGTTGACGTTTCCACGCATTTTCATAAAAAAACATTTCTCTTCGAATTATGAATGTTAAACCATAACTGCGGTCCACACTGTACATATATGCAAATATACAAATACTTACAATAAATTTTAAAGTAAGTGATATGAGAAGTCCTTTGAAAGACATAATTATGGGCAAGTTACTTTTCTTCTTAGAAAAACAATTACAAAATAAAATTAAACAACCATTATGCCAACATAATCTACTCACAATTATATATGTTATATATATATATATATATATATATATATATATATATATATATATATATATATATATATATATATATATATATATATATATATATATATATATATATATATAGTTTGGACGCAACAAGTGCGTTATGGTAGTGAATTTTCATAGAAATGATCTGGCACCAAATATTTTTTATAACTTTTTTTCTTGTAATATAGAAATATAAATTTCGATATATAGTTTCCTTTTAATATCGTAAGCTTACGTACCAAATTTGGTTACTATAGCTTTGCTATTTTTGAGATAATTTTCCTGGAAAACCCGGTTAGATTTATCTGGCTAACGAACTTATCCAAGCTATTTACAAAGATATGATACATGCCAAATCTTACTAAAATCGAACCATTACTTTTGAGTTATTGACAAAAATACATATATCACAAACGATTAAGTAGTAAATAGTTCAAACCATTTTCTTCTGTTTATATAAAAAGTCTAGGGGAGAATTTTGATAACAAGGCATAAATAAGTGCCAACGAAAAAAATATTTAATAAAAGTAGGAAATGTACACTTAATGTTCTATGAATTTAAAATGAATGGAGGCATCAAAATATAGCCACACTAAGATGAGGGGTCGTAACAGATTCATTTTTGTAGAACCTAAAGAAAATGAGAAAAATAACATTAATATCAAAACTTTAAATGACATCTTGAGATATATGTGATATATGTATATATATATATATATATATATATATATATATATATATATATATATATATATATATATATATATATATATATATATATATATATAAGTCAACGAAATTGACATCAAGCATAAAATAGTTGTAAGCAAAGAAAATGTAGCCAGGCCATGACTGTATTTAGTGTAAAAGGTGACGAACAGTATCAAACGTGAAGTGACACTGAATTCAGGGACGCAGCAAGTGCGTTATGGCAGTGAATTTTCATAAAAATGTTTTTATTGCAAATATGTGTTTTTCTTTTAATTTAAGAAAAGAGGCATCAATTTCGGTTACCAGTATAACCTATATAGTAAAAACAATGTGCCATGTTTCATAAAAATAACTTTATTGTGTGAAAATGTACAAACATTTCCTAAAGTAAACTTAAAGTGATCCCGGAAAAACTCGTTTCTTGGTCAACCTTATAGGTTAATAGCAAATTGGGCTATACAAATATGAACCATTTGATCAAAATTCGCTACCATAACGCACTTGTTGCATCCGGAATTTCTTTTTTACAAACATGCATTATATTTCGATGGAAAATGCAAAAATGCAATAACATAAGGCGTGTTTGATTAAAAAAAAAAAAAAATTTGTATCACCGACGACTTTTGGGCCACCCTGTGATTGTAGAAATATTTTTTGAAGATGTAGCTCAAGACACCCTATAATTAATGTATAAAGATATTTTTCATATCTTGTATAATAACGGATATATTGAGCTTTATTGATTTTTTACGAAAATTCGACAAAAATTATATACCATTAAACGATAAACTCTATAGCTAAAACTACTGCCCAGCATCAGAGAAAGGGTCTATTTGAAATGAATTTTCTGGAAACATTTTAGTAAATTGAAGGACAATGACGGTTGAAACTAAGACTTCAGGGTTTGTAAAACATCCTTCTTGAGACATTTAATTCCCATAGCCCGTATTAGATTCACGTTATTTGCCTAAATGTTGCCGATTTTGACGTTTTATATCGCAACTTTGACGTTTTGAAGAAAACCCCAATTTATTTTTCTTTAAATGCCTATAACTTTTTTGTCTTTTGATCTATAGCTAAATTTTGGTAGGTAACTTACCTATAAGGATGTTAACCCGCGTACCAAATTTGGTTGCCCTTACTTTGTTAATTTCGGAGATATAATTTTTTTTCGAAAGAAAACACAAAATTTTCCTGGAAAACCTGGGCAGATTTTCCTGGCTAACAAACTTATCCAAGCCATTTACAAAAGGAATTTATTCACCAAATTTAATTAAAATCGGACCATTATTTTTTGAGTTATCGGTGTGATACATATACATATATATATATATATATATATATATATATATATATATATATATATATATATATATATATATATATATATATATATATATATATATAAATATATATATATATATATATATATATATATATATATATATAAATATATAAAAATTGAAACTGACCCCGGATATGTGTTCTGGGGGCCCTAATTAGCGCTCATTTGAAGAAATTTTTTCAAAATTCAAAAGTCGGGATCTCCTCATTAGTGAATTTTTTTAAGAAAATTCACTAAAAACTATAAAGTCTAAGCACAAACGATTGTAAAGTTAAGTGTAATAATTTTAGAAAAATGTTCATTGTTTTCTTTTAAACCAAATTGTTTAATGGTATAAGTAAAGAAATATGTTTGATTTTGTTTGATATAAACAAATTTGAAGTTTTGAGTAATTTAAGTAAAGTTTGTGTAATTTAAAATAATAAGTTGTGAGTAATCTTAGAGAGATTTGTTGAGTTTAAGCAAAGAGGCTAGAAAATTATAATTAATAGTAATTTAAGCTTGCCGGTGAAATAAGACACATTTGACTTATGTACAATCATTTTTACATTGTATTAATTAATATTTAAAAAGGAAATGACATTTTTTTTTGAGCTATGATGAGACAACACATAATTAAAATGATCCGGTGGGAACTTTAAAAAGGGAACAGATTTAAGATTTAAATTGCATCAGTGTAAACTAAGTTAGGTAAATAAGAAATTTAACATAAAATAGAAAAGGATCCTTGATGAGTGATTAAGATAGCTTTTGTTTATCAGTCACAAATTAAATATCCATGTAAAAGTAAACAGGGTCTAATTCTTTTTTCATTGACTAAGTAAAATATATATAGTTGAAGTTAACGAAAGTTCAGGTAAAGGAATCTGCAAAAGGGAGGCAGGTAAACCCTTACAGGCTATTAAAATAACAGAGGGGGTTAATAACTTGGAGAAAGATTATAAGGGCGATAAACAGGTTATTTCACAGAACACAATAAACAGTGTAATTTGTGTAGAGAATTTTTGAACCCTAAAAGGTTTAAATCCTTTTTGAGAGAGAGAGAGAGAGAGAGAGAGAGAGAGAGAGAGAGAGAGAGAGAGAGAGAGAGAGAGTACATAGCTGTGGCAAAGAAAAAAAGAGAAATAACTGGTAAATATTTATTTTCAGTTATACAAATGAACTGAATTGTACATTTTAAAAATATTGACTACAATTTTCATTGATTAAGTATATATAAACAGTGGCAATTTGAACGCATTTACTTGACGTTAAGATATAGCAGAGTAATATAACGAGTGTTCCAAAATATAATACACTAGGGACCTAAATTGAAAATATTTATACCTATACTAATACTTATACCAGAGGCCGAGGGCTGGGCGTTCGAGTGACGGGCAGCTGCCTTTCGCCTCATTCACGCTGTCTGGTCATGGAGGGCCTCATGGAGCGGCTCTCCGAGAATGCCTTATATGCCCAGGCGTACGCTGATGATGGGCTTGCCTTAGTCACCGGCAAATTCCCCAACGTCGTTTGTGCATGCATGCACGCTGTCTGTAGCACAATCGAAAGCTGGTGTGGTGAGATGAAACTTTCCGTAAACCCAGCAGAGACGGAGATATTCCTATTCACTAAAAAGAGAAATCTGAAGGGTTTGAGGGCGCCGGTGATGTTTCGAAAACCTTTAGCTTTAGTGCGGGAGGTCAAATATCTAGGAATGGTCCTGGACTCCAAACTATCATTGGAGTCGCAACTAGAACGAGTAATAAGGAATATTTGATAATTGTATGTGCAAAAAAATGCGTGTGGTGAAGCGAAAATTTAATGTCTTAAATGGATTACGTTATGAAATAAAAAAGTAAAGAAAGGTGTGGATGACAGAACGAGAGCATAGAGAAAAATGGTACATACCAATTATGTGACAGAGAAGGGGAAACGCCTGGTTCCGACCAGAAAATTGAGAAGTGAGTCCAAACGAATAGTTAGTGACAGTAAGCGAGAGGCTGACAAAATCCAGAATACTTGTGAATGGAATAAGAATTTGTTTTGAAAATAGTTTAAAAAGGCAAGACAAACTGGAAGAATATATAGAATCGGGGTTAAAATAGAGAATGGGAATATGGTATGCGAAAAGGAACGTGTGAGAAAATGCTACAAATACTATTTTGAGAAATTATATGGCAGTAATCAGAATCATTAAGGTGCAATGATTGCAATTCAGACAGGATTGAAGTACATGAGGCTGAAATATCCACCAAGAAATTAAAAAATATGAAAGCAGCTAGTATTAATGAAAGTCATAAAGAAGTATTTAAGTATGGATATGGCTGTGTGGCTACGTGAGCTGTTTAACGTATGCATAAAAGTAGGTCAAATAACCATGGAGTGGAAGGGCTCTATCTATCATGGTGTATCATGTTGAGTATTGATAGAACCAGTGAAGCGGCTGACCGAGGGATATGTTTGGGATATTTGGTATAGGATCATGACAGGAAGAGGCTGTACTAATCAAATATTCCCACTTCAGCAGGTGATCGAGAAATGCTTGAGTTTTGGAATCAAAGTATAGTGCCCATTTGTAGACTTGAAAAAAGCGTATGATACTGTAGATAGGCCGATGTTGTGAAGTATTTTGAAATAGTATGGTCTGAATGAGTGGCTAATTCAAGCTATTAAAACGCTATTACATGGCAGTAAACCATTTTTGAAAACGAATGGAAATCTCAATGAATGAAGGAATGAAATTTAATGCTTCTAAGGTAAAAGTTTAACTGTACGCTAGAGAAATGCAGCATGTGTTACAGAGACTGATGACAGTAGCAAATAAAATAAACACACGTGTGAACTCAGGGAAGACCAAAGTTACGGCGTTTGATAAGGAGGGTGAAACAAATAATTGCAATCTCTTGATAAATGGCAGACTGGTAGAAGAAGTGAGGGAGGGCCTCAGTGGTCCAGGGGTAAGAACGTGTTCCTCTGAACCGAAGGGTACTGGGTTCGATCCCAGGATTCCCTTTCACTTTTTCAGTACATACTCCATGTAAAATTAACATCAACCGAGGTTGTGACATTGTATTTAAGAAAGTTGAATGTCTGCGCGTTACGCCCTTCATAGGGGGCGTAAAGCCGTCGGTCCTATGCCCATGCGATGTTGGGCCCGTAAAATATGCCTACCCTCTTTACAGAAAGGCAGTGGTTCGGCAAAATTTCCAGGATAGTGAGATGAAACTGCTCTCTGGCGTTGGTGATTGGCCATAGTTGCGGAAATAGGTGAACCTTAAAGAACGAGGGAAAATGGGTGATGGATACAATGTGTGGCGCAAATGCAGGTAAAAAGTAAATAGTTATGACCACTGTCACTGGGAGTAAATGTATACTTAACGACCCTAAAGAATAGACTAGCTGAGACGAGTAGCGGGTACAACAAAGAAAGATGAAGTTAAAATCAAGTAGGTGCTCAACGAAGGTAATGTGGAAAAATTTGTTTCCTTAAACAGCACTAAAGTATATAATGGCTTCATATTATCATGCAATGAACTATACATCCTTGGACTAATATATTTTCAGTGCTTTTTTCCTATTGCTTTTTTTTGGTCTAACTAATTCAGCCAACTGTTTCCTGGGTGTACACTGGTGTTCCAGATGAGTTACCATTTATCTTTTTCTGTGTGGGTCCAGATCAAGGTCCAAAGTGCATACATCACTTCTACATCTGTTACATGTGACATTTTGAAAAATCCATGCCTGGGATATATTTTGTGTTTCTTGTATTCAATTTTCAGTATCCACTTTTGTACAACCGCAAGCTTCCTCTGCCAGTTATCATCGAGTCCACCCAACCGATAACAGATTCTAAACAAAAAAGACCTTTGCTTGTGATATATCAAGAAACAACGACATGTGCTTAAATTTTGCAAATAAAGGTTCTTATAACCAGACTTTCCAAATAATTAATTACCTTTATACTTATATTTTATCTTATACGTCTGTCAGTGACCACACCAAGATAAGTATTGGATTTTTAAATTAGGTTTAGTGCTAATAAAGCATCCAAGTTTGGTCTAATCGCTATTGTTTGGCAGCAAACTGCTATTAATCTACTCTATGATTATATGGAATTATGTTAGGAAATTCTACAGGATTTATAAAAATGTAATCTAGAAAAGGCAAAATTTATGTGTAAAAGAAAAAGGTACGCACCTTTTGACTTGAACGTGTATACGGGTAAAACGTTGCGAGTCAATAAACTAAATTGGAAAAGGAAAGATCTTACACTTTCCTTTTGTGGTCCAAGGAAGTGAGATATGAGTATTTTATTCAGCGAATAACTGGTTCCTAAATTACAGTTAAAAGGGATCAAGAGATCTTTGGGGCAGTACCACAGAAATTAGGACAATATTTAAACTGTGGGAGTATGTAGGTTCTGTATGGTGTACAAAGCAGATTTATATACTTTACTCTGCCAATAGGCAATAACCCAATTAATAGCAGATATTTCCAGTTAATCGTTAGAGATAAAATACACAAATAATTTTAGTTTAATAAAAACTAAAACATAAGTTAACGTTAAGGCTAAATAAAAAAACTAAACATACAATTCCAAGTACAATTCACAAATTTATACATTAATGCCTAAACGTTTAAATAAAAATATATTTTAAGATCGTTGTCATGAAGAAGAAAGCAGAAATATAAATTGATAACCGGATTATTTGTAAAAATATGAGAAGATGAGGGCCCAAGAGCGGACCCCTGGGGAATACCATATTATGTAAATACAATAATCCACTACTTCCAGATAATTTGTTCTCTTCTGCTGACAAGATATTACTACATTTAGTATTAGTATATTTATATACAGTATCTTTTACAAAATAAGCTCAAACAGTGCTTGTATATAACACAATTGTTTCATAAATTCAACGTTAAAATAAACGTCAAACACTGATACTGTCACTTTTGTAATTTTGTCAATTTTGCAGTCAATGGCACTTCAATTTCTCTGCAAACGTTTACTCAGCCATTTTGAAACTCCAGTTCTCATTTAAAAACATCTTAAACGCACAGACTGTAAAGTGTCTTCTTAATTAGCAGCTTAAATTTGAACATCAAAATTTTGAGATTTGAACATGACATGACAAACACCAACGATTCTAGTAAACCAAATATCTTCACATTATTAACAAGTATATAAAATAATAAGCTATGCGATTAAATCCCCTAGAAATATTTAAATAAACAATATCAATTTGAGTCTTATTATCAAAATAAGCAATAAACTGTGTTAGATAAAGTGAACTAGCTGCTACAGATTTACCAGCCATGGATACATACGAGGGAGTAATACATCGCTTTACATGGCTAAATTAATATGTGGTGTGAAATGGTTTAATATGTACATCAACATTATTTCTTTATAATTCATAATCAGATGATATTCTTTACCTATAGAAACCAAAAAACTTTATAAGTTTTCCATTATCAGGAATCTTTTTCTTTTCCCCCAAAGATTAAAAGTAAATTATAGTGGAACAAGTATGTACGTGCAAACTTTTAATATAAATACGATAACTTAATCCTTGCTTTCTGTATATAAGTCAAGCAAAGTACGCTCTTTACTACTGACAGTAAGAAGCTCTTGATTTGAGATGTGGGAACAACAAAGTCGAATCACTTTGATCAAGAAATTGGTGAAAAGTTTTTACCTGAGGGGTTAAGTTTGTTGGCTGAAAGTATTCAGCAAAAGCCATTAGCAATGTCTAAAGTATTGGATAGAAGCATTCCATCAAATTATATCCTTTCGGGAAGTAAACTTTAATATTTTTAGAATTCACATAAGATCAGAAATTCTGGTTGGTTTGCTGAAGAATTTTCGCAATTTAGCAAATGAAATTCTCTTAACCAAGACATTCAATTCTTTGTTAAGAATTAAGTTGCTTGTTTTGCTAAATTTAGCTCAAAATAATAAAATAATAAAAAGGTCCAGGTTGTATTCGACATTGTTAAATGCCGAATACCTATTTGACGTGTTTAAGCAATGGTATTATAATCAATGACACATGTTTTGTATAAATGACTGTTATTAGTGAATTTTTTTTTTTAAATCACTAATAAAGAGGCATCGATGGTGAGCCTTTGCAAAAATTTTTTTAAATGAGCGCGAACTAGGACCCCTAGAACCAATATCCGGGGTCAGTTTCAATTTTTATATGTTTATATATATATATATATATATATATATATATATATATATATATATATATATATATATATGTATCAAGCAAGTTCTAGAGCTGGTCAGCTCTTTAATAGTTGGCTGGTGTTGTATACTGGTTGGTGGTAGTGGACGTTTCCCTTACGTGATAGTAAAAGATTTTTTTCACGCCCGAGGAGGTACCCCCCTTATATCAAGGGGCCGGTGTTCCCATCATCACCTGGCTATACCGTACTGCTGATAGCTAATAAGCTTGAAACACTTGTAAGCAGTTGTCTCCTTGCGGCCTTGCCCTTAACCTTTCTCCTTGTATATATATATATATATATATATATATATATATATATATATATATATATATATATATATATATATATATATAAACATATAAAAATTGAAACTGACTCCGGATATGTATTCTAGGGGGCCTAATTAGCGCTTATTTGAAGACATTTTTTTCAAAATTCAAAAGTCAGTATCAATGGTGACTTTTTTTAAAGAAAATTCACTAAAAATCTATGGTAATCAAATTTGGTAGGTAGGTTAATGATATGAAAAATAAAAGTATACGCGAAAATTTAGATTTCTATGTTACAAGAAAAAAGTTATAAAAAAATATTTGTTGCCAGATCATTTCTATGAAAATTAACTACCATAACGCACTTGCTGCATCCAATCTTTTTTTGAATATAGATTTAAATTTATGAGAGATATTCTTAATGTAGGAAATCTGAATAAGGTATGTATTAGATGTTTCTAACTTAGAAATTTTAGGTTTAATTTTTAAAATTAATTAAACTTTATTGAATTTGACAGTACCTTCATACTTATTTAATTTAATAGAAAAAGCAAACTCAACTTGTTGAAAGTTTGTGTAAAAATAATTCAGACTAATATGAAATTTTATGTTGGCCCCTACAAGGCTAATTTTTTCTTATCGTTAATATGTAACTGATGTTTGAGTGCTTGACGTTTGACTTTTAAAATGATTTTTTTCACATTTAAATAATATCACAAACCGGTCACGAAGGCACCAACGCATAGGACAAGAAGCGACTCTTTGCATTTTGACAAAGCAAATCAATACCTAATTTAAAAGAGTGAGGGTATTATTCACCCATTTGTAGTCTCATAGCCGACGGCTATGAAAATGCTTTTTAAAGAGTTTACTAAAAGTATGGATCTGCAAACGAAAGAATGACAGATTTGCATATTGAATAATTGCCGTTTCATTATATTTAAATGTAATCAAGTGATTTCTTTTGCCTACTGCAAACAAAAGAGGTTAATTGAATTTTGATTTGAAATCACCAAATGCAAATTACTGATAACTTTACGATAATGTAAGCTGAAGGAAACTTTTCCTAACTGCTAAATTGTATAGGAAATTATGAACACGATACCGAATATTTAGTTACAATAATATTGACATACATTTTGGTCTGCAAGGTGGTCTAAAAGTAATAGTACACAAAGCATCAGCACATTCTTGGCATTATAAAATTACATTTTAGCTATACTTACTGCAGTTCAAAAGTCAAAATCAAGAGAGACACAGGGTGTTAAAATGATAAATTAAATGAAAAACTCTTTGATGTATTGTCTCAAAAATTGGTACACATTTCATAGTAACAAAAAAAATTATGAACCCTTAATTTTGCTCTAGTGAATAGAGCACTGCTTCCGATATAAGACCACTAAATCCATTTATAATGAATTTCTATTCAAATTTGGTAGTATTTCACATGGACCTAAGATATGATTTCCGGTTATTCCACACCATACATAACTTTTGAATTCATGTTGGAAGTCATGTTTTATTGCTACGTGACGATTTTCATTCTCCCACATATGTCTGTTTCTGCATTTTAATACACCGCGGCAAGTAGAGGTAACTTCATATGTAAATAATATTTTATTTGAGTTCCTTTTCCTTAATATTACCTTACCCTTTTAAAAATGGCCGCAAACCGGGAGCCGAAACGTCCAGTTTCAACTAATTCTGAACGCAGTTTAACCAGGAAACCTAGTATTTCTTACACTTATGACCGCGGAAACCTTTACATATATATATATATATATATATATATATATATATATATATATATATATATATATATATATATATAGATAGTGTGTCCAAGATAAGGAAGCCTACTATGGGGATTTCCAAATCGGTAGCAGATACAGACTTGGTTATATGGAAGAAAAGTTGCGCAGTTAAAAGTCCAACAAACAACTTACATTAAAAAGACAAAAGTATCCTTGGGAAATAAATGGATGTGACAATAGCCGTATTTGGATTGACAGTAACATAAATTTTTGACACATTAGTTTGTTGTTTAATTTATTGTGTAATGATTAGTAACTGTTTCTAGTAAATATATTTTCTAACGAAGGAAAGTTTGACATGTTCGCATCCTTTATTTCATCCAACCCAAATCGTTCTGTGCGTAACGTTTGTATTTGCAGAAATATCCGGAAAAAATACAGCCACATAAAGGCATTTATAACAAATTATTTACAAACCTTAAAGCATATGGTTCTTTTAAAAAACCTGTAATATCTCGGCAAAAGTCATACAATGAGGAAGCCGTACATAATGTTTTGTTAGAAGTTACTGAGGATCCCGGTACATCAATTCGGCGGATTAAACGAAACGTTGGTGCATCAAAATCAACGGCCCATTTTATTTTACGAAAACAAAAATAACATCCGTATAAAAACATAATTTGTCAGGGACTCAGACCAGGTGATTTATAACGACGTCGCTCGTTCTCTGAGTGGTACAGAAGAAAATGCCAGGACAATTTTAAGTTTCCATGTCAAATAATATGCTATGATGAAAGCATGATTACGAGTAATGGTATTTTCAATAGAAGAAATGTTCGTTATTGATCTGAAACTAATCAACGCTCAAATAAAACGTCGAGGCATCAACACTGTTTTGCTTTAAATATGTGGGCTGGTATCTTCGCTACAACGATTGTAGGACTGTGTGTTTACCACCATACTTTAACATCAAAGCGCTACGTAAAAAATGATTTAGCGGATGCTCTCGATAACATGCTTCTGGAGAGGGTTGGCAACTATTGCTATACAGCAGGATGAGGCACCTGCACATAATTCCAAAGCCGTTCGGGAATATCTTCGAAGGAGACTCTAATGTTCATGAATCTATTAAAAGAAGTTGTAAAATTACCAACAAATGTAACGACCTTACTATACGCTAGATATAACAGACGTTTAGGAATTCTATACGGCATATGTTCATTTTTTAAAGAAGCAAAACTTTACGATATTATACAAGACAACACCAAACTAGTTAAGTTATTTAGTTATAAGTTTCACTAATATTCTTGTAATTATCATCATTACTAGGTGACATATATTTCATTTAAATACCATGTAAACTCCTCTGTTTGTCCTGGTGTTGAAACCCTTCTTTCCGCGGTCCAGTTGTAGTGTCACAAAGTTGTCTTGAAGGTCGCCTAGACGTGAAAATAGTGTCCTTGTCTCATCTCCTAATTTGAGAAAATAATAATAGTGGTTACAGCGATGTACATGTAAATTGTGTTGTCTATACTGGTTGTACCGGATATACGAATGATAACCGTTGAACCTATGTCCGTTGCCAAATGAGAAAGTTCTCGAGGACAATCAAATCAAACAAATTTTTTTTATATTTACTGGATACTCCGTATCGAAATCACTTTAATTAAAAAGTATTTTAAGTTTTACACTCCTTTCGCCAATAAAGTTGCAACTACTTTTTGAAAACATTAAAATTTAAAAAAATTCAAGTTATTGGATCATTTTTGGTCATTGCCTTGTGATCATCAACTCTTTTATTTCTTACGGTTTCACTTCTGCGATAACCGATTTTGTTGCTGCAAATAGTAATTTACACGTTTAATTTGATTTTTAGAGTCTACGCGTTATTCCGCATATAAAACTGTTAACTTATATGAGCCTCAGATCTAAAATTTTCGAGAAATATCGAATTTTCCAATCACAACGAGAACCTACTACTGACTGTTGACAAACTATTTTTTGTGGTGCTAAATGACCTCCAGTCTATGTTTTCGGGGTCGAACTTTAAGTAAATAGCAATCCACTAACTTAAATTGATTACGGCAAAACAGCCAGGGAGCAATTTAGTACTGCAAGCAACACCGGCCATGAAACTCTAAAATCATCTAGAAATCAGTTGTTGCCCACGGAAAAATAAAATAAAAAAGAGCAACACACAAGCCAAAATTGATGTTGAAAGTGTATTTCATTGTGTTCAAAAGTTATAGGTAGGTATAGCAATTAATGTTTCAAGAATATCAGTTCCCAGGTCATCTTAGTCATTTGACTTCTTGCTTCTTGATTTTATAAGGGTACCCCATGAACAGTCGCAAAGGTTTAAATCAGGTAACCGAGTTGACACTATTTCTCAGCGGTGCCCAGTTCCTTTATGTTAATATAATGTTACAAAGCACTTCAATAGACATAGGTGCGGTGTTGCCACATCTCCAGAATTTCCCCAACATCTGGGAATTTTTGCACAATCTGGCAACACCGCCTCCCCACCCCCCTGGGGGTGCCTGGGGTGACCCCCCTCAGGCGAAGTCTCAACCCTCTAGGACCAGAAATAACGAAGTTACCAACTTGTACCCCGTCAGAACGGATAACTGAGGTCTGCACATTCCGAACACCCTGTATATACACCCTATATACGCAGAGAACCCTTACACCCTGTATACGCAGAGAGATCTTATAGTTCGAGAAACACCTCTTGTGTAAAATAGGAGTGGTGACCACATTTGGATCATCCTGTATACACATCCCCCTGTATACACACGGGACCGATCTGTATTCACAGAACCTTCTAGTAAAAGAAGGTCCTGGAACGTTCTGGAATGGAACTCTCTAGAAAGGAGGGGAAGGTACGGCGAGTATATAAAAGCGAGAGCAAGCCAGCCCGAGTCAGTTCAGTTCAGTAAGATAATGTGGTAGTGACTTGAAGAAGCAGTGTAAAGTGTTAAGAGAGTAGTGACTGTAGTACCAGATTAGTGACTTTTGTTGAGAGTAGTAATTGTAAGGCCAGTAAATGAAGTGTTTTGTGAGAGAGACATTCTAGAAATTTTATTGTATCCATATTTAGAGTGTAAATAAAGTTGTTTTGTTAAAATTAAAAGTCTCACTTATCCAGAACCCGGAGAAAACGCAACAATTTGGTGTCAGAAGTGTGGGATAAGTGAGTGAAGAAGTGGACAATTAAGCTAGTTGTAAATGGTAAACACCAGATCGACTGACTACGACAAGATGGCTGAAATCAAAGAGTTGATGGACTTACTGAAGAGGCAACGCGAAGAAGACGAACAACGGCGACAAGAAGATGAAAGAAGACGACGCAAAGAAGACGAACAACGGCGACAAGAAGAAGAAAGAAGACGGCGCGAAGAAGACGAGAGAAGACGACAAGAGGAAGAACAACGGCGGCAAGAAGATAAAGATGAAATCAAGAGGCAACGCGAAGAAGACGAACAACGGCGACAAGAAGATGAAAGAAGACGGCGCGAAGAAGACGAGAGAAGACGACAAGAGAAGGAACAGAGGCGTCTTGAAGATAAAGAAGAACTCAAGAAGCAACGCGAAGAAGACAGAGAAGACCTCCGAAGTATGTTCCACAATATGAGAGTTGGTGTAAAAGAAGAAATAGAACAGATCAACGAACAAATAGAAAATGTGGACAAGAAAGTAGAAAATGTGGACAAGAAAGTAGAAGATGTGGAAAATACAATAGGAGTGGTAAACAGGAAAGTAGAAAATGTAACAGAGGATTTGAACAAACGATGGGAAGAAGTGGAGGGGTTGAAAGAACAAATGAAGATGATGATGAAAGGCACAGAAGTCAGACATAGAGAACTGACAGAGCAGGTGATGGGCCAGACTGACAGAACTCATCCGAGAGGACTTACATGGGAAACATGCCTGGTGTATCTCGACGATGTCATGGTGATTGGAAGGACTTTCGATGAACACCTGTCGAATCTGAAGCAGGTTTTCTCCAGGCTGAGAGGTGCCAATCTGCAACTCAATCCCAAGAAATGCGTCCTCTTCCAGAAAAAAGTGAGTTTCCTCGGACATGTCGTTTCTGAGAAAGGGATAGAAACTGATCCAGAGAAAATAAAGGCAGTAAGAGACTGGCCTGTGCCGAAGAACAAACATGAGGTGAGAAGTTTTCTGGGACTTTGCAGCTACTACCGACGCTTTGTAAAGTACTTCAGCAGCATTGCGAAACCTCTGCATAGCCTGACTGAAAATAAGGCCGAGTTCATCTGGTCACCAGATTGCCAAGAGTCTTTTAGAGAGCTCAAACATCGTCTTCTCACTGCTCCTGTGCTGGCTTATCCTCAGGACGAAGGACTGTTTATACTGGACACCGATGCTTCCCAGTATGGCATTGGGGCAGTACTCTCACAGCTCCAAGCCGGAGAAGAAGTTGTGATAGGCTACTTCAGCAAAACGTTCGGAAAAGCAGAAAGGAATTACTGTGTAACCCGGAAAGAACTGCTGGCAGTTGTAAGATCCATCGAACATTTCCACAGCTTCCTGTATGGAAGAACATTCCGCGTGAGGTCGGATCACTCTGCTCTGCAATGGCTTCTGAACTTTAGAAATCCCGAAGGACAGATAGCCCGATGGATAGAGAAACTGCAGAGCTACGACTTCCGGATTGAACATCGAAAAGGAAGAAGTCACGCCAATGCAGACAGCCTGTCGAGAAGACCATGTTCAGTGCATGAATGTAAATTTTGCGAGCGACAAGAGAACAAAGAGATCGACAAAGTAACTCATCAGATCAAACAACTGGTGGCAGGACAGGAGAATAACACCGATCTAGACGTAAATCTTGAATACATCAGATACGCACAGAAGACAGATCCAGACTTGAAAAATATTAGAGAATGGCTACAAAAGGGGAAAAGACCTGAGTGGCACGATGTGTCCCGGTTTGGGGCGGAGGTTAAAGGCTACTGGCTACAATGGGACTCATTGTGTCTAAAGAATGACATGATCACTCGAAAATGGGAAACTGCCGATGGTAGAGACTGTATATACCAGACCGTTGTGCCAAGTGAGTGCATAAGCAGTGTTCTTTCACGAGTTACACAATAGTAGAAGTGGAGGCCACTTTGGGGTCAACAGGACTCTTGCCAGAGTGAGAGACCGCTTCTATTGGATAAACTGCCGAAGAAGCGTGGAAGAATGGTGCAAAAGGTGTGACCAATGTGCTTCAAAGAAAGGACCAAAGACCCGATCCAGAGGAAAAATGATGCAGTACATCTCAGGTACACCGTGGGAGAGAGTTGCCGTAGACATCGCAGGACCTTTTCCCATCACAGAGTCTGGGAACAGATACATAATGGTGGCGATGGACTACTTCTCGAAATGGCCGATCCCCAACCAAGAGGCAACGACCGTAGCAGAAGCCCTGATGGAAAATGTCATATCACGGCATGGCGTACCCTTGGAGATTCACACCGACCAGGGCCGGAATTTCGAGTCAGAGGTCTGGAAAAGCCTAATGGACTTGCTAGGCATAAAGAAAACGAGAACAACGCCACTCCACCCTCAATCAGACGGCATGGTAGAACGGCATAACAGGACCATCAATCAGTATCTTGCTATGTTTGTCGACGAGAATCAGAGAACCTGGGACAAGCTGATACCTCTGTTCCTCTTAGCTTACAGAAGCTCTCAGCATGAATCTACCGGCTACACTCCATCCATGATGTTGACCGGCAGAGAGATGCGGTTACCAATCGACATGACGAGACCACCACCGAACGAGGACATAGTGGACCTAGCTACGTTACCTGAGTATGTCGCCGACCTAGAAGGAAAACTGCGCACTATACACAGATGTGTCAGAGATAGGCTCCTCTTAAGCAGTGACCGGATGAAGATGCGCTTGGATCGCAGAGCAACACCCCATACATTCAAGGAAGGTGATGCAGTGTGGCTGTACCAACCAACAAGGAGAAAGGGCCTCAGTCCCAAACTTCAGAAACCATGGGAAGGGCCATACTTGGTGACTAAGAAAATTAACGACCTAGTCTACAGAATCCAGCTGTCTCCAAGAACTAAACCCAAAGTTGTTCACATAGAGAGGTTGAGTCCCTATCGGGGCAACGAACCCCCAAGTTGGCGGCCGGTAAATACTGTTCGGGACGAACAGTCTTAAGGAGGGGGGCAGTGTTACAAAGCACTTCAATAGACATAGGTGCGGTGTTGCCACATCTCCAGAATTTCCCCAACATCTGGGAATTTTTGCACAATCTGGCAACACCGCCTCCCCACCCCCCTGGGGGTGCCTGGGGTGACCCCCCTCAGGCGAAGTCTCAACCCTCTAGGACCAGAAATAACGAAGTTACCAACTTGTACCCCGTCAGAACGGATAACTGAGGTCTGCACATTCCGAACACCCTGTATATACACCCTATATACGCAGAGAACCCTTACACCCTGTATACGCAGAGAGATCTTATAGTTCGAGAAACACCTCTTGTGTAAAATAGGAGTGGTGACCACATTTGGATCATCCTGTATACACATCCCCCTGTATACACACGGGACCGATCTGTATTCACAGAACCTTCTAGTAAAAGAAGGTCCTGGAACGTTCTGGAATGGAACTCTCTAGAAAGGAGGGGAAGGTACGGCGAGTATATAAAAGCGAGAGCAAGCCAGCCCGAGTCAGTTCAGTTCAGTAAGATAATGTGGTAGTGACTTGAAGAAGCAGTGTAAAGTGTTAAGAGAGTAGTGACTGTAGTACCAGATTAGTGACTTTTGTTGAGAGTAGTAATTGTAAGGCCAGTAAATGAAGTGTTTTGTGAGAGAGACATTCTAGAAATTTTATTGTATCCATATTTAGAGTGTAAATAAAGTTGTTTTGTTAAAATTAAAAGTCTCACTTATCCAGAACCCGGAGAAAACGCAACAATAAATTCTATTTTAAATATTTTGACCTTCCAAGCCAAAATAGGAGGTGCTCTATCTTGTTGGTATCATGCAAACTGTTAATCACCGTAGAGACGTTACAATGCTTGAATGATTGTTCTTTTAACCAAGCAGAAGGTTCTGTCAAGTTTCATTCGATGAAAAATGGTCCATCATCTTTTTTTAAGGTCGATCTATTTCCGCGACTATGGCCAATAACCGACGCCAGGAAGCAGTTTCACCTCTTTATCCTGGAAATTTTGCCAAACCCCTGCCTTTATTTAAGGAGGGTAGGGATCTTGAACATACCCAACATCGCATGGACACGGGACCGACGGCTGTACGCCCCCTCCGAAGGGCGAAACGTTCAAACATTCAACTTGCTCAAATATAATGCCACAAACTCGGTTGATGTTAATTGTACAGTATGTACTGAAAAAGTGAAACGGAAACCCTGGGAATCGAACCCGGTACCCCTCGGTTCAGGGGTACACATCCTTACCACTGAACCATTGAGGCTCTATTGATCCATCATCTATAATTCCTGTTCAAATATTCACTTTCTGAGACCTCTGATTGTGAGCTTGTGATGTCCATCAAGGACTATATTTTTAGTTATATGGTTCGGAAGTTGTTGGAAATTGGCCCTTATAGTTTCGCAAAGCCTTATCCTCCTGTTAAAATTATCTTCACTCAGTTCTCGTACTAAATGGATTTGTAGGAAATAAATTTATATTTCCTAAGAATTTTACGATACGTTGATTCGATACCTCTAAGCTAAGAATGTGGATGATCTTGCAGCGACCATAATACGTATTTAACCTGTGAATGCCTTCTAAATTTAGGTAAATCTCGGGCCTGTCCGGATTACCTACTTCTTTAGTTTTGCTAATCGTGTTTTAAGAAATTGGTGGACGAACACGGTAAGCTTTATTAAATAATTGTGAGACAAAATATTTCATGCAAGATCCTTATTTGCTTGTAATATTTTGTGATTAAAAATAATTATCCGTAACAAATTAAATTCTAAACACCATTTATTTCTATCTAAATTGACATTTAAAAAATAAAAAAGTGAGCTTAGTACCACCTCTTTAAAATTAAGGTTGGCTTGCTTGGTATTGTTCTATTGAATAGAATATTACCGAAGAAAGAAAATTATTCGTTGCTTTTTGAAAATGGTGAATTTTTTCGAGCACAATTCGGCAAAATTGAATTTTTTATAGTTTTGTAATCAGTTTCTCTTTAAAAAGAAGTATCACATGAGCTTACTTTCCGTTTAAAAATTGTATGTGGGGTACTTGCTCTACAAAGGAGTTCGGGTAGGTAAATTTAAATTGGTGTCTCTTGGAATTTCTCTTGAAAATTAGTAAAAAAAGAGCCAATTAAACCATTGTTTGGTTTTGAAACGCACTGTATATTCCGGATTTTGTATTGTATATGATTGTCTAAAAGAAGCAAAGTTGGTACAAGCGAATTAAAACAAGCATATTCTTTCTTTCAGTTCCACTAAATATATGTTATACCATTCCAGGTTAACTGCATGTTTATATTAACCCACACTCTAAAAAATAAATCTTAGAGATTACTACTGTATAGTTTATTTTATAAATAAAACCCCAATTTGCCTTTCTGCTTTTCTGTCCCTCTCTAAATTCATGTTGCTGCTGTTTATAAATATGCATGTATGTATTTTGTTTCGCCAACGTCTATTTCTGCGGTTATTCACCTGACCATCGTGTAAAATTTGCCGAATCCCTTGATTTCTGTATGGAATGTAGGGATATTTAAGGTGTCCAACATTACATGGTACATGGTAGGAATAGCTTCATGCCCCCATTTGAAACGGGGCGAGTGCACACATTCAACTTGCTCGAACATAATCCCACAATCTTTCTGGATGTTAATTTTACAGCACGTGCCACTGGACCACCAAGGCTGCTATAAATGAAATATAAAAGAAGTGAAATGTAGTAAGAATGTCATTAGACTGTAATAATGAATCGTTTGTTAATTAAAATACTTTATTTTTAGGAATAACTCGTGGGTTTGTTGATCTCATATTGATGGTTCCCAAATTAAATTTAAAAGGAACTTTTGTGTTTGATATGCTATTTTTAAAAGTAATCGGTTTTTGTCTCAATGAAAACATTTTACAAACAGAACAATTTGTCCAATATACGAAAACCAAATTTAGAAGTGACATTAACAGGTGAGCTAGAAATAATTTTCGCTTAAAAGTCACTGGCCATTTGACTGACACCTTTATATTTTACCGCCGGCAGTTTCGTATGGCATCTAAATATAGCAGTTAAATGCGATTCACAAACTGCCTTTTAAACGAGATAAAAGAGCTAATTAATCAAGTAATGATATTTAGCACCTCATGATACACCAGAGGTACAGTTTATCGTTAATTGTATTTACATGCTTCTAACTTCAAAGCGACTACAATATTTGTCATAATTAGTCGATTTAGTAGTTATATGTGTTATGTAGCTATATCGGTAGATTTGAAAACTTTGCTATAACGTGCGGATATTGATTTTTAGTTTAATTCCAGTCACCATACCCTCCAGTACACTAAACATCGTTTGTAATTCTTTTTCTGTTTCTCCTACTCCTCTGCGTAACTTATGCGATAAACCGTGATCCATTTATTTTAAATGGCGCTGTTAGTTAATTTTCGTAAAAAAACTCACTAATGAGGAGATCACAAAAAATTCTTTACACGAGCGCTAACTATGCCTCCCAAAACAGATATACGGGACCAATTTCAATTTATATATATATATATATATATATATATATATATATATATATATATATATATATATATATATATATATATATATATATATATATATATATACATACCGTTTCTATAAAGTAACGCATGAATTCAATAAAATTGAAAGTGACCCTTATTAAGAAAATTAAAAAACGGGTCGACTTTTATTTTCAAAAACTCACTTTTTGGTATAAAAATCTCACCGCTATCGTCATACCTGTTCAAGTGATAGCTACCCTTTCGAAACTTCGAATTTGAATGGTGGGTAATGTGATCCATCTTTTTAAACCTAAGCCAATTCTCTATTCAGCAACACAATTTTTTGGAGGAATAAAATAAAGTGAGTAATAACATTATAACGTTATCAGTAACACCTAATACAAGTGAAGCTTATAAATAAATACATAGTTAAGTCTTATCTAATCAAATGTTCAAAATACCTGCTTTCTGGTATGACCTGACCTGACCTGATCTGACCTGACCTGACCTGACAATATCCCAAACTGTCAACAAATTGTTGGACTCTATTTATAATCTCTGGAGAAATGTTGATACATTCAGTTCTAATTCTTGTTTTAAATTCGTCGACAATATCTGGTTTACTTTTGAGTACCACATTCTTCAATTGACCCCACAGGAAAAATCTAAGGAAGTTAGGTCAGGTGATCGCCCTGGACACTCGATTGCACCACGACTGCCAATCCATCTGCTGGAAAATTGTTGATCCAGATGCTGTTGAAAATTAACGTCATAATGCGCGGGGGCATATTCTTCTTGATACCATATGTTATGATTTACCATACCAGCACTATGTCAATCAGGAAAGAAGTTCAATAAAGTCGGAATGAGATATTGCTTTGAAAATTGTAGACATCGTGGTCCATTTACAGTTCCATCAAAAAAGTAGGGACCAGTAATCCTACTCCTAACAATTCCCGCCCAAATATGTACCTTTTTTGGATATTCTGTGTAATTTTGTCGCATCCATCTTGGATTTTACATTACCCAATATCTGCAGTTTTGACGGTTAACTTCTGCATGCAGTGTAAAAGTAGGTTCGTCCGTAAATATAATATTCAATACTTGCAAAGAGTTGTCATTACATGAATCCATTACTGCTGCACAAAACTGTATCCTTCGGTCTGGACCTTCATGGGATAGGTCCTGCCCAAGCTGTATTTTATAAAGATGAAGCTTTTTAAGTTTTAATAGTTTATGTGCCGTAATTCCATTGTCTTTGCCCATTTTCCGAACACTACTGTGGGCATTCCCTTCCACTGCCAATAAGACACTTAATTTCACTTCACTTATGGACCACCAACCTGCTTTTAGCAAATATTCCACTCTAGACG
The DNA here is from genome assembly GCA_964006375.1 of Tillus elongatus. NCBI lineage: Eukaryota > Metazoa > Arthropoda > Insecta > Coleoptera > Cleridae > Tillus > Tillus elongatus. The sequence goes on along the minus strand of OZ023269.1, from coordinate 95,936,945 downwards.
TTTCTCGAACTGTCTTATCTATTCGACTCACTGCTGATTGTATCGCAAAAAAATATCAAACTTACGCTTTGTGGCTTTATATTTGCTCTCTCTATATCTACATTTGATACGCTAAATCCGCAACTGCTTGGGAAAATACTAGTGGCGGCTGGTGATAAGCGGCAGCGAGGCACGTGCCCAGCCCAAATTTCAATAGAAAAAATATATTTATTTTGTTTTAATTTACTAAAAATGACTGTTACAATAATATCAATTAATTATATCCGTCAAACTATCCATATTCTAGTTATTATTCCTTTTATACCACAAATAATGATTTTGACTTTTGACTCAGCATCGCATCATCGTACTCTGAATTCTAGGGTACACTTTTACTTTGACTTACATCCTGAAACCGCCGTCGCATTACAATAGCTTGAGCCCATTAATAATCATGTAAAGGCGTGGGTACATAGTTATCCAGACCTCGTTTGTCATCGGGTTTGCCACGATCTCAGACCGAAAACGGCGACGATATCGTTAAAGTTGAATTTAAAATCAGCTGAAGGGGTCACACATGTAGTGTAACCGTGTTAAGTTAACCCCTTGATACCGGCTATGAAATGAGTACTGGCTTCATTTGAAAGAGAAATTATAAAAGTAAGGTCGGAATTATCGGGAGCTGATTATGTGCCAGTAGAAACTAGCTCCAAAAGACCGATATTATGCTGAGGACATAGGTGATAATCGTAGAAGTGCTACAATAGAAGTATGTGACGTTATTACAATACAATTAAAAGAAATATTTTCTTTCACCAGACCATATATATATATATATATATATATATATATATATATATATATATATATATATATATATATATATATATATATATATACCTATAAAAATTGAAACTGACGTCGGATATGTGTTCTAGGGGCCCTAGTTCGCGCTCATTGGAAAAACAAAAACAAAGATTCACTAAAAGAACATATTGAGGTTGTTTGCGGTAAGCTTAATCAGACCCATTTCCTGATATTTCGATTAGCAGAGTGCCTTGACACCAAAGCTCTGCCGACTGTCTGCTACTCAGGAGTTTATTGCTTAATATGTTACCGCATTGTTGCTTGGGGACAGTCAGTTGAGGTGGAAAAGGCTTTTATACCGCAAAAAAAATAAGAATGATTTTTGGTACGAGAGTAACACAATCTTGGAGGGCGCTTTTCAGGGACGCAAGGGACGCAAAAATAATGACACTAGCATGCTCTTACCTATACAAATCGTTAAGTTAAATTACTAGTGTCAACGATAACCTAACAAGGTAGTCCGAGATTCACTCTTATTCCACTTGCCACGGTAATTTGATTCGAAATAGGAAGTTCTGTAGAATGATGTACAGAAAGTCGCCCTTTTTGCAAGGGTGGACAAATTTACAGCATCGCTAAAGTCATACCTAACTAGTAATTGCTATTACCCTATTGCGGAGTATTTGTATGATACCCGTGAGGCACAGAGCTGAGACGAACGAAGATTTTATTGTGTTTGTTTAAAATGTTTAAATGTTTTTTCCAGTCTGTTTTCATAGTTTTGTGTTTATTTTAATAACTAACGTACTAAACCATTTGTAAATGGAATTATGGCAAAATAATGTATGGACTATTGACTAAATTATATATATTTATATATTCTATTGTTTCGTTTTTCCAACATAATATACACTTCACGGCCAAGCTAATCGTCAAAATTGTCGCGACTGGTCGAAAGAAAATTTACACTGGATGAAAGAAGAACATACTCAATACCCTGAAAAGGTTAACGTTTGGACGGGAATAGTTGGAAACCATGTTATTGGTCCTTTTTTTGTTGATGGCATTTTGAATGGACCTAATTATTTACCACTGCTCCAAACTAATGTCGTGCCAATTTTATAAACTTATATCATGATCGAGCAAACCCACAATTTCCAGCGAATGTGATATATTTCCAGCAGCATGGAGCACCAGCCCATTATCAAATCAATGTCCGGCGGTATCTCGACTTGAAATTTACAAATTGGTGGATAGGAAGGCGAGGATAGTTAGAATGGCCAGCACGATCACCCGATATTACGCTATTGGACTTCTTCTTATAGAGATGTGTAAAAAGTAAGGTGTACGAAACTTAACTACGCAATCTAACTGACTTGAGGAGAAGAATAACGATTGCGATTAGGTCGGTCACTCCTCAGATGTTGATTAACGTTAGAAGACATTTTTATTTACGATTGGAATGCTGCCAAAAAGTTCTGGGCATGTATTTTGAACATCTACATTAGGACTGATGTGTTTTTAATTGTTCTCATTATCAGAAATGAAAAGCGATTAGTTATTAATTTTTAGTGGGTTGTAGCGAAGTTCGTCAATCAAATGAATTTATTTTATTTTTACTGTTAATTTTTGTAACAAATTTTAAAACCATAGCATTTTTAAAGATACAATGAAGAGATATTTCAAGTAAGGATCACAAGCCCTTGCTTCCTATTTAAAAATTTTGTGGTTGCAACTCAAAAAGGGTTGAATGTAGGGGTGAAGTTTTTACGTCATTTTTTAATCTAAAATTGACCTGTTTCGGGATTTTTTATAGATATGCACAATGTTCGAGATACTGAATGTATCCTATCTGGCTGTTCCACACTGTATATGGATGCAATAAAGAATCATAAAAATAACGTAGCTGCAGTAGCGTCGCAGGATATTCAAAACCTGTTTGTATTAACAAAAGCCAGCAATGTTTGTACAGCGAAACTATGTATACACTCCTTCAAAATCATGTCTGTCAATATTAAAACCAACACGATCTCATCATAACTGATTATCTCAGAGCTATCCAAAGTTTTGCTCGAATCTGTAATTCCAACACAATATTATCAGCAAGTGGAGTACAAACTTACAAAGCAGGTCGCGTTGACAAACCCGTAAAATTGGTTTGGATTCCATCATGTACCGGTATTACACGTCAGATAACGAGAAAGCCGATAAATATGCCACCAACAGTATCTCCTATGAGATAGTGAAAGTAGGAACTGAGGTTTTTTAAAATAAGGTTAAAACACATTTGCAAAGACGACTTCTCCGGGATTCGTAAAAAAGGGAACTTTTCAGATTCCTTTCTATAAAGGATCATACCTACTAATTATATGTAAAACCATGGCCTTTACAAATAAATAGAAGGCAACAAATTGTACTAGCAACACTGTACATTAGCCCCATATTGGCGTACGATTATTTATTAACCAAAACATAAACCCTCGCTGTGCTGTGTGCGATACTGAAACTACTGTGGAACGGTTTTTTTAATCGCCTTTATATCATGAACAAGGGGGTAAATAACGAGCTGTAGACTGACATAGATATATGTTTAGTACAACCAAAATATTAGCAACTTGTTGTTTAGGAACTTAAGATTATGCAATATAATCTAATCAACGCATAACTCTACCTGGGTGTCGTTGTTTCCCGAGAGAAACTTGACTGGAAATATACTCAGTGGTTTACCATTGCCTTCCAATTCGATTTAACAGCACACGGTGTTCCCACCCATCTAAGAATTGATTATGCCCGGGGTTGCTTCACTTTGATGATCGCATCAATGTGGTCAGCGCAGTGGCCGTTACCGTTTTCAATTGCACTCATATTCCCTATTATACAATCCTAATGAACCGTCGCTACCTCAAAGGAAATGAGTCATGTTTCCCAATTATACATTATTCCTTCAAATGTATCACATGTGAGTATTTAAAACACTGATGGGTTTTTTTTTTGAAGAATATTGTTGGAAATAATAAGATAAGGTAACTTGACTTTGGAATTACATGTTTTGGCTGAAAAAGAAAACATAACCCAAGTGACGGAAGTACAGTGGTGTGCGTATGCGAATTACATGTGCTCATTTTAGTGAATTTTCTTAGAAAAAATTCTCTAATGGGGAGATCCCGACTTTTGAATTTTGAAAAAGTTTTTGCAAACGAGCACGAACTAGGACCCCTAGAACCCATATCCGGGGTCAGTTTCAATTTATTTATATATATATATATATATATATATATATATATATATATATATATATATATATATATATATATATATATATATGAATATATATGTATCACACTGATAACTCAAAAAATAATGGGCCGATTTTGATAAAATTTGGCACGTACCTTCCTTTTGTAAATGGCTTGGATAAATTCGTTAGTCAGGAAAATCGGACGAGACTTTCCGGAAAAATTTTGAGTTGTCATTCGAAAAAAGTTTTTATCTCAAAAAATAAAAAAGCTATGATAACCAAATTTGGTTGATATGTTTACGATATAAAGAGTAAGCTATACACCAAAATTTAGATTTCTATGTTACAAGAAAAAAAAATTATAAAATATTTTGTTTCAGATCATTTATATTTTGCTTACAACTCGCATCGTTTTTAGTCTATTGTTATTATTAAAAGTCAATAGTTTCTTTCTAAAATTTGCTCTTACCGAACACACGTGGCTTCCATTGACTTCTGCTTCTGCCGCTGTTACAGTCTTTACTCTTAACATGACGCTTTGCTTACTATTACTGCTAAACTATTTTACACACGTTGCAATCTACAAAAACCTACTTGTATTCCACCGCATAAGACGTTCCTGTAGCTTTACTTTCGGTTTATTTTCCTGTCTTCTTTATGATTCATTTGCAAAGCTCACTAGTCTGTTCTATCGAGAATGAAAATTGTAGAAGCATCCTCTTACTAGGCATCGTGTGTCCATTTGCTATGATTGTACCTTTAATTTACACTGTTAGTCAATGCTCGCTCTCTATGTAACTTTTATTTATGTAGCCTAACAAATTACTTGAAATTTCCATGCAAAATTTCTTTTTACGTGCCTTACGTGGTCTCCTGCTACATTCATCACCTTTATAATGTGAGGCCACTTACCATTACATTTCCTGTTCCCCTAGTTTAATTATCATAACGAGCAGATTGCGTCTTTGTAAATAGCTATTAGTCAGTGATACCTTCTGTAGATAACGTACCATTTCTACCTAACATACACGGTTTCGACCGTTTTGTTGTTTCTATTGTTAGTCAATGCTCGCTATTCAATTTCTTTTGAGTTAAGCTTCGTAGAAAAAATTCAGTATACGGAGATCCCAACTTTTGAATTTTGAAAAATTTTTTGCAAATGAGCGCGAACTTGGACCCCTAGAACCCATATCCGGGGTCAGTTTCAATTTATATATATATATATATATATATATATATATATATATATATATATATATATATATATATATATATATATATATAATAATAAAATAAAATTTGGCATGTACCTTCCTTTTGTAAATGGCTTGGAAAAATTCGTTAGTCAGGAAAATCAGACGAGGTTTTCCGAAAAAATTTTGAGTTTTCATTCGAAAAAAATTTTTATCTCAAAAAAAAGCTATGATAACCAAATTGGGTGGGTAGGTTTACGATATAAAAAGTAAACTAAACCTCAAAATTTAGATTTCTATGTTACAAGAAAAAAAAGTTATAATAACATATTTTGTGCCGGATCATTTATATGAAAATTCACTACCATAACGCACTTGCTGCGTCCAGAGTTTTTGCAATTATACTCGCTAAATATGAGCATCTGATACATCACTGAATTATAAACGTATGCAAACCTAGTTAGATATGTTGAATTTTATTATTATATTGTTATTATATTATCAGTGATCATGTTTCCAGTATTGCAAAGTATGCAGCCAAATAGCTTAGGCTTCTGTTTCGAGCTGAAAATTTGTTCACGTCACAGCTCCCACACAAGATCAATTTGCTTTTTTTAGATCCTATTTGGATACGACCTCTTTACCTCATACGATATAAGCTATTTTATGGCAATTTCACATCTGATCATATAATAAAGCTTTCTGCATTTTCAATCAATACTGCTATCAACATTGCTCTCCGTCGTTTTAGTGAATTTTCTTAAAAAAAATTCACTAATGAGGAGATCCCGACTTTTGAATTTTGAAAAAATTTCTTTAAATGAGCGCTAATTAGGCCCCCCAGAACACATATCCGGGGTCAGTTTCAGCTTTTATATGTTTATATATATATATATATATATATATATATATATATATATATATATATATATATATATATATATATATATATATATATATATATATATATATATATATATATATATATATATATATATATAGGGTCGCTGATAAGTCTGGAAACGGTCGATTATCCGGGAAAATATACAAGGTGTCGAAAAAAGTTTTATACAAAAGTTTTTGGGTTCTTCAATGTCTACTAGACGGTGATAATTTTATTTATACAGGGTTGGTCATACAGGCGTGGCACACCAATATTAATTTTTTTTAATGGAACACCCTATATATTATTCGATATTTCAATCCTTCTCTTAATTTTGAGCAACATTTATGAGAAGCATAATGTACCTAAACTCAATCGTTTCCGGGTAAAAAATAAAATAAAAATAAACGCTACTGTTTTTAAAATCTATTGGATGAAGAACAAAAATAAATGAAAAGTAGAATATCTCTTGAAAACAATCTGTGAGTGTGAAAAGAACCGGTTGCGATGTTTTTAACATTGTTTGGAATCCCAAGATAAGATAAGATGCCCATAAGAAACGCAGTATTATTCTTTTGTTTTAAAATGTTTCCAGGACAACGAATGTCAAACATTCATTCAGTGTCAACAGTTTTGAAACATTAGTAATTTAGTGTCAACAGTTTTTGTGCAAAATGGCAAGTTTAAGTGAAACCGAACGTATCGAAATTTTAATGATGATAGGGTACGGTGATAGAACACGAAGTTTTGCTCAAGTGGTGATTATGTTCAATGAGTTGCATCCTGAGCGGGAATCGATCTCCAAATCCACAGTTTCGAAAACTTTGCATCGTTTTCACGAAACTGGCGGTATCAAGGATAAACCTAGAACTGGAAGGCCAGTAACCGTTACAAATGAAGAAAATTCTTTGAATGTAATATTGGATGTGGTGGAAAATCCGAAAACTTCGGCACAGCAATTGGCTTTAAATCACAATATGAGTCGATATTCAATTCAAAAGATTACGAAGCGGGAAAAGTTCCGTCCATATAAAATTCATTTATTGCAAGAACTGAGTGAAGACGATTTTGATCGCAGAATCGAGTTCTGTGAACTTATTATGGAGAAGTTACGCCAAAATTTTAACTTTGCCAACCACATTTTGTTTTCCGACGAATCTACATTTTGTTTGAATGGACAAGTCAACCGACACAACTGTAGGTACTGGTCAGACGAAAACCCACATTGGATGGAACAAATTCACACCCAAAGACCGCAAAAAGTAAATGTTTGGTGTGCTATTATTGGTGGACATATCATAGAACCTTATTTTATACACGGTAATTTGAACTCTGCTCGATATTTGACACTTTTGCAAGAATCGATTGTTCCAGACGTTAGTCGATTATTTCCGAACAATAACGACCCAAATCTACCAGCGGAAGAAATATGGTTTTAGCAGGATGGGGCACCCCCTCATTTTGGAATTGAGGTACGGGAATATCTGAATCAAACCTTTCCTGGCAGATGGATAGGGCGCAGGGGAACTATTGAATGGCCAGCTAGGTCTCCCGACATGACGCCGCTTGACTTTTTTTTGTGGGGTCATGTAAAAAATTTAATTTACCAAAATAGACCGCAGAATATTGAAGAGTTGCAAGCAAGGATTGTGCATGAAATTAATAACATTCCTCAAAACGCTCTTGTAAATGCAGTGCAATGTTTTGTTAAGCGAATTCATTATTGTCAGGAGGTCAATGGAGAACACTTTGAACATCTTATAAAATAGGATTTCAAACAATGTTAAAAACATCGCAACCGGTTCTTTTCACACTCACAGATTGTTTTCAAGAGATATTCTACTTTTCATTTATTTTTGTTCTTCATCCAATAGATTTTAAAAACAATAGCGTTTATTTTTATTTATTTTTTTACCCGGAAACGATTGAGTTTATGTACATCATGCTTCTGATAAATGTTGCTCAAAATTAAGAGAAGGATTGAAATATCGAATAATATATAGGGTGTTCCATTAAAAAAAAAATAATATTGGTGTGCCACGCCTGTATGACCAACCCTGTATAAATGAAATTATCACCGCCTAGTAGACATTGAAGAACCCAAAAACTTTTGTATAAAACTTTTTTCGACACCTTGTATATTTTCCCGGATAATCGACCGTTTCCAGACTTATCAGCGACCCTGTATATATATATATATATATATATATATATATATATATATATATATATATATATATATATATATATATATATATATATATATATATATATATATATATATATATATGTATATGTATCACACCGATAACTCAAAAAATAATGGGCCGATTTGGATTAAATTTGATGAATAAATTCCTTTTGCAAATGGCTTGGATAAGTTCGTTATCCAGGAAAATCTGCCCAGGTTTTCCCGGAAAATTTTGTGTTTCCTTTAGAAAAAAATGTATATCTCCGAAATTAACAAAATAAGGGCAACCAAATTTGGAACGCAGGTTTACATCCTTATAGGTAAGTCAGCTACCAAAATTAGCTATATAAGTCAAAAGACAAAAAAGTTATAGGCATTTAAAGAAAAATAAATTTGGGTTTTCCTCAAAACGTCAAAGTTGCGATTTAAAACGTCAAAATCGGCAATATTTAGGCAAATAACTTGAATCTAATACGGGCTATGGAAATCAAATGTGTCAAGAAGTATGTTTTGCAAACCCTGAAGTCTTAGTTTCAACCGTCATTGTCCTTCATTTTACTAAAATGTTTCCAGAAAATTCATTGCAAATAGACCCTTTCTCTGATGCTTGGCAGTAGTCTTAGCTATAGAGTTTATCGTATAATGGTATATAACTTTTGTCGAATTTTCGTACAAAAAACAATAAAGCTCAATATATCCGTTATTATACAAGATATGAAAAACAAAATTATACATTAATTATAGGGTGTCTTGAGCTACATCTTAAAAACATATTTCTACAATCACAGGCTAGCCCATAAGTCGTTGGTGATACAAATTTTCTTTTTTTTAAATCAAACACGCCTTATGTTATTGCATTCTTGCATTTTCCATCGAAATATAATGCATGTTTGTAAGAAAAGAAATTCTGGATGCAGCTAGTGCGTTATGGTAGCGAATTTTGATCAAATGCTTAATATTTGAATAGCCCAATTTGCTATTAACCTATAAGGTTAACCAAGAAACGAGTTTGTCCGGGAACACTTTAAGTTTACTTTTGAAACTTTTTGTATATTTTCACACAATAAAGTTATTTTTATGAAACATGGTACATTGTTTTTACTATATAGGTAACCAAAATTGATGCCTGCTTTCTTAAATAAAAAGAAAACACACATATTTGCAATAAAAACATTTTTATGAAAATTCACTACCATAACGCACTTGCTGCGTCCAGAGTTTTCTTAGTTTCTGCACTCATGGTTTTCAATTAATAAACCCATTTTAGTCAATAAACGTAGATCAAGAAGAGCCTTATGTATTTAAACAACTTGCTGCTTCGAGCAGTCAATATAATATTACGGTAAATGTGGTAAAAATTAAGAGGAATAATCGCAATAGGAGGGCAAGCATCAGTCGATAAATATTCCCTTCTCGTTAATTAAATTTTAACTAAAACACCTAAGATATTTAGCAAGTAATATGTGTATTTTAATGTATGGGATGGAATACTGGACTTTCGATAAGCATGGTAAAAATGAGACTCCAAAGTGTGGATATAAGGGAAGATGATAAAGGCAAGATCCTTATAATCACAGTATGAAGGCGATATTGCCTATTCGAAGCAACCATGACTGTCTCCAATGACTCCTCTCATTTCGTTGTAGCTTCCTCAGTTTATCATTTCCGCGAGGCTTCTAGCCTTCGTCTACTTCTGTCCTTATTTTCAAGTAAGAAATGTTAATAGAAAGTTATTGCGTTTCAGAAGTATTTCCAATAAGTGTTGCCTTCCTCCTCTCACTTTCTTTCAGCAAGCATCTATCTTATCACACTTTTCTAGTTCATTTTTATACGTCTTTCTTTTGATGTACCTTGTTTTTGTCATTTGAAGTGTGGAAATGGAGAAAAAAGACAAACACAACGTACACCATTATAAAGATTAATATAAAAGTGAAAAAGACAAATGCTTACTAAGATCAGAGTAAAAATGCAAAATGTATTGGACATTTTCCAAGAAATTCTGATAGCATCCTTTGAAGGACACATACTTTGAAAAAACATACCAACAAAAAAGCTTCAGGAAATTATGCTCAATTGAAAAAGTGCAAACGCAAAAACGAAATAAAAAAAGAACTGCCAAAAACGAGTCATGGTTGCGACGACAAGAATATATGGCCTTTAGGCTGTGGCGGTGATTTTGAAACTGAATTATCAAGCATTTGGTGGCCAACGCACTAAATATAGTATTGTTATTGCATTTTCGTTTCTTTAACGTCAATCTATTTTTGCGTCTTTGGCCAATCATTGACGCTAGGGAGCGTTTTACCTTACTAGTGGCAACATAGGTTTAATTGGGTGTCAATTGGCAGGCTATTGATTTATAAATACAATACAGTATATCATAAGGTTGTTTATTCTAAGATAACGAAGAAAATTATTAAAAAAACTTTATAGAAATATTATTTTCTGGACAAAGAATTTTAAATGAATACAAATTGTTCAAAATTCAATTAAAAAGTGACATTTTTGTGTTATCTACATAGGGTTATCAATTTGGGCAATTTATAACGATAATCTTAATCGCTTTTTCAATCCCAAAACTGGGTTCTACTAGCACAATTCTAATAAGTGGTTTTCCCGTGTAATATCACATGTCAAATACTGTTTGATATCTGTGGAAACAAGTGTGTGTCAAAGATTACAATACAACTGTCGGTCGTAAGCTGAAATGGGTAAAGAAAGATTGGCGAGTTTGAGCCCCTTGAATTACTAATAATTGTTGGATTCGATTTTCGCAAAAGGACCCATTTTGAAGCTTGCCATGTATTTAACGACAGTCACCTAAACAGAGCTTTAAACAGCAGATCTACATCATCCCGAACAGTTCAACGGTTTGATGAACTAAAAACTGTAAAAAATAGTCCAACTCTAGGATGACGAAAAACAGCAACAAGTAATGACGTTTCAAAGTTATACTAGATGTTACTGATTCAATACAAACCTCAATCAGGCAATTTGCAGCAGATCATGATGTGTGTGAAGGATCAATAAGAGAAATCTTAAAGCAGTCTAAGTATCATCCATACTAACCACAATTAGTTCATCAAGTCTCAGAAAACTATTTTGATGGCAGGTTGCAATTTGTGGGTATTAGGACTGAAAAAACTGAAGCTGATCAAAATTTGTAAGGGATATTGTTTTTTCAGACGAAGCCACCTTTATGTTAAATGGTTCTGTGAGCAGGCATAACTGTAGACACTGGCATCCTGCTAATCCCCATGTTAACTTAAATGTAATTTTGCGTGCAAATTTCCAGAAAAACATTATGTTTGGTGTGGCATATTTAACGAAAACGCCATCGGCCCGTTCTTTATACATGTTACATTAACATAGCTGGGTTACTTGGAACTAATAAAAAATCAAATTTACCAAAAATAAAAGAGATTAAACCAAATACAATAAATCCGCAAGTCTTGCACCAAGATTTATGGTATCAACCAGATGGTGCTCCACCCCATTTCGGTCAGTAAGTTTGTGTATTCTTAAATCACAATTTTTTACGGCAGTGAATTGGACGGGTTAGTTCGATTATATAACCTTCTGGGGCCCCAGACAAGACTCCGATGGACCTTTTCTTTTGGAAATATTTGAAAAGTGTTGTGTATCGTAATAGGTCAACAACATTAGATGAATTAGAAGCTCGAATTAGAATTGCAATCCCTAAAATTGCTCCAGCATATCTGCAGAATTCATTGCGCGCTTTTGTTAATAGACTTACGTACTGTTAAGGGATGAATGGACAACAATTTTAGCAGTTATTGTGATTTTTTTTCAATTAAGCAACTGAATTTTCAAGATTTGTTCTATTCACTTTAAGTATTTTTAAATAAACAACCTTATAATATAGCGTATTGTATTTCGGAATCAACTAACTGCCAAAATACACCAAATCAAATCTAGGTTGCCTTTTAAGAAAATCAAAACGGCGGCTCCTCACAAACACCAGATGCACAACACAAACGAAAATCATATCAAAATATGGGTATATATATATATATATATATATATATATATATATATATATATATATATATATATATATATATATATATATATATATATATATATATAAATAGTGCCACATCCGTCTCCATGAGAATTAAGTTTATGAACTATGTTACTTTTATGGTCACAGGCAGCTTGTGAAGTGTGTTGGTAACAGCGAACACTCTGGAATTATATTTATAGAGGGAACCAGAAGTGACAGGTAGGGAACAATGCAGAAAGGTCTAGAATCTATGGAAAATATAAATAGGCGAGCCGCAGACAAGGTAAGTCAGTCAGTAGTGAGTTAGTGTTGGTGCAGAATAAGTGATCATAGAAGGCGAAATGCGAAATACAGTTCTTTGGACATTTGTAATAGAGGAATATTTTAGTTGGTGCGTTTATGGTCGGAAATAATAGGTTATCATAAATTTATAAATTAGTAGTTTTGTTAGTCAATAAACTCAAAACCCCGAAGAACGTAACAATATATATATATATATATATATATATATATATATATATATATATATATATATATATATATATATATGTATATGTATATATATATATATATATATATATATATATATATATATATATATATATATATATACAGCAACAGCAACAGCGCAGCATTAGAATTTGCCCTTTGTATATAATCATTTATACACGCGACATGAGTTCGAGAACTGGAGCATCGAAATAACAAAAACATTACTACAACCCAGATATGAAAATATAAACTGAACCGGAAGTTTAATTTATAAGCGTGGGAGATCATATATCCCCGAGTTTGCCGTTCTGGTAAATTGAGAATCGCAGATACTTGCTTAGTTCCACCTGAATCGTTTGACAATTGAGAATTCGTACTTCGAGACTATGATAACTTCGTTTAATGAAAATATGCAATAAATTTGATTTGGTATTTTAGAAATTCTGCAAAAATGTTATTAAAGAATGTTGGTAATTCAAGAAATATATTGCCAAGGCAGTAAGCAATGAGATACTTCAAAAACTTGGTTTCACAAGAAGTTTTGAAATATAAAGTTCAAATAACTTTCTCCTTTAAAAATTACTTAAGTGTTTAATTTGCTGTAGTAGCTATTACATTCCACGGTAAATAAAGATGAGCCAGAGTATTGAATTAAACTCATTTTCAAACTTTGGAAAGATATTTAACGTTTGAATGCTCCACGAGGCGCTTTAACCAGTAGCGGCAAAAGTAATATTAACAAATTATATCCAGAAAAAAACAAACACCTAAACGTTCCATTCAATGTTTCAATGTGCATGGTATGTTTTCACAATGATCCTTCATTTATATACGGAAAGTAATAACGTTTGAATAGGTAATTAAATATTACACACAGGAGCGTTTTTCATTTCGAAGAATTTATTTAAAATATATTTTAAAAAGTCTGGATGCAGCAAATGCGTTATGGAAGTGAATCTTCATAAAAATGTTTTTAATAGCAAATATGTCTCTTTAATGCAAGTAAGCATCAATTTCGTCACCGGTAGAACCTATATAGTAGAAACAATGTACCATATGTTATAATACTTGCAGCTGCGCACACCGTACGGAGATTTCTGGGAACAACTGACGATGTGTTGCGTTGTCATTCGGGGCCCGATCACTTGGAAAGAGCTTCATATGAGCTCACTCCCATTGGCCATTGGTATCTAATATACCTGCGATGAGTGAATGTTCCGCTTTGAGGGAGTGCGAGATAAATGGAGCCCAAACAATGGACCGTTATGCTACAATGTCGCCTTCCCACCGTAAGAACCGCTGAGTCAGCCGTAGTCAGAAAGGAGCCAACAAATATGCAGGCTCAAACAGCAAGTCGGACGGAATATCACTGTGAGACTCTACATCAGCAGATCCTTTGTTTGATCCAGAGACAATAAGTGCCACGCCTGGAGTGAAGTGTAAAAATAGGCTGCTCACAGGGATAAAACCGTTCATTCTTGTTACGAGTTAGTATTCTGCACATCGCGTGCATAGACTCTAGATCACATGTAGGTTGATCGTCATAATTTTATTATATTGTATTATTCATTTTTTTTGTAATTAAGTAATTAAGTATTGATTGTTTAAAGAATTGAATAAATTGTTTTAAAAATTCAAACGTCTTAACCGTAAAGTTAAGTGGCTCAGTCGTTAGTATTGGTTATAAACCCGAAAGCATATCGATTTTTAAGCGTATCGACGCCTAATAACCAATTAGAGCCAAGCAAAGCCAAGTTAAAGCAGAAATAGTGGCCATGCAGAGCCAAATGGAAGCAGCAACCATCGTATTATGGTTCCTTGCCACGGGAATAATAGCCCAAGTACAAGACTTGACGGACAACCCAGGCATGTTACCAAAGAAGTTAGGCACCGCATACACTGATACTAGCAGCTAACTAACGATTACCATTCAGAATATCATAGATTCATATTAACATTGAATTTCACCATAGACAATGTAGACGATATATTTGACAGGATTTTCCCAAATAATAGTATTATTAATAAACCAAAACGTGGCATAATAAACGGACTAGGTTCTATATTTAAGTCAATCACAGGGAATCTCGATTCATAGGATGGGGAACGCATTTATCAAGCATTAGAAGTCTTAACGACAGACCAAAATAAAATTCATGCACTTTTTAGGTTCCAAAATTCGGTCATGCTCAAAGCAATCGTCGAATTTAATAGAACAATAGTAGGATTGAGTCATAACCAGGGCAAAATAGTAAATAGGATAAATTAATTAGGTAATACAGTCGATAGCCTGCGAAGTGAACAAATAACTCACTACCATCGCATTAAGATTCTAGAGTTACTCATACAGCTAGGGCAATTATTAAACAATATTCAAGAAATAGCATTAACAACAGAAAATGCCATCACTTTTCTTTCACACATCAATATTAAAACCAAAATTTATAGTAAAAGAAATCAATAAGATACAAAATTATGTAACTAATGCTAGAGTAGTAACAACCACTGATCTAAATCTATACGAAAAAATATTTAAAATAAAAGCAGTTCAATTTCCAAATTATATTTCAAATAGAGATACATCTAGTAGATGAATCAGAGTATGATTATTATCAATTATACACATTGCCTGTCCCTAGAAATACACACACTTTTACCATGATAATTCCTAGAACCAAGTACCTAATCCTAAGCAGTAAACAATATGCCTATCGTAATGAATAATGTCAAAATTTAAAGAACTAGATATATTTTGGCAAAGACGACAATCCAACAACCATGAAAGATCAAAACTCATGTGAAATAAAACTAATCAAATTTTAAAAACCTATTAACAATTGTAATCAAGAATTAATCAAAATTAATAGAACCACAGTTTCGATATATGGAACCAGTCAGTATATAGTTATAGCACCCGAAGAAACTAACGGCAAAATAACTTTCCAGGAACAGGAGTAGACAAACATCATCAAGGGTACTAAATTAATCAACCTTCAACCAAATTGCCAATTAAAATTAGGCAATAAAATCTACAAGACCGGCCCAGCAACATCAGAAACACAACAACTATTCAACCTGCCTACATTAGAAACCCCCATTTCAGAAGATCAAACAAATCCAGGACAAATACGAAATATCATTAGAAAACGTACAGCTACACAACATCAATCAAATCCAACACCAACTTCAAAAAATTCAGCAAAATATACCAGGACCAATAAAAATACCGATCCATCACCTAAGTATATGGACAATATTACTATACATAGCTGCCTTAATAGCAATAACAACTATAGCCGTCCAAATGGGGTTGAAGAAACGAAGAACCAACAGAGAAGATAAAGAAACTAAAACAGGAACCACCGAGTCCGGATTTCCATTGAAAATCCGGAACGAACCATAGCTTCGTTCTTTAAAAAGGGGAGGAGATAAATGGAGCCCAAACAAGGGCCCGTTATGCTACAATGTCGCCTTCCCACCGTAAGAACCGCTGAGTCAGCCGTAGTCAGAAAGGAGCCAACAAATATGCAGGCTCAAACAGCAAGTCGGACGGAATATCACTGTGAGAATCTACATCAGCAGATCCTTTGTTTCATCCAGAGACAATAAGTGCCACGCCTGGAGTGAAGTGTATAAAGAGGCTGCTCACAGGGATAAGACCGTTCATTCTTGTTCCGAGTTAGTATTCTGCACATCGCGTGCATAGACTCTAGATCACATGTAGGTTGATCGTCATAATTTTATTATATTGTGTTATTCATTTTTTTGTAATTAAGTTATTAAGTATTGATTGTTTAAAGTATTAAATAAATTGTTTTAAAAATTCAAACGTCTTAACCGTAAAGTTAAGTTGCGAGAGCCCTTCTGGCTAAAGTCATAATAATAATAATAATAATAATAATAATAATAATAATAATAATAATAATAATAATAATAATAATAATAATAATAATAATAATAATAATAATAATAATAATAATAATAATAATAATAATAATAATAATAATAATAATAATAATAATAATAATAATAATAATAATAATAATAATAATAATAACATGACTTTATCAGCAAGCTATATGATATATGTCATTAGAAAATAAAGAATTTCATACGTTGCCAAAGTCTAGCAAATTTCTACTCTACTCAACCGACAAAGCCGTAATATAATACACATAGCTATAAAAATCGTTTTTTGTTCACCCATTCTAACAGTAAAAGAAAACGCAAAAACGCAGACATATATTACTTTCCACAAAAGAAGCAATATACGGCCCTCATAAACTAACACACAATAACATGAAGTCCAGAAAAATAAACTAACACACAATAACATGAAGTGCAGAAGACAAATATTCCTTTAATTTGTATTTAAACTTGTTAATGCTAAATGCTCTAAATGTTTTAGGCAAACTGTTTAATAATATTTTATGCGAATGAGCTCCAAAACATAGCCGTGCGATTACGCGGTAACCTAAATTTACCCTTGTAGCTGGTGTTATCATTAAATAACAGCAACTATTTTGAACTTTGTGACTCTTGTCCACCGAACTAAAACAAGGTGAGTAAAGTATATCACAGTAGTTATAATATGATGATTGGAATATAAAAGCTTTAAACCCAGAAACTACTTTTTCTTATACATGTGACATGTTCACTAAAACAGAGACGTGAACCAGTTGTTAAACCAAGACTTCAATCGGACTCCCTAAGACCAAGACTAGCGCCGTCTATATAGACATTGAGGTGTGAACTAAAAAAACAACTAAAATATTGTTGTTATTTTTCTTAGAATAAAGCAAGATGTGTGACTTACTTGAATTTAATTTTAAATTATGCTGATAAGATACATCTTTAATTATCTATGCATAGTTTAGTATATTGTTTACATTTAAATAATCAATACTTCTAAAACTATAATATATCTGAGTATCGTCAGAACAATTCTGTGATTTACAGTGTTATATAACGACAACAGTAATCTGATGTATATAAAATAAAGAAAATAGGATCCAAAACTGAGTCTTGTGGAACACCAGAAAGCATCTACAGGTGACTAGAAAATTTATTTAAAAAAAATACGGCTTGACTTCTGTTAATAAAAACTCTGGACGCAGCAAGTGCGTTATGGTAGTGAATTTTCATTAAAATGTTTTTTATAACAAATATATCTTTTTTTTAAAGAAAAGCAGGCATCAAATCTGGTTACCAGTATAACCTCTATAGTGGGAACAATGTACCACATTTTATCAAAATAACTTTGTTGTTGGAAAAAGGGCAAATATTTTTCGAAAACTGACTTAAAATATCCCCGAAAAACTGGCCCGATTTTCCTGGCTAACGAACTTCTTTAAGGTATTTAGCCACCTACCAAGTTATAATTATTTACAAAAAGCTTTTCGACAAAACTTCCAAAAAAAATTGTAAATAACTTTTTTGCGAAAATCCAAAAACATTTTTTTTTACAATAACTTATTAAACATTACTAATTACCAAAATTTTACAAAAAATTCACAAACAATGATTTCTACATAAACAAATAAGTTCGCTACCATAACGCACTTGCTGCGTCCAGAAATTTTTTCTTACAAACATGCATTAAACTTCTATGGAAAATGCAAAAATGTAATAACATAAGGCGTGTTTGATAAAAAAAAAAGAAAATTTGTATCACCAACGACTAGCCTGTGATTGTAGAAATATTTTTTTAAGATGTAGCTCAAGACACCGTATAATTAATATATACAATTTTTTTTTATATCTTGTATAATAACGGATATATTGAATTTTATTGATTTTTTACAAAAATTCGACAAAAATTATATACCATTAAACGATAAACTCTATAGCTAAGGCTACTGCCAAGCATCAGAGAAAGGGTCTATTTGAAATCAATTTTCTGGAAATATTTTAGTAAAATGAAGGACAATGACGGTGGAAAATAAGACTTTAGGGTTTGTAAAACATCCTCCTTGAGACATTTTATTTCCATAGCCCGTATTAGATTCAAGTTCTTTGCCTAAATGTTGCCAATTTTGACATTTTAAATCGCAACTTTGACGTTTTGAGGAAAACCCCAATTTTTTTTTAATTGCCTATAACTTTTTTGTCTTTTGAGCTACAGGGCTAAATTTTGGTGGGTAACTTACCTATAAGAACATAAACCCGTGCACAAAATTTGGTTGCCCTTACTTAATTCCGGAGATATCAAATTTTTTTGAAAAACACAAAATTTTCCGGGAAAACCTTGGCAGATTTTTTTGGCTAACAAACATATCCAAGCCATTTGCAAAAGGAATGTATTCACGAAATTTAATCAAAATCGACCAATTATTTTTTGAGTTATCGGTGTTTTTGATTAAATTTAGTGAAAAAATTCCTTTTGCAAATGGCTTGGATGAGTTCGTTAAGGAAAATCTGCCCAGGTTTTCCCGGAAAATTTTGTGTTTTCTTTCCAAAAAAAATTATATCTCCGGAATTCACAAAGTCAGGGCAACCAAATTTGGCACATCCTTATAGGTAAGTTACCTACCAAAATTTAGCTATGTAGGTCCAAAGACAAAAAAGTTATAGGCATTTAAAGAAAAATAAATTGGGGTTTTCCTCAAAACGTCAAAGTCGCGATTTAAAATGTCAAAATTGGCAACATTTAGGCAAAGAACTTGAATCTACTACGGGCTATAGAAATAAAATGTCTCAAGAAGGATGTTTTACAAACCCTAAAGTCTTAGTTTCAATCGTCATTGTCCTTCATTTTACTAAAATATTCCAAGAAAATTCATTTCAAATAGACCCTGTCTCTGATGCTTGGCAGTAGCCTTAGCTATAGAGTTTATCGTTTAATGGTATATAATTTTTGTCGAATTTTCGTAAAAAATCAATAAAGCTCAATATATCCGTTATTATGTAAGATATGAAAAAATTTTGTATATATTAATTATAGGGTGTCTTGAGCTACATCTTAAAATAATATTTCTACAATCACAGGATGGCCCATAAGTCGTTGGTGAAACAAATTTCCATTTTTTTTTAATCAAACATGCCTTATGTTATTGCATTTTTGCATTTTCCATCGAAATATAATGCATGTTTGTAAAAAAAGAAATTCTGGACGCAGCAAGTGCGTTATGGTAGCGAATTTTGATCAAATGTTTCATATTTGCACAGCTCAATTTGCTCTTAACCTATAAGGTTGACCAAGAAACGTGTTTTTTCGGGAACACTTTAAGCTTACTTTTGGAAATTTTTGTACATTTTCACACAATAAAGTTATTTTGATGAAACAAGGCACATTGTTTTCACTATATAGGTTATACTGGTAACCAAATTTGATGCCTGCTTTCTTAAAAAAAACACACATATTTGTTATTAAAAACATTTTTATGAAAATTCACTACCATAACGCACTTGCTGCGTCCAGAATTTTTATTTGTTCATTTTGTGGTTCATTCACATATCTTTTATACTGGATTTTCTTCGATAAAACGCGAATTTGAAATGGAAAATCTCAGAGACCTCGTTGGTAATGTATATTCAACAATGCTACTTTTCCCTGAAAAGAGCGAATACTGTCAAATATGTCGTGAAATTAATACAGCTTTGAACCAAAATGTGCAAATATCTCGGAAACGTGCATTTAGCTAGCATATTCATGAGCATTTGCGCCATATAGGCATAAAAATATGGTTCTGTGCGATATTTCCAATCATACCTGTAACGAGAAAATAACAAGATAATTTCGTTAAAATATATTCAGAATGTCTTTTGAGTTTTTCGAAAAACGATACTTCACTATCAGAGTTTCCAAAACTCGAATGGTTACCTAGACTTGCAAGAACTGATCAGTGGCAGGTTAGAATATTCACTTTCTTTTTCTTCGTCATAAGATACACAATTCTTCCATATATCGCTTTAACTTACTTCATTTACTACCGTCCTTATAGTGTTTAATAGAGTACATATGTCCGTGTACTTCAAAAAAATGTATTAAAAGCAAATTTATTTAATATATAATAATTTTTATACCTCTAAATCTCCCATAAATTAAATTATATCTACTTTTCTTGTGATGGTTGACGACCGCAGCCAGAAAGAAGACAACACAGACACACACACACACACACACACACACACACACACACTTGTGCTGATGTTCGGAATTTATATTTGTAAACGCGAATGATAAGAGACCTAATCCATGAGGATTACAGAATTTTGTGGCATATTTGGTAAAAAGTGAAAACCCAAGAACACATGTATGGGGCCAGTTTCAATTTATATATATATATATATATATATATATATATATATATATATATATATATATATATATATATATATATATATGTATATATATATATATATATATATATATATATATATATATATATATATACAGGGTCTCCCAAGTTGAGTAGCCTATTAGATTATTTTCCAAACTATGCATATCTGAATGCTGAAAATTTGCACATGGGGGTTGCCGAAGATGCTCTATCTGAAAAAATAATTTCCAAAATGGCCCACTTCCGGTTATACCAGAAGTAGGTGCTAACTTTGTTATTTTAAATAGAACAGCCTGTATATTATTACATATTTAGAATGCTTATTTGATTTTAGGTGGACTTTTATTAACAATCCTTAGTCCTATCTTCAAATGTTTTCAATAATGTAACAACACACCTTTGTTATCCTGCAATGCACAGTAAAAAAAAATATCCTAACACACCCACCAGAAAGCTAAAATACCCTTATAAAAAAAGCCTTCTCGTGGCACGAATTTTAGAAAAAATTGAAATATTTCGATAACATTTGAAGATAGGACTAAGGTTTGTTAATAAAAGTACACCTAAAATCAAATAAGCATTCTAAAAATGTAATAATACACAGGGTGTTCTATTTAAAATAACAAAGTTAGCACCTACTTCTGGTAGAACCGGAAGTGCGCCATTTTGGAAATTATTTTTTTCAGATAGAGCATCTTCTTCAACCCCCATGTGCAAATTTTCAGCATTCAGATATGCATAGTTTGGAAAATAATCTAATAGGCTACTCAACTTGGGAGACCCTGTATATATATATATATATATATATATATATATATATATATATATATATATATATATATATATATATATATATATATATCTATATATATATATATATATATATATCAGTGCGTGTGTGTGTGGGATAGCTCAAAAAATAATGCGCCCATTTTGATTAAATTTAGTGAGTGCTTTCCTTTTGCAAGTGGCTTGGATATGTTCGCCAGGAAAATCGGACTAGTTTCTTTTGAAGATTCGCTAATAAGAAGATGGCGACTTTTGAGTTAAAATATTTCTTCAAATCAGCGCGAAGCCCTAAAACACATATCCGGGTTAATTTCAGTTTTTATCTGTTTATGTATATATAGGGTGGCGCATTTCTACGCTAAATCACAATATATCGGTTATTATACAAGATACGAGAAATAATTTTATACGTTATGGGGCGTTTTGAGCTGTATCTTATAAATTTATTTTGACAATTACAGGTGGCCCATAGGTCATTGCTGATACAGATAGGATATTTTTTTTAATCGAACAGCCCTTATATAATGGCATTTTTGTATTTTCTTTATAATTGTAATTTTTATAGTGCACGTTTGTAAGGAAAAAATGGACACATATAAAAAAATATGATACGTTTTTACCAATAGAACAGAATTGTTTTTTTTTAAACAAAAAGTTATTTTGATGAAATATGGCACATTATGGACAAGCTTAGCTTAGCTTTTAAAAACATGTTTCGAAAATGCACTACTATAACGCACTTGCTGCATCCAGAGTTTTGCTAATTGTTATACTTAGGACCACATGTAGTAAAACGTTTTGTAAAGTATCTAACTATTTCTGGTCGTGCTGTGGATATTCACAAGATCGTTGTTAACGTCGGCACTTTGTTTTCGCGGTAAAATTCATACACACAGAGTGAGTTTGTAATCAAAATCATTCAAGAGCAACTTAATAAAGCTACGAGTACCTTAAGAGAAAAAGAAGAAACCGCCAGTATACTTGTCCTGAAAGAAGAAATTAAAGACTTTTATTCCAAGGAAAGTGAAAACCGTTTCGTAGCAGCAGGCATGACATATCTTCTAGAAATGGACAGACCAACAGCAGTTTTTCTCTCACCATACATCTGTAAAAAGAAAATCGTGACCAAACTCATCCACGAAGGAACAGTTAAGAATGAACCATCTCGAATAATTTCAATTGTAAGAAATCATTTCCACAATCTATACAGAAAATACACCAGTATTCTAGGTAGCAGTGTATATAATGGCCTTCCTAGATTAGATGAAAACAGTAAATCTTTGATACAACAACCAATACAGAAAACGATTTATTTACTGCTCTAGTCGCTTAATAGAAACAAGGCTACAGGGATTGATGGTCTAAGTCTGGAATTCTATGTTGTTTTCTGGAATGAAATTTAAAAGTGGTATTGTAGCATGGTCAAACAAGCATTGCAGCTTGGAAGACTCCCAAGAACTATTCGTACAGCAATCCTTGCCTTCCTACACAAAGGTGGTGACTCCAACATTTTGGGAAACTGGAGGCGAATTTAAACTTTAACAACTGACTACAAAATTCTGTCTAAGGCGTTATCAATACGCTTGTCAGGGTTAATAAACTTATTAGTAGATCCAAATCAGTCCTATTGTGTACCGGGAAGGTCAATCTACGACAGCCTTCATCTTTACAGGGAACTTATTCAGCACATGAATGTTCAACGATTTACCTGTTGCTATCGTTTCATTAGACCAACGAAGTGCCGTCGATAGAGTGAGTCATGACTATATGTTCTACCTTCTGGAAATATACAATTTAGGCCCATTATTTGTGAATTATGAGAGGCTTCTCTATGAAGATTCAGCTTGTATGGTCAGAGCGCATGGTCTTATGTCTGCCCCAATTAAGTTTGAACAGGGTATTCCTCAGGGTTGCCCACTTTTAGGTCCACTTTTTATTCTCTGTATTGAACCACTTCTATCTTTGATCAGAAACATAATAGTAAGTCTTATTTTGCCTATCCCCGAAAAAAGTCACTTCCTATAAGTATTCGCCTATCCGGACGATGTTAATGTGGTGATTTCTAAAAAGACTGATTTGGAGGTTATGATGGACTGCTATAATGAATACTCCCAAAATTCTAGTGCACAAGTCAATACAGATAAATGCATGGGGTACTGGTTGGGAGCTTACAAAGGTTCCGGAGAGACCCCCCATCGGATTTAATTGGTCATCCGCAGGTATAAAATGCTTGGGTATTACTTTTTAAAATGACGCCGACGTACTTGACATTGTCCCATTAAATGCAGTATTTAAAAGGTTAAAAGACAGCTCCAGTAGATGGATCAGGGAACTTCAGTCTTTATGCTGGAGAGGAAGAGCTATGGTTATAAGTCAGTTTCTTGCACCTAAACTTTGGTATACCTTGCAAATTTTACCTGCCCCACCTGACTTTGTAAACAAAATTCAGTCCTTTCTTATAAATTTATTCTGGAGTGGCAGAAATCACTGGATTTCTGCGCAAGATCTATGTCTACCAATTTATCATGAAGGCTTCGGCCTGGTTCATATAGCGTCAAAAATAAAACTGTTTCGAATTTCCTTTGTGTTGCGATTCCTGGCGTGTAACGAGGAAAGTAACTGGAAGCTAATGGCACAGTACTCTTTGAGTTCTTACAGATTTAGTGATCGGACCTGGCAGGTCATATTTATTCAGTATTCAAGCTATCACCCAGCAAAGTTATCATTATTCTTGAGGCAAGTCCTTGAATCAACCTCTTTGATAAATCTCTGTTTGGAAAACTATCCCTCAACATTCTCAAAGCTGAAACAAATACCTCTGACCGCATCGCGCTTATCATTAGGCAGTTTTAAGTTCTCTAACCTCTGGTTTTCTAGAGACGTTTACACTATTCGCGATTTTTTTAATGGGGTAAAATGGAAGTTATTCAAAAATATTCAGCTAACAGAGTATAACTCCCTCCTCAAAAATTACCTTATAATTAACTTTCACCATTTTAAAGCATTGATAACGGAAACCTGCGCAGATGTTTTGCCCAAAACTAGCCTACCAATTATGATTTTTTACACTCCATTCAAAGCCACTGAAGAAAAGCTCAGAGATTGTAGTCTCCGCAACAAAAGCGCTATTTTACGCGATTTAACCCTGAGGCCATTTTGTGATGATGCGATTGCCGCCCTTAGATTTGCCAAAAATAGGTTGGCAGATCCAGTTTTCTTAAGCAGAGCAGGAATAATCTTGTTCGCTCTTTGTCCGTGGTGTGTTATTACCGGGAGATCCTGGCACATGATAGTAGAATGTTCGAAGGTTTCTGCTCTGTGGAGATTTGTTGTGTCTCTTGTCTATAAACTAATTGCAAAACCACTTCGTATGGTCGACATATATGCAGGATTTGTACCACTTACTAGTGAGAAAGCAGCCTTTGATAACTTTTTGTGCAACATAGCAAAAAGCACAATATATAACCACATAGTTTCATATTTTAAAGACAACGCTCAACACCAGCCATATGAAACCATATATAAAAATAGACTAAAGTGTTGGTTAATGAAAGAATATTCATGGTATTCGAGCAGAAATGATGTGGTTTCTTTTGAAAATAAATGGTGTATTGGGGAGGTTCTCTGCGGAGTTCAGGAAATGTCTCTAGTTTTTACTTTCTAGTATTGTTCTGATACATAGCCCTTGGCTTTATGTTATATGGTCCTCCCCCCCCCCTCGTTAATTGTAATAATAGTAACAATATCAATAATAATAATAACACACACACAGGTGACTTAACACAGAGTAGCGGATCAGTATCATGTCATACTTAGAAATAACCTTATTCCACAAACGAGACTGAATACCACCAAACAGGGAGTTGAATGTGAAAGTTATAACATAGCAGTTACGAAAAATAACGAGATACTGTTTGATGGTAGTAATCTGCAACCTGTAGATACCGAGCAAGGAGGGTCGCAAGAAAATGAACTCATCGACGAATTGTCCACAGAAATAAGAAGTACAGTCGTGGAGTATGAAGGAACAAATCCTCCTAGTAGACTACCATTAACTAGGCTAAGATCACCTAGAAAGCTGGCAATTATATTGGTACTTATGACAAAATAACTTTTCCATCGCACCTTCTCAAGATCAACACATTGGAGCACATGCATACGCTGATTTACTATGAACAACTGCAGCAATTAAAACTCTAGGCACTAAGATTTCTGATCGAAAGTCCAATCACAGTGACTTGCGCCAAAGAGTGCCCCTGTGGGTAAAAAGGTTGATAAGTAGAGTGGGAACACTCCGAAAAGACATTGGACAACTGACGCAATACATTGGAGGAGCATAGATCAAAAAACTGCAGAAACGAGTAGAGGAAATAATAGGACGAGTTCAACAACACTCAGCACAAGATGTAGTAAACCACACTGCACAAGAATGTTTGCACACCTTAAAACAGAAATTTCTGCATATGCAGAACGCTTGAGAAGACATAAAGCGAGCAACAATAGGAAGTGCCACAACACAATATTTGAATGCTCTGAAAGAACTTTCTACCGTCATCTTAATTCAGCTACGAATGCAACCACCGATACTTTTCCAAATAAGGAACAAATTGAAGAGTTCTGGAAAAGTCAACTAGCCACACCAGCCTCCTGCAATATTGGCGCTAGCTGGGTTAACGAAGAACACCGAGCTTGTCAAAGTTATGAGCAGATGCATCATAAGCCGTTTACCACAGATGAAGTCTCCGAGGTTATTAAAGAGATTAATAATTGGAACGCACCCGGGCCTTATGGCGTCCAAAACATTTCTCTGAAGAAATTTGTATGTACATATCGTCTATTGGCGGTGCTAATAAATGATGTTGTACTTGAGTCAAAGAAGATGCCATTGTTTTTCACACAAGAAGATACGTGTCTTCTGCCAAAAGACCAGCAGTAGTCTGCAGACCCCGGCAGATACCGACCAATAACTTGTCTTCCGGCCCTATATAAGTTGATCACATGACGAAACAACATAATTGCGAGCCAGCGAAAAGGGTGTGCCAAAGGATCCATGGGATGCAAATAACAGCTAATAATTTATCCTGTTGTATGCAATCAAGCCTACAATGGACGAAGAAATCTCTTTGCTGCCTACGTGGATTACAAAAAACATTTGATTCAGTTCCACACGATTGGCTTATAAGTGTGCTGAAGATCTATAAGATCGATACTTATATTCTGAGGTTTCCCGAACACACAATGCCTAGCTGGAGAACAAACATTCGGTCACGGGTACAAACGGGTGATAACATCGTAACCAGCACCATACCAATTAGCAGAGGTATATTTCAAGGTAACTCGCTAAGCCCGTTGTGATTCTACCTCGTATTGAATCCACTATCAAACCGCCTGAACTCCACCATATATGGATTTGGTATAACAAGCAATGGCAGGGAGCAAACGAGGCTAAATCATCTAATGTACATGGATTATCTTAAGGTAATGGCTCCACAAAAGACCTCCTGGAACAACTACTTAAAATCGTAGAAGGGTTCTCCAGAGATATCGACATGCAGTTTGGGCTTGACAAATGTGGCACCTTATGTGTAGTCAGAGGGACGATACAACCAGGTGTATATGTAATGCAGAACTGCCAGCAACTTGCCTCGATGGATGTAGAAGAGTGTTATAGTTACCTGGTGATAACAATTATTAAATAGATATATGATAATGCGACTACCTATTTTTGCACTGTCATACGCATATGCGACATGGGGTGAGTACAGTCGCAACATAATAATTATGCTGTAGTACAGTGAGTTTGACGTATCATCACAACACATAGCCTCTTAACAAATCACGAAACTGTTGGGTCTTTTTAATTAGATTTTGTAAATGTATTTTACTAATTTTTGAGTGCATACAAGTAATTTTTAATGATCAGAATACTACTGTGACATGATGATGAAATCAAGTTTATGACGGTTAAAGCGCTCTAAATAACTTCTCTACTTTTCAAGTTGGTCTGGCCATAATGGAAATTAAGAGCGCCCCCTTAATTATACTTATCTTGTGTATATGTAATATAAAAATAAAAAAGAAATGAAAATGCAAGTGGACCTATTTAATTCAGTGGTGTATTCTATATTATCTGAAAAAGACATTATAGGCGGAGGAGTGGGATGTAATTTCGGTAAATTTGCAGTTTACTGCGCGGGGGGTTTTTAGAAACTTTTTTCAGAAACATGCATAGAACCCCCCATTGGATGCCCAAACCACAATACAAATTTGTTACAACCCTCAGAAAGTTAAGGGACTAAGAATGAATAGAAGTGCTGGGTGGGATGAAATAAGGGGGAAATGGTTAAAAAAAACACGTAGTCGGACTTTGAATAGATACGTTTTTTGCATTTTGCACGAATACCTCCTTTAAACCCTGTCTACCCTGCACAACACCCATATTCGCCTTAGGTCCAGTAACTTTCTTGGGGGTTGCTCCCAGGAAATTTTCATGTGCTTTATGCTTTGAAGGTGGTGGTATGCATGCACAAGGGGGCGGACAACCCCCCGTGTTTTAGGTAGGGTTCCGTGTTTTTAGGTAGGGCGCCCGTGTTTCTAGGTGGGCAGCAGAAACCTTCTGCGTCATTGGGGTTCTTCTTTCCATTTTGCATGCTTCCATCACCCTCAATGCATGAACCACAGGAATTTTTTCTTATATTCATGTTTCTAGTGTTTTTTTGTTTTTGTTTAGTATATTTTCTGTTTATTAATTGCTTTGCTTGAAATTTGTATCCAAATTACTGTATAAATATTTATGTTAGAGGTCATGTTTTTACTTGCCCTTCTTTATCCTATTTTTTACTGTTCTTAATTAAATGAAGTAATTATTTATAACTTTTAATACAGGGCTAAATCACTAATATATATATATATATATATATATATATATATATATATATATATATATATATATATATATATATATATATATATATATATATATATATATATATATATATATATATATATATATATATATATATATATATATATATATATATATATATATATATATATATATATATATATATATATATATTGGGAAAATTCACTACCAAAGCGCATTGCTGCATCCCGAACTTTTTATCTATCTTGAATTATAAAAGAAAAACTGTTTTTGTTTTGTTGAAAGTTTACAAATTAAATAATAAGAATTTAAAAGTCTGGTAAAAATGTCAAGTGCGTTGAGGTAGTGAATTTTCATAGAAATGATCTGTCGTTTAATTGAATGCTCATAACTTTTTTCATGTATCATAAAAATCTAAATTTGAGTGTAGTTTAATTTTTATAACGTAAACCCAAGTACCCAATTTGGTTACCATAGCTTTGTCATTTTCGGAGATAAAAAATTGTTTCGAAACAAAACCCCAAAATTTCCCGGAAAACCTGTTTCACTAAAACTTTTAAAAAAATTGCATATACATTGTTTTTATATCCAAGGGTAGTACAAGCTTTATAAGCACAATGTAATTCAAGTCCAATCCATGGTTTTGAATGATGAACGTTTCGCTTGATTACCTTTTACATTGCAAACAGTAAAATTACAGTTGGCTATTATTCCGGCTGATATTTGAAAACTTTTCAATTCTTCTCGTTTCAGAATTAAAACTACGTGGTTATTAATTTTCCCTTGAGAGAACTTTAACAGCGCTTCCTAGCCATAAATGATTAGGGACATAAATCTGCTGCAACCGTCTAAAATAATAAAGATAAAGAATCAGGATGAGTCATCAATTATATGAATGTAAACTAGTCAGCAAACTTTGTAGGAATTTTACAAGTCTTTAGTCACTTTTTATTTTACATCTCTATTCATAAAATTTACCAGAGCGGAAAAATTAACACTATTGCTAAGGCTTTATGGAGAGTAAAAATCAAAATCTTACATTAAGCTGACTGTGAGCTGTTACTGGGTGCGGTCCAAAAGTGTCCCTTTGTTTTATTGTTTATAGCAGCGTTTGTCAAACATTTAGCATTTGCGATTTAATTTGCAAATCACAATTCAACCGGGTCTTACGTCCACCACAGCGGACATTCTGTATGGCTTAGCGAAGAATTCAGATTTGTTTCGAACATTCTAGAACGTCTGCGCGGCGTGTATAAATGCTTCATTTCGTTCAGTTCCAACCAGTCTCAGTCGAGTCGGTCCTTCTACAATGAATGCATATGTTTTTATTTGCGTCTTAACTGCAATTCACGTGCACATGAAGCAATCATGTGCATTTTCTCTCCTGCACCTAGTGTTAAGTACTGGATGTATAAATCCTGTTCACGTGAGTGCGTATACATGAGTGTATTTGCGCTCGCGTATGTGTATGAGTGGATATGTACGTAAGTTTTAATTTTAATATATATGTTTAGTAAACGGCCAGTTTATAGGGAGATAAAAAAAATTAGTTACAAGAGCTTGTTAGATTGACGTTCTTAAGACAGGTTTTGCCATTGTAAAAAGCAAGGTCAAATGCATCTTTGTTCATTTTAGAGATTGACAGTGACTGAATCAGCCAATTCTCAAAGTCAAAACTCTAATAAAAAAAAACACCACTATAAATTTAAAAAGTCTGGACGCAGCAAGTGCGTTATGGTAGTGAAGGTTCATTAAAATGATTTTATTAACTACATAATATGTCTTTCTTTAATGAAAGCAGACATCAACTTTGGTTACCAGTATAACCTATATAGTAGAAGCAGTGTACCAGGTTTCATCAAAATAACTTTATTGTTTGAAAAAGTATAAAAATTAACGAATAATGTAAACCAATGCATCTCTGAGGGCGTCATTTTAATGGGAACCGCCATCTGTTGGTGAAAACGGCGTACCATATCTTTTGATATGCGCCAGAAATGTGGAAAGTTGCAAAACAATTGAAATAACTCGAAGACGATGAACACTAACATTTTTTCCTTACAAAAATGCAATGAAATAAGGGATGTTCGATAAAAAAAAAGGAAATTTGTATCACCAACGGCATACGGACCAGCCCTAAGATTATTAAAATCATTTTGTAAGATGCAGCTTAAAATACCCCATAATTAACGTATACAATTTTTATAGTATTTTGTATAATAACGGATATATTGAGCTTTACTGTGAAAATGCGTCAGCCTGTATATGTAAGGTCTAGGGGGGCAGGTTCGCGCTCATTTGAAGAAATCTTCTCACTGTTTAAAAGTCGCGGTCTCCTAAATAGCGAATTATTTCTACGAAAATTTGCTAAAAATTACAGACTATTAAACCATACACCCTATAACTAAAACTACTGCCAAAGTATCAGAGAAGGGATCTATTTGAAATGATTTTTCTGCAGATATTTAAAAAAAATTAAAGACAATGACGGTTGAAGTTGAAAGTTAAAGTTTTTTCAAACACGTTTCTTTTGGTTTTATGCGTTTCTCTGGTCATCAGTGGCACCCAAATTTTTTTCTTTCTACATTCCCAGTGGGCTCTGCTTGAAACCACCTATTGTACCTGTTCTCCATATGCGCTCCTCACTTATCATATTTCAGTTTATTTGATCTGGACTTACACGTAGCTTAGTGGTTCATGTATTGTTGTTCTGTGTAATTATAGTGTAATAATAGTATTAAAAATATAATATAGGATGGTTCTAAGGTATCCTCCACATATGTATTTTATTTCAAAATGTTTATATTTACAAAAAATAATGATGGTTACAGACTGAAACCACTAGGAAACTAGATATACATTTTTTTATTTCAAAGAAAAACATGTACACATTGAAAGAGCTAGACGAAATGGCTCCCCAAGATTTATTTACACTCTTGGATGAAATTCCCACTGATTGTGAATCTGACGTGGAGAGTGACGAAGGCGATATTAGCGAGGATAATTTATTTGACATTAATAACTTGCCTATAATTTTCGAAGATGAACAGCTTATTGAAGCAAACAATATAACAAATATTCATAAAGAAAATGTCATTATTGATGATAACTTCTGCGAGGAAGAAGACAACATTTCCTTGTCTGTGCTTAGGGCCAGAGAATTAGCCAAAAAAAAACATTTGGACCCAGTCAACAGATTATTGTAATGCCAAATACAAGGAGTTTGGATAGGAAGTGTGTCCCCGATACCCATATGATTTGGAAACGCCAGTAGATTGCTTTTCCAGAGCATTGATTGATAAGATCGTATTTCAGACCAACTTATATGCCCTTCAGAAACGTGGAGGTAACTCTTCATATACATCAACTAACGCCAAGGAAATTAAAAGGTTTATTGGTATAAACATCTTGATGAGGATAAAAAAATTAACGAGTTATTGTGGCTACTGGTCGGCAAGGCCGGAACTAAGAGACCCCTATATAAGTTCAGCAATGACAAGATATAGGTTTGCCTGACTTTTGGGAAACGCACATTTAGCCGACAATTCAGTAATGCCCAAACGCGGCTCTCCGGTTACGATAAGTTATATAAAGTTCGTCTGTTATTGGACACGCTGTCTGAAACTTTTAAAACCTCATATAGTTCCTCAAAAAATCAATCAACTGATGAATCCATGATTTGCTTCAAGGACCGTAGCTTTTTTAAGCAATATATGCCCCTCAAGCCCATCAAGCGAGGGTATAAAGTTTGGCTACGAGCTGACGATTCTGGATATGTTTGCCAATTTCAAATATACGTTGGAAAAACTAATAATTTACCCGAGAAGGATTTGGGCTATAGGGTAGTTTTAGATCTCAATCGAGATTTGGTTGGTAAAGGATACCACATCTATTTCGATAATTTTTTTAATTCCGTGAGATTACAAAAATCTCTCTTGGCAAATTTGATCTACGCTTGTGGCACAGTAATAGTCAATAGAAAGGATCTTCCCACTAATATAAAAAGTGATAAAGAACTGGAAACAAGGGGGTAATCTAACTGGAGAGTCAGCAAAGATGGACTTGCATTTATAAAGTGGCGAGACCGAAAGCTCGTTTTTTTTTCTTGGAAACCATCATAATCCTTCATCTGAGACAACTGTCACCCGTGAGCACAAAGATGGAAGTTTACAAACTGTAGCATGTTCATGGTTAGCGACTATAATAAACATATGGGATATGTATATAAAGCTGACATGCTACAATGCATATACGAAATAGACCGAAAATCCAAAAAAAAAAAATGGTGGCAGAGAATAATGTGGTATTTTACAGCTTTATGTATTGTTAATTCTTTTATTTTATTCAAACAAAAGGCGCAGTCTGCTGTACCAAATCTAAAATTATTTAGGGTAGCAGTTGCCTCAGCATTGATAGGAACAGGTATGAAGGCAAAATCAGAACTCTTCTCCTGCGGCAAATCATTTCAAGCCTGTGGTGCCGTATGAAATTCGCTTTCAAAAGTCTTCACACATGCCGCAACACGATACATCCAGATGTGCATATTGTAGTACAACTAAAGAACCGAACAGAACCAGATGGATGTGCACTACCTGTAACGTTGGGTTGTACCTTTCGGATAAAAATAATTGTTCTTTTATTATTTCATAAAATATAATTTCATATTATATATTTCATATTTCCAAAATAAAGATTTTTAAGCCACCAAAATTAGTGTGTAATTTAAACTTGCCATGCTTTAGTTTTCTAGTGGCTATATACTGAAACCATAGGATGAAAAATAAATAAAAAACAAAACAAAAATATGGACTTACTTCATCTGTTCTAAGAGCCCTAAGGAACGAAAGTTTTGATGTATAGTATACCTTTAATAATATAAACCTGTGTACCAAATTTAGTTGACATAGCTTTGTTATTTTCGGAGAAGCAATTTTGTTTTAAAAGAAAACCCTAAATTTTCCAGAAAAAACGAATGCGATTTTCCTGGCTAGGCTTGCTGTTGTAAACCTTGATGATAAATAGGTTTTCCTTCTACACTCTCACTGGTTGTATTCTTCTGATTGGGTCACTGTAAAACTTCAAAAATCTATTGCGATCACTAAATACATTAAATTTCACCATTGCCAGATCCGTAATACACTCCAACGAATTCAACATATCCATGCCAGCCTTTTACAAAATTTTTTAGCTAACAAACAGCTAGCGTCTTACAACCAACATGTCGTTCCCTATGACCTGGACCTTGGGACTGGAGCTCTGGCTCCGGAATCTGGAGCCCTGTGCGCTGAATCTGGAGCCCTGAGCTCTTGATCTGGAGTCCTGGACTTTGACCCTGATTTCTGAACCTAGAGACCTGAGCTCTGATCCTGGATACCTAGTCCTGATCCCCAAAAAATTTGTTTGCGCGTGAGCAGCTGTTATCTTTGAATTTTGCTTACTGAGACGAGTAACACGACATCAAATACATGTGGTCTAACTTAAAAACTGAAAAAGCTGGTTTGCGCATGCGTCAGTTGATATGTTTGAATTTTACTCATCGAGGCGAGTAACATGACACCAAACATGTAAGGTCTAACTTAAAAACTAAAAACGTTAGTTTGCGCATGCGTCAGTCTCCATCTTTACATACGCCGTAACATATGAAATCCAAATGGCGGATCGTATTGTTTTGACAGGTTAACCTAGTGACAATTTGAAATGTTAAACTGTTTTTTACTTCCAGTCGGCCATCTTGACAGGCATTTTGGATTACGTCATCACAGGTTAGACCTCTAGTGGTGCTCTATCCAACTGCAATCTTTCAAAGTTACAGCCATCTGAATGCTGGCTTGTGATTGGTCGAAAGAAAAAAAAGAAGGGGGTGCCTCAAGTTGCCCGCTACCTACTACTCCACGGCATGCCGCAGGTCACGCAATATTAAGCACTAAAATAACAATCGCCAGCAGCTCAGAGGTCATAGTCCCTGACTTTGGATCCGAGGCTACGAGTGAGCGTATGACTTCGCTGTCGCACACAGCTCTGTGTCTGTCTCTCACACAGCTCTGTCTCTCTCTCGCCGGTCTCTCTCAGCAACTGGGAGATGAGGTAAGATGCGGTGGTGCTCTCTCTAACACAGTTCAGGTCTCTTTCTCTCACACACAGAGCTCAGACTCTACTATGTCTTTCTCAAATTTTCCCTAGAAAAGTTTTCTTAGAAAAATCTTACTAAAAATACCCCAGAAATGTCACAAAATCTGGTGAGATTCTCGCAAATGTCACAAAAAAGCTGCCTTTTTCCCATAAGGTTTACCATAACAAATACACAAATTTGGTCCTAGAACTGTCAGTTTTCTTCTACTGTTACGTGCGAACTGATCCCGTAAATAATGAGCCTAGATCAGGAAGACGAAAAGCGGGTACAAATCATAACGTGAAGTTGGAAGTGCTACGAGCAATTGAGTAAAACCCACAAACATCGGATACAAAGCTAGCTCTGACCATGCCATATGTCAGAGGTCCGTTATGAACACCTAGATCTGATAGACTGGAGCCGTATAATTTCTATTTCCGTCACGAGTTAACTAAAGACGATCCAGATCACAGAATAGAGTTCGGTAATAACACGCAGAATGGAGATCTGTGTAAGCAGGCAGAATAAACGTAAAGCAAACCTGACTTTTGTCAGGAAAATTATATTCTCAGATGAAGCAACATTCTCTTTGAAAGGGGGAATCAACAGACATAACTGTCGAATTTGGTTCAGAAACAATCCTCCCTGCATGCAATAAGCGCATATCCAGCGATAACAAGTGTCTGGATGGAGATGATAAACAATAATGCAATTGGACCTGTCTTCATTAAAAGCAATCACACTGGACGCAGGTATTTGGATTTAGTGAGAAATAATATTGTACCCGCTATTGTCAGGCTTGATCCTCATAGAAGCTATCCACTAACGCTTGCTGATTTCTAACAGCTTACAAGTTACAAGCGTTATATATTAAAACGTAATGCAAACTGTAGTTGTATTGGATACAGTTACATAAAGACATGTCATATAACAGAGTTCCATTTCCACATTTAGATTTTATTTACTACATTTGTGGTTCCTGTACAATATCTTGTGGATTTTATGGATGCACAGCTTACACATTTTATCAATACTGTATTGTATAAGAGAAAAATATGGTTAGTTGCTCACCTAGGGAAAAAACGATGCGCCTTTGGATATTAATAATTCAGACAGATTGATAAGACGCCCTGTATTGACCACATGGGACTTTCCTTTGCCGTATTCAAAGATCAGCAGTTTCTCCGGATAACTTAATTTAACTTTTTAACAAGATAAAAACTTTCATACGTACCTCAGCTTAACAGCGATCGGGTTTCGATCGGTGTTATCATAGCTGTTAACTTTTTTTCCATAAATACAACAATAAACACATATATAGGTATTCAAGATGGCCGACATTGCAGACGTTCTCGTAGTTGAGTTGAACAAATTACGTAAATGTGACAAGTTTCCAAGCAACAATGACGTTTTGAGTCAAATGTTTAGAAAATATAACTTTGAGAAGGACTTAAAAGGTGCCAGTGGTCCTAGTGATGTGTTTCAAAGACTCGTGTGATTTTGTGCTGACTAAGGCAATTTTTTCAAACTCCGAGTGTAAAAGAAACGAGAAACAGTGTGCAATTATGATGAGTGAAATAGAAATTATAGAAAATACAATGTCACTGCAATAATAAATCTGAAAATGTTAAGAGTGGAAACAACGGGAATACATCTGGCGGACAACCGCTTAAGCGTGCTAATCATTTACAAAATACGAACGCTGTAGAGAATACTTATATTGAAAAGAGTCATCTACGAAAGACATCTTTAACAACAGAGACAAAACTCGACGACGATAAACTAATTAACAGTTCGGAACATTCGGAAGGTAAAGGCAGAAGGCAAAGGAAGAATCGACACAACTACTCACGAGTATAAGGAGGCTATCTGATAAGCAAACCCGAAAAGTAGTAATTGGAAACAATAACACAATATCAGCTGACTCCACAGTCAAAACAATTCCAAGAAATGAATATATACATCTCGTCCGAATTCACCCATAAACCGCGGAGGATGACATTATACGGTATGTAAAAAGGACTGCAAGTTCTATTAACTTTAGATGCGAAATTATTAAAAGAAGTGAAATTACATCGTCTTTTGAAATAACATATCCTATTGATCGAATTAACGAAGTCTATGATCTTAGTATTTGGCCACACCTGACCTGACCTAACCTGACAAATGTAAAAAGGTTCCTGCGGCTATAATTAGAGAAATGCTAAGCTTTTAGGTTAAACCGCGTCTATAATTATTGATTGTGTCTCGACGCTGAGGCTTGCCTTGTAAAGCTAATTTTTAAACTAAAACCTGTAATATATTATAGGCACATCAACCTAATCATTTTTACATATATTTTATAGGGTGTAGCAGATAAAAGCATTTAAAATTAGATAACTTTTGAAGATGGCTGCAAATAGAAGCCGAAACGTCAATAGCTAGATACTGTTATTTAATTGGTGTGGTAAAAATCCACATTGTTAGAGTACGACCAATTTTTAAGATAATTTTATAAACTTATGACACGCTATTATAAAAGATCAGCAAATAGAACCTCTTGTGCTGCAATATGCCTCAATAGTAATAAATATCACCTCAATTTCTTACAGAATATTTCGTGTTATTAGAGGACTGGCCACTCAGTGTTAGCCAATTAATGCTGTATATAGCGGGACACCCCCTCAATTCTTTGTAGCTGCCTGAGTCAGTAGGCCATTGCGAAGTGTCACCATGGCCTTCTGACTTAGTGTCCATGCTTTAGGATCATCTGAAGAATATTGTTTATGAGACAACTCTAGATATATAAATATGACAACAGAGAGAGGCTATTTAATCATTTGGAAAAAAAGTACACTCTGTGGCAGTGTTAGGCAGAGTTACTGCTATTTTTATTAAGAAGACAAGGTTCTGTATTTAAGAAAAGTGTGGTCATTTTGATTACTGTCTTTAATAAAATGTGGTTGGTTTGTTTTTCTATTGTTCATACTATTTGCTTGTTTGTAGGTACATTTCGTTAAGTACAGAAAGAGACTTCAAAATAAGCGGCAGTTAAATGCGCACAAATTACCTAGCCCCTATTCCCTTTCTATCTCTGTTTCATTTACTGTTCCATAAGGTAAACTTTAGATTTTTAATTCAATATTATTATTATTATTATTATTATTATTATTATTATTATTATTATTATTATTATTATTATTATTATTATTATTATTATTAATAATAATAATAATAATAATAATAATAATAATAATAATAAATATAAAATAAATAATAATAATAATAATAATAGTAACATATATTGCATTATATTTTACAGTGTGTTGTACAAAAAAGCGTTGGCTTGTGCTTGCAGTAACACACTTTAAACTATAAACATATTTCCTTGACAATAAGCAAATCTGTTGACACATTCCTCCTGTACATTGCGAATGACGTCAGCGCTAATTCGATTTATTTCATTCATAATTCGATTTTTCACATCTTCTAGGTTATTAAGTTTGTTAACATAGATATTTTATTTTACATACCCCCATTAAAACTCTAAGGGCGTAAGATCTGGGGACCTGCGGGGCCACACTATTGGTCCTCGTCTATAGATCCACTTGCCAGGAAAGCGGTAATTTAAAAACTCACGAGGGGGACGTGCAAAGTGTGCAAGTGCACCGTCTTGGTGAAACCAAATATCACCACTTTGTAAATCAGGATCATTTTCATTTGGAGAACTTTCAGCAAAGGCAGGAATAAGCTCATTCCCTAGAAAACGATGATATCGCTGCCCAGTGCCAGTTTGGTCGAAGAAGAATAATTGACCTATGATTCCATCGTTGACTATTCATATCCACACGTTAACTTTACGAGGGTGGTTTGTATGTGCTTCAGTCATCCAGTGAGTATTCTATCTACTTCAATACCTGCAATTTTATTTATTGACTGTTCGATTTAGTCATTACGACTGCATAAATCTTGCATTATTTCACAAAAATGCATTTGTCGGTCAGAGTCATATTCATTAAGTTCCTGCAGCAGCTGTCTTTTGTAAGGATGGTACTTTTCTAACTTTAGGGTACGTAATACTGGTCGCTGAGAAATTTCATAGTCTGCTGTAAATGATCTGCACTTTGAATGTGTTTAACATGTCCAGTTTCTCTGAATTTCTTCTCGATTTGCTGATACGTTTATCTGAATATTTCGCATTAAACAAATTGCACACTTCTTGCTGTATTCTAATTCTATCACCGCATCCAACAAGTATTAAAATTTCCATACGCTGGGTTTCACTTAAATGTGCTATACTTATTAACTTTCAAAAGAGATGTACGTTATTAAGAATAACGTTCATTTGACAATGACGTACACCTGATTCTTCTGTATTATTGAAGGGTGGGTGAAGTTCCAACGGACGTTTCCGGTTCTGGTGTATGAGTCGGTTTCCCTTATAAGCAAAAATGATTATGGCTCCTCCTTGTACAAAAGATTCCGAAGGTAAAATACCCCTCCATTCGGATCTCCAGGAGAGGGGTGTACAGGGGGCGCCAGCATCAAGATTTAACATATCCTTCTCGAATATATGTGGCCTAAATTGTAACCTGAACTCCGTCCACCATTTCCTCCAGGCTAATAGGCCCCAACTCCCCTTCCTCACCGAAACCCACATCAGTATCAAAACAGCCACTAATCACCTTAATTTCCCGGGGTATAAGCTTCTTACTTCCTTTAGATTGCATGGAGGCGTGTGCGCATACATCCGTAGCAATCTACCCTGCACCAGACTTCCCAATTTAGAAGCTGGAAGAAAAGACATACTATGGATAAAACTCTCTCTCTCTCTCTCTCTCTCTCTCTCTCAGGGCTGCAACTAAATTCATCTGTTGCATTTACCGGTCACCTTCTGACAACAACTTTGTACAGCTCTTTGACTACCTTTCTGAAAAAACCGACCATTTGATTTCTGAATATCCTTCTTCCGATGTCAGTATTTTTGGTGACTTCAATGTTCATAATAAGGAATGGCTAGGATCTTCAAAAATCGTTCCACAAGGAAGAGTAACGGAGGCCCTTGCAGTCAGCAATTCTTTAACCAATATGGTTCAGCAACCTACTTACTTTCCTCGCATCCCAACACACAGCTCAAATCGCTGGAATCTCCTTCTTACTGCAAAACCTGAATGCTATAAGATATCAGTCACCGCCCCCCTTGGTCGCTTAGACCAGGACATGGTCACTGCTTCCTGCGCAATGCAACCCGAGGTTACACAGTCATCACATACACGTATCGTTTGGCACTACAACTCTGCTTCTCTCATCCTGACCCCTCTGATATCTCACAAAAGGTAACCGAAATTATACAAGCTGGCATGGAATTATTTATTCCACGCACACAGAAAACCTCTTCAGCCACTCAAAAGCGCTGGTTCTTTGAATCCTGTGACAAGGTCAGACTTTAAAAGGTCAAAGCTCACAAAACGCTTCTACACAATTCCAGTCAAGAAAACCGTAAAGCATTTAACGACGCAAGAAACCGCTATGTCCGCATTCTGTCTGAGGCAAAAAACTCGTTTAATAACCACATCAAAAACAAAGTCCTCTTAAGCTCCAACGGCGGCAAAGTCTTCTGGACTCTTGAAAAATCTATTAGGAAAAATTTATGCAAGAGCACGTTCCCACCTCTTGTCTCAGGCGATGAAATTGTTTCTACCGCCCTGGGCAAGGCTGAACTTTTTGCCTCGTTGTTCGCCGGCAATTCTACTCTTAACCCACCTCCAAATGTTCAACCACCAACAGTCCCCAACGTCGCGCATAAAATGACGGATATCATTTTTAAAACTAAAAAGGTACGAAATATACCAAAAAAGCCTCTGGCCTTGAGGATATGCCAGCAATTGTTCTCACAAATGCGCACCAGAACTTGCTCCTCTCCTCACTCGTCTGTTTCAGACATCTTACAATAGAGGCATATTCCCTAGTGACTGGAAAACTACTCGAGTACAACTCGTTCCCAAGAAAGGATCCAAAGCGCTTCCTAGCAACTACAGGCCTATTTCTCTCCTTTTAGTCGTCTCTAAAGTGATCGAGAAGCATATAAATACCGACTTACTAAACTTTATTGAAAAACACAGTCTAATCCACGACAGGCGGTATGGCTTCCGTCAGCGCAGATCAACTGTCGACCTCCTTTCCTTTGTCACCCATTCTTGGAACAAGTCTATGGAACTACACGGTGAATCCCAGATTGTCGCTCTAGACATATCCAAAGCATTCGACCAGGTCTGGCTCGCAGCGCTGCTTTATAAACTTCCGGCCTATGGCCTACCACCAAAACTCTGTACCTGGACAGCAAATTTCCTCTCCAACCAGAGCATTTATGTTGTCGTGGATGGCCATTCCTTTAAACTGTACCCAATTAATGCAGGGGTTCCTCAAGGTTCAGTTTTAGCCCCTACTTTGTTTCTTCTCCACATCAATGACCTCTTCTCTAGCACATCCAACCCAGTTCACAGTTACGCGGACGACAGCACCCTCCACTCAAATATACAATATTTTAAGTCTGTCTCTTGAGCCCAATTAGATGAGGATCGCAGACTCATGGAGGGTTCTGTCTCCGTGGATCTCCAAAAAATATTAGACTGGGGAAGTACAAATCTTGTACACTTCAACCCGACCTGCTTTCTTTCTCATAAGAGATACACTAGCCCTAGACCCATCACAATGAACAACCAAGTTATTCTAAGTAATAAGTCCTTTTCATTTGTTGGCATTTTTGTTGACATATTTCCTGGTAAATTTTCAGGGTGGTTTTAGACAACATATTTTTATTTAAGGCTACCTTGAAAAGTTACAACCCTTTAAAATTGGGTTAAAAATTCACATTCCATTATTTCTTACGAAAATGGCTCTGGAAACAAGAAATTTTGCAGGCGCGCACTACCACTAAAATGTTTAAATAGGGTTCTACTTTTATTCAATACGGTTATTTTAAGGTAAAACGTCCTACCTCTTCCCGTTTTTTTAAGAGAAATTGTTGCATTCGTTTTTATTGCCCTTACTTGTTAAAACCGTTCCATATTAAATACAGATGCAGGGACTCTGCCTTCTCAAGTTCTTGTTTTCTTATACGCAAACGGTTTTGCCATTTACGGCTTTGTGAGACATTAGAACAAAAAGTTATTCTGCGTGACGATGCCATAAAAGGTAAAATCGGTTGCCGAAAAGAAAACAAGCACTTGTGTAGCTAGAGAAGAAGTATCTATACCTGTATTTTGAACTTTTTTTATAATAGTTTTTTTTATTTTAAAATTCACATTTAAGTGAACCAACATATTATAAAATTTGGGCTCTAAAAATTATTTCTAAATTTCTCAGTTTTCCAACAAAAAAAAGTAAAATCCAATCATTTGCACAAATTGTCGATTCTATTAATTAAATATTCAGTGACAATAGGAATGCAAAGTGCGCCGCAGTCTGAACAATTATCAGATTACCGTCGGTTGTAAATTCATTTTAGTTTCGGACTATTGTCATTATGCATTTGATTTGGTTGTTTATTTTGATGTGTAAAAGCAAATCTACTAAAATACACAACGCAGCTGCATTTCCAAAACAACTAAATTAAGTAAATTTAACACATTCACAACTGTCGGTAATGTCAAAATCATTCCGACAGTAGCCCACATTGCACTCCTATTGTTACTTAATGTTCGTTTAATTTAAATAATTATTTGTGCAAATAGTTAAAAAATTTCAAATATTTTTAAGAAACAAGCTTACATTTATCCATTTAAAGATGAATTTTAAAAGACAATATACAAGTAAAAATACTGGAGAGGTGGTGCGATTACCACTCTTAAAAAGAGCGAGTTAAATAAAACCAAGCCCTAATGTAAGCTTTTGAGTGGTGAACTCCACCTGCAAAATTTCACGTTTCATTTTCGAGTTTTTTTTTGTTGAGAAAAACTAACAAATGTGAATTTTTTAACCCCACTTTAAGGGGCTGCACCTTCTCATGGAAAGTTTAAATTAAGATAGTTTTAGCTTAAAATTGTTTTCTGGATTAATGAATTAAATACCCCGTTTAAAACCACCTCGGGAAATTTTCTTTAAGTTTTATGTACTAATAATTATTTTGCAAATGTAGGAGTAAAACTGGCGCAACGGATTAATAGATCTGAAATAAGATCAAGATACAGGA
Organism: Tillus elongatus; assembly: GCA_964006375.1. Taxonomy (NCBI): domain Eukaryota; kingdom Metazoa; phylum Arthropoda; class Insecta; order Coleoptera; family Cleridae; genus Tillus; species Tillus elongatus. The sequence goes on along the minus strand of OZ023269.1, from coordinate 95,893,899 downwards.
CAATAAGGAATAGCATATTTTTGGATAAACCGGAGAAAGAGGAGATAAAGAAGGTGATTGATGAACTGAAGATAAATAAATCGCCAGGCATAGACCGTATTAACGCAGGTGTGCTAAAAACTTGTTCACAGTACCTAATGGAGCCCATGACGTACATAATTAATATAATCTTAGAGACTGGGGTTTTTCCCAGAATCCTTAAAATAGCAGTCATAAAGCCGGTGTTTAAATCTGGGGATAGGTTGGAAACCTCTAATTACAGACCTATATCGTTGATTTCGAATATTTCTAAAATAGTGGAAAAAATTATTAAAAAATATTGAACAGTTTTATTCAGAAATACAATCTAATATCACAGCACCAATATGGCTTTCAGGAAGGCCGCTCCACACAGGATGCTATAGCGGATGTAACAGCTAAAATTTATAAAGCCATGGATGAGGCACGACCGGCAATTTGCATTTACATTGACCTTGCCAAAGCATTTGATACGGTCAGCCACCAAGATTTGTTGGAGACCTTGGAAAACATGGGGATTAGGGGAACAGCTCACAGGCTGCTGGAGAGCTACGTATCAGATAGGGAGCAGTGTGTTACCATAGATGGTAACATAAGTACCACAAAAAGGGTACGTTTTGGGGTACCGCAGGGGACAGTGTTGGGACCAGTGTTGTTCATTTTGTATATGAATTCACTGTTTGACCTAGCTATCTCAGGTGAAATTACCAGCTTTGCCGATGACACAGTTGTCTTTTATAAAGGTGTTCAATGGTCCGCTTTGAAACAGACAATACAGCATGATATCCCCATTTTACTGGACTATTTTAGTGAAAGGCTTTTAACGATAAACCTGAAAAAGACGGTATACTCACCATATGTTAGCTACCGATCTAGTTTACCTGAATTTTCACAAATAACATTCAGATATAATGGCCGTGATATGACGCTGTCCTCCAGCCCAACTGTCAAATACCTCGGTTTTACCATGGATAGTCACCTCAAGTGGGATGCCCATATAAATGAATTGGTTGCCAAGATAAGATATTTAATATATAGATTTAAATACTTTAAAAAATTCTTTGACCTGTACCATCTGAGGATCATGTATTACGTATTGGTTCACACCCATATTAATTACGGGATTATTGCTTGGGGAGCTGTGGTTGATTGCTTCTACACAAGATTAGAAATTGTCCAAAAATGGACATTAAAAGTAATTTATGATAAATGTTATACCTATCCAAGTAATGCGTTATTCAGCGAGGCTGGAGTGATGGATCCCAGACAAGAATACGTTGTCGCGCTTTTACTGCATTCTCGTAAAGGTGTTTTTGCGAGCAGGCGCGTGGAACATATTTATGGAACAAGAGGTAATGCGACATATTTGCATGTCCCACAAATGAGGAAGACCATTGGTCAACGGTCGCATATTTATCTAGCTCCCAAGATGTATAACATTTTACCAGAATTCATAAGGAAACTAAATTCTCAAGTACTTTTTAAGGCCAAAATTAAATCTTGGATAAATCAGTTACCCAGAGAGAAAGCGCATCGGTGGATTGATGCCGGGAGTTACTTTGCCCGTTGATTGTGCGAACTTACGTGTTTTAAGGTATCTATGGGAGTGCATGGAAGTGTGTACGTGTGTGTGGGTGGGTGGGTGCGTGCGTGCGTACCTGCGTCGGTATGTGTGTGTGTGTTAGTGAGTGTATATGAACATTTGCATGTCCATCAATATTTGACCATTCTTATGGAGATCTTGTAGTTGCTTCATATTAGTTCATACAAGTAAAATGTTTATGATCCCTTAATTTTTGGTTTGCTAAAATGCTGTTTCAATCCTTTGCATGTAAGGATACGTCGGTGTGACGGAGAACAACATTATTTAAACCGGGTAAATATATCTATGAGAATGTAACCCATATGCAGGTTTTCCTTTATGGTTGTTATCATGTTTATTTACCTTTACCTTTAGTTATTTATTTATTTACCTTTACCTATTGTTTGGGTCATTTTGTATTATTTGGTTTGTCATATTGAATGTAATTTTGGTGAATAAACATTATATTATTATATAATTGGTAAAAAACTGTATGCTATTGTCAAACGAACTAGAAAACTTGAGCAGAAGTCATGTTATAAAAGCGTTTAAGCTCTTATTAAGTCTTTACTTCTGCATTTATCTACCTGTTTCAATTTACAGCTTGCAACCTAAAGCATACATAAATAATGGTGTATGGATGTTAAATATATGACAAGCTGTAGGTTTAAGAGGCCAAAACCTTGTCTTCTTAGTCAGCTGTCCATCAGCCTGGCACATGTTAATGATTTAATTGCATGTGACATGCAAAAACAGCAGTCTTAAGGTGCTCTCTTTTAAATTCATCTTACTGCTGAAACACTTTTTTTTTCTTCAATTCGACGGAACAAATACGTTGACCAACTAGAATATGAGATATTCATAGCTTATATTTAAAACTTAAATTTAATAATAATGACAATATCAATAATATCTAACACCAAATGATACGTCATAAGTATATGGATGTTGAGGAAAGCGTTCCATACTACCCATACGAACCCCCGAATATTTGTAAAAGAGCGGATGTAATATTGTACTGGAACAGAAAGATCCAGATGGATAGGCCGATATTAAAAAATATCCCAGTCATCGTTCTTTACCCTGAAGTTTACGAAAACCACCTTTATAATAGATTGTGCTGTGACCCTCGCCAATAACTTAAGCAAGATTTTCAGTGAGAAAATAAGGAAATATGTAACTCTGCGGGATGAAATTGCAAAAAGGTTAAACATGTAGTCTGTTACGGTCGTACGTGTAACGTTGGGAACAACAGGGAAGATACCAGAAAACCTTAAAACTATTCAAAGTGCACTTATTCTTGACTGGGAACGCCACAAATAACTCCAGAAAGCAGTTCTGTTAGATACCTGCAGTATAGTAAGGAGAGTAATAGCTAACAAGCGACAGTATTGTTTTGAACTGATGGATTTCACACCTGCTTTCATAACAATTTCTCAGAGTGACTAAACATCTGTCAAAGTATAAAATGTTTTGTACAACTAAATAATAATATCTAAATAATAATAGGACAAATGGGACTATCCAGCACATCACTGGAGGATAATTTAAATCCTGGTAAGGTGCCCTACTATAGATAATCTCCCGGGCCTGTTCTAGAAAACCCCGGATACAGTTTGTACTGGGATAAAAATCTACCGACAATAGGCCAGATATAATAATAGTGGGTAAGTAGAGTGACTCTGATTGATGTCGCCATTCAAAATACCAATAATTAGAAAACAAAGTGTAATGAGAAAATCGAGTACAGACTTCGAGATTCAAGTGAACAGACAGTGGGGGAAAAATAGTTCCCGAGTGATCCCGATAGTCATATAGTCAACTGGTGTAGTTCTTAACAATCTTTTAGAGAACACTTGAAGACTGGGTCATAGAGGCCACTTATATAAGGCTATGCAGAAAGCGTTAATATCCGCGATAATCGCCGCGAAAATGCCCACATTGCACGGACATTTTTGGGAAATGAGGAAGTAACGCGTTATCGTTCGGGGTCTAACTACTTGAAAAAAGCCCTTCTGAATTCACTCTTTTTGGTATCTTAGATACCTAGGATGAGTAAATATTCCTCCCTGAGAAAGTATGAAAGCCCTTCCGGCTAAAGTTATGCTGCAGTTATACGTTCAATGAAATAGTGTAAATCAATTTGTCTATTTATCTTTCTATAAATAAAATAATAATAATTGTTCACCGGCTTCAGGAGCCACTACGTACACAGCTCAGTAGAACCTTCCCATCGCCCCAGAAACATAGGAGGGAATGGCGTTGTCGACTTTCTCAATGTGAACTGTTCACAGATAGAGATCCCACGACAATATTACATTAGCAAGTGTACTTTCGACAAAATATACATCAGATAGTCGATTCTGGCAGAAATCTTACCCAGCTGAATTTTGGAGATAGAACTTACACCCCACTTTAGCAACAGGTAACTAACGAGCAAAATATCGAAAACTCGAATCAAAACGCAGACACGGGAAATATATCAACAACGTATCACGAACGATTATGTGAACTTCAAAGTGACGCACGGATGACTCTTGAAAGGAAATATCGTCTCTCGAGCTGAAGTATCGATGTTTGCGAGACAGGATCGTGTGGCACCCAAAAAAAGTTATACGAAACACGTGGTCAAGAAGACTGGTTAACATGTTGATAATTTATGAAAACGGTCTTAAAATTCGATTGCTGGATCGCAGGTATATGCTGAATATTTTCGTTTAAGAGTTTACAATCTACCCCGCTTGTTTATACATGTTATTCCGCTAGCAAAAAACAGGTAGTTTACGGAACATCCTGGTGGGAGTGTAGGAGGACTTACACGATCTTAAAATGTGCCGCTTAAAGAAAAAATTATAAATTTTATCGAGGAAGGTCAAGCAACAAGTACCCTGTGAATTGCACGTCACGTAGAAGTAATCCAATACAAAGTCACGTCCAACGTGTTTAAGTACTGCTGACTTAAGATCGTTCCCGCATGTTTGGATTATTTGAATAGCTGCTACAGCTAAATGCAAGTTACCAAAGTTCAGTACAAAACTGTGAGTCCTGGACCAGGTATTATTCATCCGAAATATAATTAAAAATTCCCACAATAACTATGTCTTCTGAAATCCCTCGCCCTATAGGAAGAACAAATTACCAACACCGACTTTTGGTCAGTGTTTAGACAAAAACTGTGCATGACATGCTTGTTGAGCCCTACATGATCTACAGACGAACGATATTTCCGATTTTTGGAACATTATTGGAGCTGCCTCTAAATATCAAACTTAACATGTAGTTAGCACACGATGGAGCACCTGGCCATTTTCGATTATAAATTCGAACATTTTAAGTCAACAACTTTTAGAATCGCTAAGTAAGTAGGGTGGACCAATTACGTTGCCACTGAGGTCGTAGGACCATAATCCCTGTCATTTATTTGCAAGGGTACATAAAATCTTAGTATTTGAAACACCGGTAAATACAGGAGACAAGATAATGAGAGCAATTATTGCTCTTATTGAGCAAACTGCGCAGGCAATTAGAAGAGATAAGTTCAAGCAATTTATCTAACCTATAGATAATAATTTATTTTTTACATTTTTTTATTATATATATTATGGACCGTATCTCTTTGATTAGTGCCTTAATTTAAAAAAGTTCTTTGAAAATATGCTAATTTTAGTAATGTATATATACAGTTGGAATTAATGCGAACCACTATACATTTAGTTGGTGTCAGGCAAGCTTTAAAATTTTTGTGCAAGAATGTTGAAAATTTAAGTGCTTTAAATATTTTAAAACAGTACATTTATGTTCAGGGTCTGTCTGTATCTAGCTTTCAGGAAAGCATTACTTATTAAGAATCAGCAAACAGAGACTTGCAGCGGAAGAAAAGAATGTTCCAAAATTAGCAGTCAGTGAATGTAATTCTTGGACTGTCAAAACTTTTGTAAACATATACTAAATTGTATTTTAATCACACTCATTAGCCTTGGCTTCTTTAGGTTATACCCTGTGTAATTTACTTTCCATAACAATAATAATTTTAATTTACCCTGCATACCATAGATTTGTATATATATATATATATATATATATATATATATATATATATATATATATATATATATATATATATATATCTGCTATCTATTAGGTTGGTGTATCTTAAGATATTGTATAAGATACTTTAAATACGACTCTAGTGGATAAAATGTGAATGGTGAAATATTTTGTTGGAAAAATTACCTTCTTTGCGTCGATTTGCTTGTTTTAATTCTTCCGGGGCTGCTTCGTGTCTGTTTATTCACTTACATTATAATAACAAGCAGTAAAATCGGTAGCAGCATTTTTCTCTCGTATTCGCTTATTCCCTTCGGTTTCAGATCGTAATTATATCTTAAACGGTCTACTCCTTTCAGCGCTTTCTTGGGAGACGTTTATATCGAATTAGAATATTCAATCATTTAAAAATGATGTCCTAGTTAATGGCGTTCCTCTGGTTGCTACTTTATAAAAATGGAATGACATATTAATCAACTGTAAAACATCTTTTCAGACGACTATATATCACATTGCTCTTTCAATGATTTGCAAAAAGGGAACACTATATAGAATAACACAAAATACTGTAGGGTATACATGTTATTGAAACTGCATTCTCGATAGGCTAGACCTTACATTAATGATACTTTCAACCAATTAATTGAGCAATGGTGCAAAAATTGATACACTCTATCAACACCTTGGCAAATATATCGAAACATGCAACGTTATTAATGTACTTGATCCAGTCAATTACTTATTGGCAAGTATTGTAATTTAGCCCATACTTATGGTGATCGTAATCTGGTACTAGCAAAGTGCAAAACACATATGCAAATAATGGAGATTTTTTTAACGAGCGTACATTTTCAGTAAAGGTTGATACCACTTTTTCAAACCATCACAGCGTCACGAGTGGTGTGCCAGAGGAGTCTGTTTTGAAACCGGTATTGTTCCTCGTGTACACCGTCAATCTTTAAAGTGCGTTAAAAACTGTTCATAATGCCTATACAGATGACAAGCTCTTTGCCTGTTCAACAACAGATGGTGCTCGCCTTCAGAAAGATCTTACTTTTGTTGGTGAATGGTGCGTACCTCTGAATCTCAGCAAGTGTTCTACTCTGTACATGGGTGCCAACAATTCAGAAATTAATATCTTGTCGATGGTCAACTGATTCCCGCTGAGAATAGACATGTCGACTTCGAAGTTTCCATAGCAAGTAACTTTTGCTGGTAGTCGCAGACTGGTGCTACTGTATAGAGGGATAATCGCATGGTGTCTTCATTTAGTAAGGCGTTTTGTGACCCATGTCCCGGGTTTGCTAAGAGATGTAGCATATGTTCGTCCGCTTCTGGAGTATGTGTTGTCGGCGTGGTCACCGGTATTGATTAAAGGCACCGACCTATTGGAATTTATTCAACGCACTGCAACCCCGCGGCCTCCTCAATTACGACACATGTGTTATGGGGAGGGGCTGACATATTTAGGGTTGCTCACTCTGTCATCCAGGGGGATTATAAGGGATCTAATCTATTTATCCTGCATTACACATGGGTTGTTTCTTGAATCTGCTTCGCCCAGCGACTACGTGGGCATAACTTTAAGCTGTAAAAGGAACAGCTGAGTACACATTTTTGACTCAACTTTCTTTTTGATCGATGCTTTACAATTTATGGAACAGTTTTCCCAGTGATACGGTGACGGCGGAAAGCATTTACGCCTTTAAAGTCAACTCGAGCAGCAGCTTAATGAACTTAGTGTTGCATTGTTTCTTTATATATTGCAGTATAGACATCGCCTCTGTAGTTTATTGTTCGTAATACAAGTAATAATAATAATAATAATAATAATAATCACAATATTAATAATAATAATAATAATAATAGTAATAAAAATACTACAAGAAGAAAACAGTTAAATGTACACAAACTAAAAGATATAAAGGGGGAAGTTTGAAGAAGAGGCTAATAAGGCAAAATTTAACGATAAAATACCTTCGTGGACCGACACCGAAAGAAGGTTAAAAGCAATTTCGGAAAAGTACTGGGTAAAACGAAACTATAACAAAGGAGACCTTGGAATTCATCAGATGACTAGAGTGCATACAATAATGCAACAGATAGAGAAAGGCAAGAAATAAAAAGGTATACAGTAAATATAAGAAGCTCGGGAAGCAGCAAGTGCGTTATCGTAGCGAATTTTCATTAAATGCTATAAATTTGAATTACTCAATTTTCTATAAGCCTAGAAAATTGGATTTTGGTAAGGAGTAAGACAATTGCCAAGGCAATATATCCACCCAATTTCAATAAAACAGCTTTGTAATTTTCAGAGATACAAATTTTTTTCGAAAGAAAACTCAAAATTTTCCCTGAAAATCTTGTCCGATTTTCTTGCATAAAGAGCTCGTTCAAGCTATTAATAAAAGAAAGGTACCTGCCGAGTTTCATCAAAATCTGGTAATTACTTTTGTGCTATCGGTTGAACACATATATGTATATATATATATATATATATATATATATATATATATATATATATGTATATATATATATATATATATATATATATATATATATATATATATATATATATATATATATATATATATATATATATATATATATATATATATATATATAGGAACCTAACTGAAATTCCATAAATTCTACGTTTTTTTGGGCTAACCGTGTCGCAATGCTTTTCGCAAATTGTAAGTCAAAGTTCTTCAGATAGAAGCATATATATATATATATATATATATATATATATATATATATATATATATATATATAGATAAGCATATAAAAATATAAAAATTGAAACTGACTCCGGATATGGGTTCTAAGGGGCCTAGTTTGTGCTCATTTGGAAAAATTTTTGCAAAATCTCACCATCTATATTAGTGAATTTTTTTCATATAAATTCACCAAAAAGCAAAATATAATAAAACAAAATTATAGGAAAGCCAAAGAAATACGTTTAGCTGTGACAGTTACAACACCCGAACACGGTCTCTGACAAACAATCTAAACAACTTTGACTTAGCCCATAAAAACGTAGAATTTATAAAATTTTTCTACAAAAAAACAGACATGTTGTTATAAACAATTTGATCTAACCATATTCAGCACTACCACTCTAAAATAATCCTAACTGATAGAATATAGTTTACCATAAGTTTTATGTTAATTTTGTAACCATTAAACACAAACTAGGTTTGGGTATAAAAGTACAGACAATTACAGGTATATCCATATATATTAGTTGAGAAAAATTTTTTTTTGAGTGAAGATTGAAACCTGTGATTCGCACTGATAAGTACAATTTGGAGAACCCAGTTCGTCACAATACAGTTTTGAGACTTGACTATTGTTTCGTTCATTCATCCCTCTGATGACGCGAACTTTGTTAGCGAAACGATCGTCAGGTCTAAAAATTGTATTGGGATGAACTGGATTCTCCAAATTGTACTTGTGTTTTTTATGTGTTTCCTTGTGTTTTTAACCCCCTCTTATAGCCGCCACTTATAGCAAAAAGTAGCGCAGATCGATTCCTAGGTTTAAACTTTGTATCCCCGTATTTTCCAAGTAGTTATTTATTTATAAATTCAAAAAGCCTGGACGCAGCAAGTGCGTTATGTTAGTGAATTTTCATAGAAATGATCTGGCACCTAACATTTTTACTTCCGCCTCGTCTACGTGTGGAAGTATGGCATCGGCAACAACAATTTCATTTTTTCCGCTTAAACGCCGTAAAGTGTCAAAACATATAGAAAACATGATTTAAGAACGAAATGTTTTTGTGTCTGTCGGTCTGTATGTCTGTCTGTAACCACTATAGCTTTAAAACGAATTAAGATATCGTCTTCAAATTTGGTACACAGTTATGACCCCAGGAACGAACGGTTCGGATTATTTTTGGGTAAAATCGCTCTAGGGGGTAGGGGATGAATTGGTGAAAATTGACATCTTTTAGTTAAAACTCGAATAATACAACATTTTAGGGTTTGTTTTCTAGAAAACTTTCAATTTCATCAAACATCAGGTATTGTGTGCTGAAATTAAATTACGGGTTGAATGTGTGGGGGTGGAATATCGGTGACAGAATTTTTTTGTTGTTGATAAACCGGCATAAAACGTCTCAAAACATATAGAAAACTTGATTCTGGAAAGAAATTTTTCGGTCCGCGGTCTGTCGGCCTGTATATCTGTCTGTTAGTAAGCGCAATTACTTTCGAACGAATTGAGATATCATCTTCGAACTTAGTATACAGTTGGGACCCGACAAAGGAACGCTTCGAATTGCTTTTGGGTAAGATAGCTTCTTGGGCAGGGGATAAATTTGGTAAAAATTCATATTTTTGTTGTTAAAACTCGAGTAATATAATATTTCAGAAGTTTATGGGTACGAATATTTTCTTTGTGGTCGTCATGGACCCTAAATTCATTTCATGAGAATGTTTTTCTGAGAATAGTAGATTATCACAGCTATGTGGAAGTTATGATACAATTGGAGCACTATTTTAATTAAATACTTATAATTTTTTTCATATCACATAGACATTTAAATTGAAGTGTATGCTTTACTTTTTGTAACGTTAACATGCATACCAAATTTGGTTACCATAGGTTTGTTATTTTTGGAAATAATATTTTTTTCCGACAGAAATACCCAAATTTTCCCGGAAAAGCTGGTCCGATTTTCCTGGCTAACAAACTTATCTAAGACACTTACAAAAAGGAGTAATTATTTCAACTCTTTCTTCTACAGAATACACCATTGTGAAATTAATTTTCGGTAGTACTATCAAGTATCAAACCGACCGATAAACTGAAATAACAAACCGCATTTCTCTCATTCCGATAAGAAATGTTCTGATAGTAAATTTTTCATTTACAAACCAACGACACATTGACTATTAGCATATTTCTTATCGGAATGAGTGAAATGCGTTTTTGCATCTTCAACTGTGAATAATTTTGAAACGAGTTGATAAAACTTCCAAAAAAATTAGTGTGCTGAATTCAGAAAATAAAGAAATTTCAAATGATGTAACACTCGACCCATGTTCCCTATTTAAAATATAAGGGTTGTTATCACCAAAACATGTCCCCCTCGATATTAAAATTGACGTGTTTGAGCGTTAAAAAAAATATTCTCTGGACGCAAATCGGTCTGTTACGTTTTCAATGCGCCACCCTATATATATATATATATATATATATATATATATATATATATATATATATATATATATATATATATATATATATATATATATATATATATATATATATATATATCACACCGATAACTCAAAAAATAAAGGGCAGATTGTGATAAAATTGGGCACGTATCTCATTTTTGTAAGTGGCTTGGATGAGTTCGTTATTCAGGAAAATTGGGCGAGGTTTTCCAGGAAAATTTTGAGTTTTCTTTCAAAAAAATAAACATCTCAAAAAATAAAAAATCTATGATAGCCAAATTTGGTAGGTAGGTTTATAATGTAAAAAGTAAACTATGTGCCAAAATTTAGGTTGCTATCTCACAAGAAAAGAAAATTAAAACAAAATATTTGTGCCAGATCATTTCTACGAAAATTCAGTACAATAACGCACTTGCTGCGTCCAGACTTTTCAATGGCTGCATGCATTTGAGCTTTTTTTACATAATTGCAAGCAGCATTTTTTCAGTAACGATTGGTTAAATAGGTTGTCGTTAAAACATGTGCTTATTGCTTATATATGATATTTTATGGATGTGATCTTATATTAGCTGTATACACCTGAAATTCTTTTGGGCAACTAAAAGCACAGATGTGCTATTTGAATGAAATTATTTCAATAATATTCGATTATTCTAGATCTGTAATTTTCCGAGCAGCAGGGCCTTTTGGTGACTTTAAATGAAGTTTCTAATTACAGAATTCATAGCTTCTGTGAATAACTTTGAGTAGTTTCTTAACTTTCATAACTGTTACATTATGGGATATGAAGTGCACCGGGAGAAGTCTGTTTGTGACACCTAAACTTCATAAACTAAACTAATTAAATTGATGAATTTTAATCTAGGTTTTTGTTAAGCTGGAAAACTTTATTTGTCTTTTGTATTTGTCTTAAAATATTGAAAGTAATTTATTTTTCCGTTCTCCTAACGAGAAGATAAAGAATCTGGTTGAAATTTGTCAGTGTCAGTCTAATACCTATTACGAGATTACCATAACGATTTTTAAATCATGTTTGTATTTTGACTAAACAATTAACAAACAAAATTCTAAAATAATTAACTGCGGCCACACGAGGGCTGTCAGCCGTTGCGTCGGGTGAAGCGACTTTTTTGTCTTTTTTTTTTCACTAAATACCTCGCACTCGTCGCAACTTACATGTCAGAGGCAAGGAGACCGTTCAAGGTTTACTTTTTCTTGGGCGAAGCCGCTGCCTTTTTCTTGACCGTCTGCGATTTGGGTGCCTTCGTTTTCTTTATGGGGTCGGCTTTGTCTTTTTTCGCTTTGGACGGCGACTTGGGTTTGGCCGCAGCGAAGCCTGGCTTCTTTGGCCTGGGACTGGAAGGGGCCTTTTTCGGTTTCGTCGCAGCTTTCTTGGCTGCCGCCGCCGCATTCGGTTTATCCCGGCGACGGCTCTCTCACATTCTTGGCGGCCATGCCAGAGGACCGGAGGCGACGGCCAAGTTCAAGTATTTCCTGATAAACTGCGCCAGCTTATCGGCGTTCACCTTGTAGTTGGCGGCTATGTACTTCTTGATGGCCTGCAACGAGGAATTGCCGCGTTCTTTCTCAAGCCCTTGATCGCTTTGCCCACCATCTCGGACGTCGGAGGATGCGACGGTCTCGACTTTGGGTTTTTAACTTTCTTTTCCTTCTTGGCTTTTGCACTTTTCGACGGAGCTTCTGCATTTCCTCTTTTTTTTTAATCTGATCAGATCAAAGGTATTCAGCTATCATTAAAATTATTGATGTGTTTTTGCCAAAAAAACTCTCAAAATTTGCAGTACAAAAGTGATATTTTATTTCAATTATTTTGTATGTTCAGACAAACAGTGTGCATTTAACTAAAATGCTGTAAATGTTTCAATTTACAATTGTTTATTACAGTTCATAAAGGATAAATATTAATAACTGTAATCACATCACTAAGTTTGCATTGAAAAAATATATGGTCCAAGTTACATGTATTACTATTATCACAGAGGCAAACATCTGAACTTATAACTGTACATCTTAGGTAAGCTGCGTATCTACCATGGACAGAGTTAAATCTGACCAAATCAGATGAGTAAATCGTTAACTCAATGCTTCTAAACAGCTCTATTTTTTAGAGCTTTGGGTAAATTAATATGTAGTGATTTTTCGATCGTCCCACATATTCCCTCCAATCCGATTCTCAGTCATTACTGGCTCTTTGTTTGATTTCTATGAATAACTCTTTGTATGAAACTTTTTCATCTATAACTTGTTTCGCATATTTGTCGATGATTTAATTACTCCTACTATTCTCGTGCCCCTTTATCCATATAAATTCCATAGTGCTGCCTTGCTTAATTAACTCAGTGGTATGTTGGCAATCCTATTTGCAATTTCGTTGTTGCAATGTTTTCTACCGCATTGCTTTAGTGTTATTAGTGAAGTCTGGCTATCGGTATTATTATTATTATTTTAGTTGCTGATTGTTGCATAACCATGTATCTTTTTAATTGAATATAATTCAGCTGTATATATCGTAGCATGCGAGTTTAGTTTGTGTAGGATGAAACATTGTATTGTTTCCTCATAAAAGGCAGACTTTGTACTTTTGCTGCTTTTTGTCCACCGGTAAATATTTTTGCAGAATTTGTGTATTCGCTTAAAATGTATCATAGAATTTTTAGGTTTATATTTGGATATTCTGCGTATTGCAGTTTTGTAAGAGAAAATGTAGTTGATGTATTCAGCACTTGCATTAAACATTGCTAGCTTTGTGGTACATATTAAATGATTTTCGAGGTATCTCGTGCTAAAAGAGGTTTATACTAGCGATTGACTTCTTTTCAGTTTTTTATGTAGATTGTTTAAGATATCTAAGAATAAATAAAACAATTGTTTGATCTATTTGGTTTTTTTTCAGTAAACATTCGCCTGATGGGGCTAACATTCGATTGTAAACTGGTGACTCTGCTGCTTCTGCTTCAATATATTTGATCATTGCTTTAACTGGATGATTTCAAATTTTTTATTGGTTTTTGATGCTGCGTCGTGAAAATTGCAAAAAACGCATGCATATTCTAATATGGTTCTAATATACGCTCGATAAAACAGATTAGAGGTAATATATATATATATATATATATATATATATATATATATATATATATATATATATATATATATATATATATAACTAGTATTTCACCACTTTAGACACTCAGTGATAGGATAACCATAGGTGAAAAAAATGTATAGCTCACTGAAGTTAAAAACTTATGTGTCAGCAACTCATTATAAGTACATGATTCCGCAAGTCAATTATATATACAATCAAACAAAAACATGTTTAATTAACTCTAAAAAACACAATCAACATATATATATATATATATATATATATATATATATATATATATATATATATATATATATATATATATATATATATATATATATATATATATATATGGTATCCTATAATGGGAAGGTAAACATCCACACATTAACACACTTTAAAGCAACCCATACAAAACCTAAACAAACAACAAAAAATCTACTCTTGGATGTATAATGTCTAAGCGGTGAATGATTGAAGTCCATGAACTGCTAGTCTGTTTGTGAAATTTTACAGGCATATCATAAGACCTGATGTAAAAATTCAAATCTCAGAATTGATTCCCAAAACAATGACTTATGTATGGATAAAAAAGGTAAGACAAGAATAAGAATTGTAAACTAGTCTATAAGTGTGAAAGGTCTAGACGAAGTGAAAGTGACATCAAAGACAGAAAGGACTGCATAAAAATGATATGACATAGTGCGAATAGATTAAAAAGACTCTAAAACCTTTTTTTTAATTTAATGAAATGAATGAATAAAATATTGGACAATAAGAAATATGTAAATAGTTATTAGGTAGGTTAAGATGTTCATGTTTAGTAGAATTAGGAAATTTATGGTATTAATATTTATTAGGATTAGGCTTGTCAAATTGTATAACCTATAAACTATGGAACAGGTGATTTCATTTAATTTAAAACGTCAAAATGACAATGACAATATCTTAGATAGGTTAAGGAATGCTGTCAAAAATAGTATATATAAATATAAAGTATAGAGTACGGCATTGAAAGATGTAACAAGGTTACCCCGGAAATGAGGATACAAACATAAAATCTTAAGAGGAATTTGGAAGGCGGCGAACAAGAAATTGTTCACTTGGAGACGGTAGTCATGAGAAAAATAAACAGATTATCATTATAAAAATTATCAGGAAGTTGGATGATTAGAAAAAATTTGGAACGAGGAGAATTGTGTTAGAAATTTGGGAACGAGAGGTTGAAGTGAAAAAGTTTATGGAAACAGATACGAAACTGACAGATCACCTTGTAGCAGCAGAATAACTAGTCGGCAGAAGAAGAGTTTGAGAATAAAATCGTAAGTGTGAATCGTCATAATACTTACATTCTCTGGCACAGCTACAGCATCAAAAAACGTATTATACAAAACATTAAACTGCGATAAAACATACAGATATCAGGGCCCCAATCTTTCAAAGCAACCATATTTCGATAATAGAGACCATTATACTTATCTCAGCACCGAACAGATCTTGCATTGATTACGCGTTAAATTTAGTAAAGTGAATAAGCTAGCGTTCACCAGCTGGTGTTGTCTTTATAATCTATTTAGTGTAAGAGATCTATATAAGTAAATTTAAAAATATATATAGTAAAGCAATACACTGGCCAGTCTCTTTGTAAGGGGGTTGACTGTTAAATAAAATAAATAAAAACTGAATATTCAGCAAATAAGCAAATTATAAATATCTAGTAGCAATAGGCATTTGTCATCTGGTTTCAATATTAATACAAGTTTCTTATTGTGTGTTAAACTTTTAATTCTTGCTTTATTTTCGTTCACACAAGTAAATATTTGGGAAGGCCACTAATATTAAAAGGGTCAGTATCCAGAACAATAAAAAAGGGGAATTATAAATTGATAAGTGAAGTTATGGAGCCGTGCTCTAAAATTTTATATATATAAACATTCGAAATTACAAAAAAAAAAACAAAGGGGACTTGAACCCACTTGCATAATAAGCTCCCTGAGGTGAGAGGCAGTTCATGTATGTTATTAGTCGTTTTCTGTGTGTTAACACAGGTACAAAAAAATACCATGAGTACATCCAGGTGTAAGTTACACACACACGTTGCTACTCATACTCGCGACGTCCACACGCCCCACACGTACACATCTTCATCTCACCATCACACACATGCACACACTCACACACACACATACAGAAGCCCGGACACATCACAACCACCCGGATTACACACCCATACAAACCTTTCACATTTCTCAACATAAAAATCTCCGAACAAACCGGCCAGAACTTATTACCCATCCAAATTATCTCATTGTGTCCTCACAAGTTTATGTGGTGTAAGCGACCCTTCTGAATCCAAGCTCTGCAAAGTTTTCTAAAACCACTTATATGTTTATATTCTCGTATATCCGAAGTTAGGGAGTTATATAAATATGCATACAGGTAAGTATAGCATATCTGGCCCTTATACGTGCCGCACTTCCTTATTGCAGCAGATTTTTCAGCCAACCTAGTAGCCTAGATGTGTACCCCATGCATGCTATGCAATCTTTTCTTCCAGCCACGTAACACAACAGCAAACGGGAACAACTGAGAGATGTCCATAACTTGAGCCTCTCTATAGAGCAGCTCTGAAGGGTAAGTGGAAGGCTTCTTAAGTATTATTTTAAGGAACCACTTCCGCATTATTTATAGGCTCCTTAGATGGCACTTATAAGCTCCACCCCATGCATAATTCCATATTCTATATGAGTTTTTACAAATGCATTGTATAACGATAGTGGCTGTGGCAGGCTAAGAAAAGTTCTTAAAAAGCTGAACGCATACAAAATATTTCTTAACCTCTTTACTATTTTATTAACATGATCTTTCCAGCATAGGTTTCCGTCAAATGTTAATTTCCTAATAGTCATCCTGTGCCTTAAAATTCAATTTTTTGTGCTGTGGCATATATGTATATATATATATATATATATATATATATATATATATATATATATATATATATATATATATATATAGTAGGTCCAAATGGCCATGAATCGTGTCCTTACCTTATTTACAGTTAGTAGGTTGCTGTCGAACCAAATCTTATTCTTAGGAAAATCAGTTTGCACTTTAGTCTTTAACATCTCCCAGGTGCCGTCCTGATAAAAAAGCACTGTATCGCTTATTATATCTGCATCGGTTTTCACAGAGAACAAATCGTTTAGGTATATTAAAAAGATAATTGGTCCAAGCACAGTACTCTGAGGAACACCATACTCAACAGTACTGAAATCACTTCTTAAATTATTAATTTCTACACGCTGTATATAAAATTCAAACTGGCCATTTTTTTGTGCGTACGCAATTTTTTAGTAAATCGGTAAATTAATTTTCCTTTAAAAAAAAGTAGATACACCAAAGAATGAAATTATATTAAGAGTGGCCGAATAAAATGGATACACTGCTTGCCTGGTGGAAAAATTAATCAGCAAACAGAAAACAAAGAAAATGTTGACGGAATCAACGACGTTTAGAAGAGAGAAGTCCGAAAAAAACTTTGTTTGTTTACCATTTGAACCTAGAATCACGAGGGGTCTCTATAGCATTTCTAAAAAAGTCATCTTGCAGATAAAATTTTAGACAAAATACCTTAAAGAACTTGCTAGGTAACCCAAAAGACAATGATAGCATGGACCAAATGTCGAGACATTATGAAATAAGTTGTAAAGATTATAATCTTAAGTACGTCGGACAAACAAAAAGATCGATTGGAATTAGATTCAAAAAACACTTAGCCCAATTGCATTACGGTGCTATAGATAAATCTCCGTCGCCCGACATCTTTGGGATAATAATCATCACGTTAATGAAGATAATATGAAATTAATAAAAAATGTTAGACTACCAGGACAGCTAAACGCTTTCAAAAGTATATATATATATATATATATATATATATATATATATATATATATATATATATATATATATATATATATTATATATATATATATATATATATATATATATATATATATATATATATATATTTGCAAAATATTGTTATAAAAAAAATTTATGAACGTTTCACCACCGACGATTACGAGTCACCTGATCGATTGCTTTATTACATAAACTTCCACGTCACGTCCTAAAGATAACATAAGAATACAGATATTTCCGGCAAAGAAAACTATGTTAATTTAGTTGTCGTTGAATCTTCCCCAAATTATTAGAGATGGACACCATTTAGATAAGCTAGCAGGGACTTTGCAAAGACCTCGTCCGGCGATAAAAATACAATACACTGCAGAATTTGCCTACGATTAGTTTCCCATCTCAGTTCGGTCTCTTTACCTAAGATCCGGTATATAAGGTGATGTTAGTTTTTAAAGTGGTTAGAATTTTTCGTCCGCTGATGACGCTAACTTGGTTAGTGAAACGATCGTTAGGTCTTTTTTAAAATGTTTTCTGGTAATTTGGGTTCTCCAAGTGTACTTATAGGTAACCCATGATACGCATTTTTAGAATTTTCTCAAAAATGTTTGCAACATTGGTGATTATTGAGATTGGTCTAAATTTGCCAACTTTTTCCGATCACCACTTTTCCAAATTGGACGCACCACAGCCATCTTGAATGTACGAGGGAAGACACCAGCCTCGATGCACCTATTAAATATAATCACCATTGGTATCGACACTTCTTCGGCTATCGCTTTAACAGTGTCAGCAGTCTATCCATCATATCCAGGCAATTTACCTGATTTTATCTGTTGAATAACGTTTCCAACCTCTTTACTGTTTTTTGAAGCAAAGAACGCTGCATTATGAGAACTACCTTACAGAGGTTTTGGTCTGGATTTACTACTTATATTTTCTGCCATATTTTTGCCAATCATAGTAAAATAACTATTAAACTCTGATATTATTTCACTCGTGTTCTCTGTGACTATATATATATATATATATATATATATATATATATATATATATATATATATATATATATATATATATATATATATATATATATATATATATATATATATATATATATATATATATATATGTACTAAGGAAACTTTTGGTTTCCTACCACACTGACGCTGACATACATAGTTCCTAAATTCATTTAATTGTTTGTCAAACTAAACAAAATAATATATTATAGGGTGTTTTACCCAAAATAGCAAAATTGACAGCGACTCTCAAGATAACCAAAACGCCACCTAGATAAAAATATTTTAGCTAGAAGGTACATAACCTACTGCGACCTCCTATAATTAAAGTGTTGGGAGCAAAAATCGGGCAGCTCCATTTGTTTTTTTTTTAAAATATAGGTTAATGTCAGATATGGTGGCAAAAAGATCGCCCGATCCTTTGGTGCGAAAAGGAGACAGATTCGATAACAAATGAATGAACTAATACTCATTTTGGAGCTGCCCATTTATGTGACGAAGGCACTACTATAAACTGAGATAAAGCTGCATTTAACAAAAACTAATTTTTATCAAGATTTGAAGACAAAACACTTTTGTCGAGAGAAAATCTACCAGCGCACGTTATTTTATTTGATTTTGAATCAAACACGCCACGGCCACGTGTTATGTTTGCTAAAAGTGCGTAACTCATGGCCTGCTGCAAACAATGACGGTTTTAGTAGATCACTCTGTATATACACATTATACATAATTCCTTCCTAATAATAATGATAATATGGTGAATTGGTACAACAACATGCATTCCTTTTAAATGAGTATCCATGATTTACAATTATTATAAAAATAGTGGTTTTAAATTATAGCAACATACGAGTATATATGTTCGTAGTTCTTGGATGAAGCCAAACGTCTGCTTGTATAGTGTTGACGAATTAACTGTAAAACATGGGGAAGGTTCTGTAAATGACTTGTCTTATATATGCTCTTGTAATTCAGACAGATGTTTAGAGTGATAACTATTAACTAATGCGTCGTTTATACAAACAACCTGGGTAATTAAGCAATATTATGAGATGCGAAATTATACAATAGCATAGAATTATCCCAGACATAAAGCTTCTCCTACAATGTACTCAATTATTTGGTAAAACGCAAGCGGATTCAGAGGTACCACAAATTTAACCCTTATGAATGATTATCTCATTTGACCTAGTTCCATTTGGATTTGATAGAGGGGAATCTCTCTACCAGAGGCAACTATCCTCCAAGACATGAAGTTATTATCTCAATGTAGACAAGTGTTTATTAAGTATACCAGACTTGCCAACAACAATATGAGTAGCTTCCTTGAAAATTTGCCGAAACGGCACTTCATCAAGCTCAAGACAGTAACAGAAATAGAAAATTAATTAAATAACGTAAAGTGGAGTTGTTCGAAGTGGCTTGTTGTAACCACGTCACTTGATCTGTAATAGAAACACAGAGAAATCGTTAAAAGTTTTGCTAACAAGTCAGAACTGTCTAAAGAGATAAGCTCAAATGACATAAAATTAGAAATGCTGAATATGTTTGCGTATCCTTTCATGTTACGTATACATTCCGTGCTGCTTACAACTAGATTTTTGATTTAAAAATTCTAAGAAGCCCTAATTTAATCTACGACGATTAAGTCTTTCTACAAACTTGGTAGTTTGGTAGTCTTTAGAAACCACCTCAGTTTGGCAATTGCAAATAATTAGCCTTAGGATAATTATTTAATTAGTTGAGTAAATAATACTACATTTCTAACAATAATGATTTAATGACCCAACTAAGCCTTAAAGTTCACTATACACCACCATTAGATATAATAATCAATCTCTATCAATTTTTATCTGTATATTGTGAGACTAGAAGTGTAAGCTAAATTTAAAAGCAATTCCGTCAGCTGAGCAGTGCGGTAAACATATCGGGTTGTAAGGACTTCATGGCCTCTGTGCCTTGGCAAGATGTGCTTGGGGAAACGGGCAATGTTGATAGACAATACGTAGCTTTCAATGATTGCAGACTTTTTTAATCATATTTCCCTATAAAGTGCAAGTTCACTAGAGCTAGCACTTTAGCAGTACCTCGGATTATATTAGGTATTAAAACATCTAGTAAAAAGCTAAAAGAATGATACATTCTTAATCAACGAGCTAACGGTCTCTTTGGTGATTATTACAAGAAATACAAGAAAATTTACAGGCGTGGTCTTGTGGCCGCTAAAAAGTTGTACCACGAAAACTCAATCAGAGACTCCGCAAATAAAAGCAGAGCAGCCTGGAGTATTATCGCTAGTGCAAATAAAAATGCCAGCAAAAGAGACAAAATAAAGTTGTCGGTGAATGGTATCATTTTGAGTGATACACTGAAATGTGCAAATATTGCTTTTACATCGCGTACAGATTTTGAAGGCCTCATGCGTCATTTGTGTTTTATTCTATGTTCAACTTTAAAGAATTGTTTGATCAAAACATCATAACATAGCAGCAGATCTTTATTTGTAGTTGTCATGATCTTGTATTAAACCAAATTTTTATCTGTCTGAGGATGCTGTCAAGCAGCGAAACCGATCAGAGAAACGTTGAAGAACATCCTAGAACATCTAGAATTCAAAAGGGCCACTTGTTTGAGTTAGCTTACGTGCTGGCTACGTCCTTCACTTACAAAAACGAAATACAACAGTGAAGCCAGTGAAGTAGTCTCCAAGTCTCTGTGTAGTATGGACCAGTTTCACCAAGTAAAGGCAACGACAATCAATGAAGCGATCATTGAGTTTGTCAATCTCTTAAGAAAATGCTCAAAGAACGTAATACATATCTTGAGGTATTTCTTAACCTTAGTAAGGCTTTTGAATAGCTATGGATATAGAGGTATACCGCTGCAGCGGTTTCAGAGTTTCCTTTCTTTGCAACAGCAAGTTCTTGAGCTTGGAGTGTGTGCGCCAGTGACATTATCCGGGGAGTCCACCAGGGCCCTGTTTTGAGTCCGTTATTGTATATTATTTATACAAGTTGCATTCCTGGGGATGAACTCGTCATGTACGCTGACGATACTACTTTTTTTGTACATGTCGCTAATCCTGATGAGTTTTAGGCGTCTGCAACTAGACGAGCTAATCAGCTTGCACAATGTTTTGGCAAAGCTGTTCTGTTTCTGAATAGTCAAAAATCGATTATGATCAGTTTCAATACAAAAAGAATTGAAAGTGTTTCTTACTATCTCGTTAGGGTGAATGGCAAAAGAATCCATCCGTCCAGTACAGCTTCATTTCTGGGAATTACAATTGAAAGCAAGCTGAGATGGGACCTTTATCTCGATGGGTTGTAACACAAGTGTTCATCTTATTGTTATGCGATTGAGAGACTGAGGAGTACTTTGAGTTTGGAAATTGTTCGCACATATTATTCTGCTTATTTTCAGTCTGCATTGAGCTATGGTATAGAGGTATGGGGGTGTCTGTTCTGCGGTGTATAGACTATTAGTTCTTGAGAAAAGCCTTATTGTACACAAAACCCAACTTGTCTGACTATACACTTCTAGGCGGTGATCATGGATATTCGACAAGAAGCACGAATACATAAATATCCAATTCACAGATCTTCGACATATGAACCTAGTTCATATCATATATCTATTAAAGGCTTCAACAAGTTACTCACAGATCTTGGAGCACTCAAAATTAGGGATTTTAGGGCGCGGCTCAGGTCTCATATCCAGCGCTTACTACAGTTTTGTTGAATATTTTGGTGACAGCTTGTAAATTTTGTGTTTTGTATTGCTTTAAAAAATTAAACTTGGTTTTGTGAGTTTTATTGAGTATTTTATTGTGTGTGACTAATCTTTTGTATTTATCATGGCCTATACAATTTTTGATTGTCGACTAGGACAATAAATAAATCTAAATCTAATAATAATAGCAGTTTATTCATAAAAAAAGGAAAGAAACACAATTTAGGTACTCTATAATTATTATAAACTGAATAAACAGATAGACAGTCACATAAGCAAGCTTGTTTGTGGCATTATCTAACACATCATGAGAACACAGTCCGGTCAAAGCGCATATGACATATCCGCGAATTAGTAAGTCTAAGTTAGGGAAATTTGTCTCGAGAAGGAAATGTAAATACTATCTTGTTTGACACAATACTGTTCACCAACATAAAACATAGACACACACGCACACACACAAATTACAATCAAGAAATCCATCACAGCTTCAGTAGTTGGTTTCACCATTAAAAGCTCCAAGATCACTGTTAAATGTGTGCCTGGTTCCTGGATCGTAGTTACCTCTGTTACGTATTAAAATGGACTGTATCGTGTTATGAAATAAAATGAAAAATGTAAAGTAATAATAACTATATACTATTGATATACATTAATATAGGCGGCACGTGTAATACCAAAACGCATGGTCATGTAGGAAATATAACCTAGGTGAATCAATAGCCACGATCCGATATAGACCAGTACATCTCAAGGACAACGTCAAGCTAAAACAGCACCTTTAGAAGATTCACTCTACCAGTATACACCCGCTGATACACAGCACCCATATGGGACTAACCATCTTTATTATTTTGTTTCTTGTGATAATAGCAATAATAGGTTACAGAAGAAAAAGCAGTATGCAGAAAATCAAGCATAATCGAAAGAACGAGGACGTTCTCGAATCTGAGGATGGAGGGGTGAAGTTAGAATGAAACCCTTTGGCATAATGTATTGCACCTATTTAAAAGCAGTGGTCAAGTGGAGGGAGAGAGAGAGAAAGAGAGAGAGAGAGCAATGAACAGCTTAGTCAACTTCTCAAGTTACTTATCGTGATAGTGTATGAAGCGCGGACAGTGTGTGACTTTTCCAGAGACGTTATAATCATTATTACGAAAATATTAGATACGTTTACTGTAATCTTCACCGCTTTTGTAATTTATACAGTACTTGTAAATTTCAAAGCATTTATATTATTATAAGTAATCAGTTTTAGTCAGTGTAGTTTGTCTGTCTGTTTGTATCTTAAATCAAACCTTTTTTAAAAGATTCAAATAATTTTGGAATACGTTATTATTATTATTATTATTATTATATATATATATATATATATATATATATATATATATATATATATATATATATATATATATATAAACATATAAAAATTGAAACTGACCAAAAATCAGGATCTCTTTATTAGTGTTTTCTTTATAGAAAATTAACTATTAAGCATGAAAATAAACTAATTGTTTTTGCAGCTGCGTGTTACTAAAGTTTAACTCATTTACATTTTATGTTTACAAGAATTTTATTTTTCCAGTTTATAAATGGTTTAGTTCTATAAATTAAGAGGATTATGTATGTGACCTGTGTTACAGTTGCAGGATGCGCTCTTATTTGCGGTAAATGTAATTGAAGTCAATTTTACTGTGTTAAAAGTACATAAGAATTATAAATGTTTTTATGCCTGTTACGTCTGAAAGCTTGCGGGCTTAGAAAGTTACATAAATAATAGTTTAAAAATAGATTTTTACCAATAGAAAGTATAACTTTCAAACGTTTTGTTTTAATTTTACTAGTATCCAATGTTTTGTGGCTCAGTTTTAACCAAGTTTTATAGATTAATTTAACTTGAAAATTAGTGAACTCTATGGTTGTATACAAAAACAATGTTAAAAACTTAAAATTGTCTACTTTAGGATGGCAAAAAGTGTTGTATTTTCAGTTCTGTTTGACATGTAATAAAACACTTTGATGAATTTGTGTGATACGCAGTTACGATTCTTTGCTCAAAATTATGAAACTCACAATGACGACGCCAATATCGCATACAAGTTTGATGAAAGCATGTTTTTATTGTTTCAAATTAAATATTTATTTGTTTCTATTATAATATATATATACATTGGCAAAAACATATGACAAACGATATAACATTTATGGTAATAAAAATGTGAGTTTTGAAAACAGAAGCTGAAGTCATGTAAAATATGAATAAGTAAGGTTTTATAATAAAATGTCTACATCTGTAAGAGCTTCCTAAATTTATGTTAGCTGTATTGGTATACTAAGGGGTCAATGTTCTTTCTACTTTTCCATAAAACTTGAGTTACGGATTGTAGGAAGGAAATAACGGAGGTCAGAGAGGAACACCATATCGGCAGGGCAGGTTTGTGTATCCACTCCAGGAGATACTGATGCTGTGCATGACATAATTTTGAACGATCGATAAACGTAACATGGCTAGAGCATGTGGTAGCCAAAATTATACCCGCATTTTCATATTGTGCGGCATAATTTGTTCTGCTTCTTACTGAATTTATAATTAACAGCAAAACATGTAATTTACAGTGTTTTAGTCTTCAATAAATCTTAGTTATTTAATTAAGTGATAATATTCCTGGGTTATTTAACTTTTTAAAGTAATGATGAAAAAACTAAACAAATATTAAACAACACTAGGTATACCTATAATGTAATTTGTACAACATGGTTCTAGTTATTTCGGTCAGCCTTAAAATATTTTTAAAAGTAAACGATTTTTTCTGAATTGTTTTAAAATGTATCATCGATGAAATTAAATGTCGTCGCTGCATTACTGATATAGCTAATAAAATATGTTTTTGGATTACCCATTTACTTTGTTGGCAGTTTTGTTACGTCTGTGTTTTTAACTAATCCCAATGCTGTTAGATATTATGTAGTTACTTCAAGTAACTACGTATCACCTTTGAAACTAAGTAGATCCAAATGTAGCTTTAGATAAGGACCAAAACAATCTTGGCACAGGAAGTGTGTGATAGTAATGAATCTAACAATATATTTCCAAATAATCTGACTCATAATTCCATAAAGTTAGAGAATTGGTTTAATTTTGCATTTAAATACCTCTGGAAATTGATTTTTTTTTTCAAGGTTTAATCAAAACTGGTCAATTATTGGTGAGTTATTATACTTTCAGAAAATTGTACTCTTATGATCTAAAAAGTAAAACCTGTCAAGAGCGACCACCAAAAAAATGAGCTAACTAGCCAATTAGGTCAGTTAATAAAGGCAATATTATACAAATATCTTACAGCAGTACGCCCGAAGGACTGTTACCAGTTCGTCAAATAATACGGAAGGTTAATTAAACCATCCATTGTCTCCCTTGTTAAAAGTTCTACACTTCTTTTTAGTACAATGGTTTCCAATATTACACCGAAATAAGTAGAATGCAGCCGCGGTGTTCCAGTTGTAATAACTTGTATTCGAATTATTATACTTTCAACATACTGTACACATGATTTAAAAAGTAAAACCTGTCAAAATGGCCACCGAAAAATCAGATAACTAGCCAATTAGGTTAGGTTATAAAGGCAATAGTATCCAAATATTTTGCATTAGCACGCCCGAAGGACTGTTCGCTAAATAATATGGAAGGTTAATTAAACCATTCATTGTATCCAGTGTTAAAAGTTCTACACTTCGTTGCGACTCAATAATTTCCAATATTACACCAAAATCAGTGAGATGCCGCGTCAGTGGTTCAGTGGTAATAACGTGTGCCTCTGAATCCAAGGGTACTGTATTTGACTCCTAGCAGGGGAGCATTTAACTTTTTCAGTACGTACTGTAAAATTAACATCAAGCAAGGTTCTGTAATTGTAATGAAACAAGTTGAATGTCGGCACGTTTGTTCCTTCGGAAGGGAGCTAAGCCGTCGGTCCTTTTAAGATCATGAGATGTTAGGCATGAGATCACTACCCTCCTTACAGGAAGGGAAAAGATACCTAAAATTTCAAGTTCAAATTTAAAGAATAGTGGGCTTGAAATTTCAAGCACATTATCCTTTAAATGAGATAAAAACTCATAAATTTGTCAAGTAGAGGATTAAAGGTAGTTCGTCGACCTCGTCCGTTCAATAGAGACACAATAAACAAACAACGCGCCTCCGACTACAATTTTACCTTCGGTTTCTTTCGTCTACCTAAGCATAATATAAATACAGTTGTAGCAGTAATTTAGTTTAGAATTTTTTTCATCATCTGATGATGCTAACGTTGTTAGCGAAACGATCGTTAGGTCTTTAAAAAGATGTGTTGTGGTGATGTGCGTTCTCCAAGTGTACTTAAATAGAGGTTACTCAAAATATCAATATAACAGATGAGATACCGTTATAAAACAATTCATTTTGAATTGTCCAAATTGCTAGATAAACTTATGGTGCCTTGGTTAAGTAACAAAATACCCATCATAAGTATACATCGAGAACCCAATTCACAACAGCAGATTTTTATAAACGCTATCCTATCGGCTACCTCGCAAAAGATGCCGACAAAACGTGGGAATAAGGATAACTTATTTCAGACAGAGGAACTCTTCGCTAAACAAGCAGTGAAAGTGTGTGTGTTTGAACCGCCTTGAAGAGTCTAAGGCCGACTGCCTGCACAAATTAATAATAATAAATAAACACAGTCGGTTTTTTCCCCTCAGGGCTCGTCCGCGGCCTTACCGCCCCGATAGCGCTGCAACCTTTGGTTGATTGTGCATACCCTTAGTCTTACTCCACCCATTCCAAAATCACTGTGCCTTGAACTAGTCTCCACAGCAATTGGTAGGGTGAAGTTTTATATTGCTCTGTCTCCGGTCTAGACTGACTTTAGAGCAGTTGTCTTTTGCGGTCCAGAGCTTTACACTTGCACAAGATGTGCTGGGCTGATTCCTCCCCCTCGCCGCAGAGTCTGCATGCGAGGTCGCCTTCGAACCGCCCCATTTTATGCAGGTGTTTCTTGACGGCCATGTGTCCCGTCAAGAGACCTGTTGTGTTTCTGAGCTGTCCTCTGCTAAGATTTATCAGCTCCACAGCTCTCTTTGAACTGGGTTCGTCAATTATTGACTTCCCATGTCTGAGCCCTGGAGAGTCTGCCCAGTACACTTTGTGTTGGTTTCTGACCCAGGACTTAATGGCTCCCCTGACAGTGCTCTCAAGCCCATATCAGGTTCTCGTCCCATAAATGGTTTTGCTGACCCTCTCTTCGCGAGACTGTCAGCTTCTTCATTGCCTTTGAACCCCGAGTGGCCCAGCACCCAGATGAGGGTCACCTCCTTCTGCCCAGCCAGGTCGCTCGTCTCGTCTCGGCACTCACTCACCAGCCAGGAATTTACCCGTGGGCTACTCAGTGCCTCAAGGGCTGCCTGGCTGTCTGTGGCTATGAGGATCCGCTTGTTGGTGTAGCCCCTCCTCTTGTTCTCCCGCACACAGTGCAGGATGGCGTAAATGGTCTAACAACATCGCACCCGAATGTGTCAAAAAAATCGATTAATGGTCTATCCAATCAATATAAAACGGTAATTTAACCCCAAGAGAAGAGTGAACGTCGCCCATTTATGAAAACTGGATTGATTGGTAAAGAGAGGTAAAGACACCTTATCGCCATTTTTGGTATGCGCCAAAAACGTAAAAAGTTGCAAAACAGTTGAAATAACTCAAAAATTATAAACTATGTCATTTTGTTTGTCTAACACATACCTTATAATTCAACGGAGAATGCAAAAATGCAATAATATATGGGGTGTTCTATTAAAAAAACATAAACCTTGTATCACCAACGACCTCTGGGCCGCCCTGTAATTGTCAAAATGATCTTAAGGTCAAGACACCCTATACTTAACGTATATAATTCGCCATCTTGTATATACGTAAACCGCCAAAAACTAAAACTGACCCCAGATATGGGTTCTAGGGGGCCTAGTTCACGCTCATGTTAAAAAATCTTTTCAACTCCTTAGTAAAGATTTTTTTCCTGGAAATTCTCTACAAATTATATACTATTCAATAGTAAATTCTGTAACTGAAACTACTGCCAAAGTGTCAGAAAAATGGTCTATTTGAAATGAATTGTTTTCAAATATTTTAGCAAAACAAAGGACAATAACCCGTTATTCGTTTTAGGTTTTTTGTCTGAAAGTCTCAAATTTTGACGTTTTAAATCGCGACTGTGACGTTTTAAGATATAAAGTTGGCAAAGTAATTTTTCGGGTATTTCTGGACCTTATTGCACCAAGAAACTTATTCTTTGACTGTAATATACAATAGATTTTGTTTTCGAAAAAAATATTTTGGTCTTTTACCTGATATTATGTCTGATCACCGGTGCCACCTAATTTTTTATTCTTCAAACGCCTATAACTTCCTTTTTTTGACTTAGAGATCTGAATCTTGGCACATAGGTTACTTTTTATAACATAAACCTGTGTACCAAATTTACTTGCGATCCTTTGTTATTTCGGGAAATACAAAAATTTTCGGAAAGAAAACCCAAAATATTTATGAATTATGGGTGGATTTCTTTGTCTACATATGTATGTAATCTCTCCCCGTACAAGTCAGAGAGTTGGGTGCGGAGTTTGTCGACTGTGCGGCCCATTATGTTTTGAGTTATCGGTATATATATATATATATATATATATATATATATATATATATATATATATATATATATATATATATATATATATATATAAACTGACCCCGAATATGTGTTCTACAGGGCCTAATTCGCACTCATTTGAAGAACTTATTTCAAAATATAAAAGTCGCGTTCTCCTTATTAGTGAATTTTTTCTACGAAAATTCACTAAAACTAAAATCATTTCCGAAATTTGGAAGTCACTCAAATAATTTTTTAAGTAGTGTCACCTTATTGGAAAAGCATTCGACTAAGTCCATAATTGTTAACACTTTACATGTCAAGAAAGGTGTAGGTGTGTGTGTGTGTGTGGTGTTGAGTGTGTGGTGTGTGTGTGTTTCTTTAACGTCGGTCTATTTCGGCGACTATGGCCAATCACCGGCGCCAGGGAGCAGTTTCACCTGACTATACTGGAAATTTTGCCAAATCTGTCCCT
This sequence comes from Tillus elongatus, assembly GCA_964006375.1. Classification (NCBI taxonomy): domain Eukaryota; kingdom Metazoa; phylum Arthropoda; class Insecta; order Coleoptera; family Cleridae; genus Tillus; species Tillus elongatus. Next base: position 95,864,121 of record OZ023269.1, on the reverse strand, counting down.
TTCTGTAAGGAGGGTAAGGATCGCATGGACACGGGAACGACGGCTTTACGCGCCCTCCGAAGGGCGGAATGTGCAGACATTCAACTTGCTCAAATACAATACCACAACCCCGGTTGATGTTAATGTTACAGTATGTACTAAAAAGTGAAAGGAGATCCCGGGGATAGAACCCAGTACCCTTCAGTTCATTTTCCTTCATGAATTCGTGGCTACTTAGCAACTTTCGTTTACTAAATAAATTTAAGAATTATGCAATTTTATTACACTTGCATGTAATACGTCATTCGTTTGGAAAAGTTTATCCAAATTTAAATAGTCTGCACGCAGCAAGTACATTATGGTAGCAAAGTTTCATAAAAATATTCAAATCAGGAAAAAAACAAAATATTTGTTTTGAGAAAAACTAAACCGGTTCGATTGGGTTGGCTAATGAACTCACTCAAGCGACTAACAAAGATAACATTATAAATTTGCCCATATTTTCCGGGAATTGTTGTATCTCCGAAAATAACAAAGTTATTTTAGGAAAGTTCTGAAAAGGAGTTGTCTTTATTCAGATTAGTACATACCAATTTTTTCTGCCGATTTGAAGTGCCAACGAACATTTGTTATCATGCCGTCTCTTCGACGATTTTAAGTTCGTCGGTATTACTCGCTATTAATCCGAACTGCTGCGAAAACATTGAAAGTAAGGTCTATTTCAAAATCATTTTTGCAAATATTTTAATCAACAATAATGAGCATAAAACATCAATCTTGGACCCTTTTAGCGACATTTTATGCGATTTTTGCCACTCGTAAACCGCATCTGTTCTAGAACCTTTGTTTAAAAATCACCAAGTTGGACGTTTCCCATCGTCACTTTGACATTTTAAGCAGAAAAACTACAAAGTTTTCTAAGTATTTTTTTTCGTACTTCTTGATCTTCTTGCGCTAAGAAAAAATAATCTTTGTATGTAACGTTTAATAGATCTTGGTTTTGTGTCTCCCTCTGAACTCCAGTGGCACCCAATTTTTTTTTAATTAAAGGCTTATAACATCTTTTATTTTAACTTAGAGATCTGAATTTTGGTATGCAGAATACTTTTTATATGAGTCGCGAACTCATTAGAGAATTTTTTCTACAAAAGTTCGCTTAAAACCGTGCTATTTTTTGCACACAAAAATTAGATACACACGTGTCAGTATTTTTTGTTGTTGTGTAAGTGACATTTATGTAAAATTCATAGTAAAATAAGGCTGTATGATTTAGTTATTTTAGAGTCCTTCTGTGTATAAAATTGAGTGGAAACGTTACCTCGAAAGACTCTAATCTGAAGACTCGTAGTATATTTCTTAGAAGGTTCATAACAATAGCGATGAAGGATGATCTCATTATCTGAAAGCAAAAGGTTCCTTTCTTTCGCGTCGGCTTAAAACTTTTATATGTACAGGAGCTTTTTTGCTCGACAGCCACAAAATTCATTATGAAAATAGAATTATCCCGGGAAAGTGATGTAGTTTTAGGCGCTCTGAACTCCCGAATCACACTTTTTTAGAATATCCATTATGTTTACCTCACCTTTGTATCTAATCTGGTGTAACGCTACAAACTTTACACGGGGTGGAAAATATGTACCCACAATTAACTGGTTGTTGACAAAATTCGCGTTTGTTTTCATATTGAAATTATGCATGATGTTTACGGTGTTTCCCGGGAAGCACACAGCTGCCTGGAAACTCCATATTACGAATTAAACTTCCTGGATATTGCTTCAAAAGATAATATATGCTGAGTTCATGAGCCAATTAGCAAGCTGGGTTAATGTATATAGGATGTGTTTTATTTTATGTATGAAAAATACACGTAACCGTCTTTACTTCAATTTTCAATCCAATATCTTCAGTCTCTTTATTTTCAAAGAACTTTTTATAAACGTTTACGAATATGTAAATATGTGTATAATCGTTATACACACGTTAAAAAAAATCTAATTATTTGTTTTATAAATAAAAAAATAATGCACTCAGTAACTGCGTTAATATGGTAGAGAATTTTCATATATATATATATATATATATATATATATATATATATATATATATATATATATATATATATATATATACATATATATATATATATATATATATATATATATTGTTATTGGGATTATTATTATTTTATGACAGTTAACTATATATAGTTTCACTGTTTAATGGTTACTATTTGAAGAATTTTTTTAAAAGTCTCAAAGCATCTTGTCATCGTCTTTTCTATTTTTCTATGTACATTCGATAAAAAACTAAAACTGTTGGCAACTAAAATTTTTAAAAAATCTCGGGACGCAGCAAGTGCAAATTTGAATAACTCAATTTTATATAAACTTAGAAAGTTTAATTTTGGTACGTAGTAAGGTCTTTCCTAGGACAAGATATTCACCGAATTTCATTAAAATAAGTTTGTAATTTTCGGAGAAAAAAAAAATTCAAAAAAATAATTAATAATTGAATAACTCAATTTTCTATAAACTTAGAGAGTTGAGTTTTGGTAAGTAGTAAGGTCTCTTTTAAGGAAATATATGTAGTTAATTTCGTTAAAAGAGCTTGGTTATTTTTGGAGAAAAAATTTTTTTTGAAAGAAAACTCAAAATTTTTCCTGAAAACCCCTTCCGATTTTTCTGGCTAACGAACTCATCAAAGCCATTAATAAAAAAAAGGCACTTGCCGAGTTTCATTAAAATCGGTTGATTATTTCTTGAGTTATCAGACGGATACATATATATATATATATATATATATATATATATATATATATATATATATATATATATATATATATATATATATATATATATATATATATATATATATATATACAGTGTGGAACAGCCAAATGGAATAAATTCGATAACGGGTAAATGAGGACGTGTTGGGAAAAACGCTTGGACACGTCGATTTGTATTTTTAACTGCGCATCTTTTTCAAGAAAAAAAAATTATTTAGGGTGCGTCATGTGACAGTGGCCAATACCAACTTTCTTATTTTAAATACAAGCCCCTGTATATTATTAATTTTTTGGATTCTTCAGAAAATTCTAGACATAATTCATGTACAATGTCCTATACCTATCTTCAACTGTTTCGGAAATATTAAGTATTTTCAGATTTATTACAAAAATTAACATTAAAAATAGAAAATTATTTTATTTCACAAATTCTAATAAGAAATACTGATTATTTCTTAATAATTTAAAAAAACAAAAAAAAATTAATGTCAATGTAGTAAATGTTCAAAATGCTCGCCACGAACATCTTGGCAACATGCTAATCTGGTATAGAAATGTCTTCTAACATTACTCAACATCTCAGGCGTGACTGATCTAATCGCAAGCGTGATTCGTCTTTTTAAGTCATCTAAGTTGAGGGGCTTAGTTTTGTATACAATACTTTTGACATATCCCCACAAAAAGTAGTCTAATAGCGACAGATCAGGAGATCGTGCTGGCCATTCTATCGATCCGCGCCTCCCTATCCACCGATTTGGAAAAATTTGGTTCAGGTACTGCCGGACATTGATTTGGTAATGGGGCGGTGCTCCATCTTGCTGAAACCATATTTTATTGGCAGGAACTTGTGGGTTTGCTGGATCTGGATATAAGTTTGTCAAAGTTGGCACGACATTATTTTGGAGCAGTTCTAAATATTTATCCCCATTCAAGTTGCCATCAATGAAAAAGGGACCTACGATATGATTTCCAACAATTCCTGCCCAAACATTAACTTTTTCAGGATATTGCGTATGTTCCTCTCTCATCCAATGAGGATTCTCATTAGACCAATAGCGGCAATTTTGACGATTAACATGACCGTGAAGTGTAAATGTGCAATCATCAGAAAACAAAACATCTTCTAATTGGATCACATTGTTATCTAACATTGCCATCATTTGTTCACAAAAATACGTTCTCCTATCGAAATCGTCCTCCATGAGCTCCCGAGTTGGTATCATTTTATAGGGATGCATTTTACTTTCCTTTAATGTTCGAAAAATTGCTGTGTGGCTAACGTTGAATAGTTGGGCTGCTTGTCGACCAGAAGTATGTGGGTTTTCTTGAAACTCAAGCGTAATATCCAATTTCGTATCATCACTTACTGCATTGGCAGCTACTTTTTTTATCTGTCTCACATGACCAAGCTCGCGAAACTGCTTTTCTATTTTGCTAATTGTTCCTTGGGATACAGGCGGCAAATTTGGAAATTTTTCGTGAAATAAGCGAGACACTTCCATCTGTGTCCGTGTGTTATCTCCATAACCAATCATTTGTAGAATGGTTATTTTGTGCATTTCTGTTAAATGAACCATTTTTCTGATATTATTAGGTACAGTTAACGAAATTCAAACGACAATAGCACTGACACTAATCACTACTGTCATGCAGGCAGACAACAAGTTGCTAAGGCTACGAGTTTTATACGAACAGAAAGAAAACTGTTTTTGTTTTTGTTTCATTTCATATCAGTAAAAAGAAACGCAGGAATGGTTTTTGTTTACTTTCTCATTATCAAGAGCTGAATGGGAAATAAGTATTGAATGCAATGTAGCGAATTTGTGAAATAAAATAATTTTCTATTTTTAATGTTAATTTTTGTAATAAATCTGAAAATACTTAATATTTCCGAAACAGTTGAAGATAGGTATAGAACATTGTACATGAATTATGTCTAGAATTTTCTGAAGAATCCAAAAAATTAATAATATACAGGGGCTTGTATTTAAAATAAGAAAGTTGGTATTGGCCACTGTCACATGACGCACCCTATATAATTTTTTTTTCTTGAAAAAGATGCGCAGTTAAAAATACAAATCGACGTGTCCAAGCGTTTTTCCCAACACGCCCTCTTTTGTCCGTTATCGAATTTATTCCATTTGGCTGTTCCACACTGTATATATATATATATATATATATATATATATATATATATATATATATATATATATATATATATATATATATATATATATATATATATATATATATATAAACATATAAAAATTGAAACTGACCCCGGATATGGGTTCTAGGGGTCCTAATTCGCGCTCATTTGAAAAAATTTTTGCAAAGTCTCACCATCGATACCTCTCTATTAGTGAATTTTTTTTAATAAAAATTCACTAAAAACCAGTAGAATGTGCCAACAACATTGTTTACAAAAATCCACAAAATATTTTTTATGTGAAATTCGCTAAAAAAAATAGTACTAATACAAAAATTAGTTAAAATGTTTTGCGTAAAAAACTCGATAAAATAGTTTTTATAAAACTTTCCTTAAAATCTTTTTTGCAGAAAATTCACCAAAACACTATTTTTCACCAATTCCATTTATAAAAACGTTCCTTCAACATTCGTTAAAAAGTTTGGAAAAAAACTTGCTATTAGAAGAACATTTTCTACATGACAATTCGCTAATGAAGTAAATTGAAATGTATACAATCTGATCTAAATTTAAACGTAGAGACTTCTTCTTCACGTCCACAAAGAAAAATTTGTTTTGCCTGACGTTGTACGAAGCGAAACCAGTTGCAGAGAAGAAACCAAGCACTTGTGAGGCAACACAAAAAGTCTCTAGGGCTGTACTGTGGAATGGTTTCTCAAAAACCACCTGATCAGCTATTAAAATTTGAATGAATTTTCTTATGAGTTCTCGTTTCGTTAATGAATTTTTTCTATAAAAACTTTCTAAAAAATAATTGCAATTATATTATCTGATCATATAACGTTAACAAAAGGAATAATAAAACAAAGGTCACATCCTTTAGGGTTTGAACCCGTGTCACTCCTGAGATCAAATACCATACCTGTACTCTGACGAACTTGACTATGGAGCAGATGACTGGTTTGTTGTAATGAAAGGGTGTTAAGATTGTATGTAAATTTGTGGTTTAGCAAATTATTTCTGTTTCAAATAGATTTTTTGCAAATAGTTTATCAGATGAAGAAGTAACATTTGAAACAGAAATATGTAGGACGTTAATAATGACATTCGTCTAATATATTTTTTCATCGTGCTCAGCTTATTTGTTAGAATTCATTAGTTTGGACGTCACTTTGACATTTTCAGGAGAAAAACCACAAAATTTTGAAAGACATTTTTCTCGTACTTTCTAACCTTTTTAAACCAGGAAAAGATAGCCTTTGTCTGTAATATTCAATAGGTTTTGTTTAACAGACCATATTTTGGTATGTACTTTACATTTTATTATATAAAGACCAATTTTGGCCCATTATCTTTTAGTTATCGGTGTCGTACATGTCTATGATTATATGTATATATATATATATATATATATATATATATATATATATATATATATATATATATATATATATATATATATATATATATATAGTATTTGTATCCGGTTTTTTTTTTGTGTGTGGGTGTATTGAGTGTTTAGGTATAGTGATGTCTGTTTGTGTAGGTTTTCTGTATATTTTGTATTCAATTTGGTTTTCTTTTCTTATTAGTGTTAAAGCTAGGAAGTTTATGGTGTTGCTTGGTTCTTTTTCTATTGTGAATTTGATGTTGTTGTTGATTTAGTTTATTTTTTCGAGGATATTGTCTATGTTGGTTTTTTGATTGTAATATAGTAATATATTACTAATATATCATCGGCGTATCTTACCCAGTTGATGTTTGGGTCTGTTTCTTTTATAATGGTGTTGATTTTATCTTCTAACTGTTGTACGTATATTTCTGCCATAATGATTGATAGTGAAGATCCCACTGATAGCCCGTCTTCTTGGATGTAGTATTCTCTTTCGAGATAACCCAGGGATCGCGATGTTTAGGGATCTTTGTCTCGAAAATCTCAGTATTGAAATCAAAATTATAACCCCTGTTCAAAATATTTAACTTATGTTTATTAAAAGCCTACATTTTGATAACAACATCAAAGATTATTTTACTGATGATAATTCGTTACTTGAACGTACGTTAGAACTATTCTTTATTTGTTTAAGGAACTTACCCTCACAATGAGCCCGGAAGTTTTAGGGAATTAATATCCTTTAAACTAGGTGTGTAACGTACTCGAAAAGTTGTTGCTTCTTTACAAGTCCTGTTTAAACTAATTGGGAAGTTTAAATAAACGCTTTAGAATCCACTTTATTTCCAAACACCAAATTTAAATAAGTTAATTTCTACTCTGACGGAATTAAGCGTTTTACATAAACTGTAATTTATTTTAAAACATTCGGTATGTAAATCTAAATCGATATAGTGTTTCCAAGATACCCATTTGCAAACACCAATAGATTAAATTCAGCAAAAAAGGAGATACAATTTTAACATCAGGTTTCATTCCAAAACAAGTATAAGCTGATCTTACTTAGTGACAGAGGGTTATGGGGTCGAGACCTAGTAGTAGCGTCACATCATTTTTCAATGCATACTGTAAAATTAGCGTCAACCGGGGTCGCATAAGGCAGTCGGCCTCGTGTACCGTGCGACACCGACAACATGGACATGTTAAATATCTCTTCCGTGCTTATAAAAAGTAAGGGGTTTGGAAAAATTTCCAGCATAGTGAGATTAAACTGAAACACTATTATATAAGGCTAGATGTATTCTCATCAATAATTATAACCGCAGACCGGTTTCTCTCTAATTATAGCACGTCAGCGCGATATACTAATTGCAACAAGAACACACCTATAAAGTAATACGGCTATGGTAGCCAGCCTCCTAGAACATTGTGAGATGTACGACAGAGTCGCTATCTCAGTGCGGAAGCAAGTAGTATATTGTCACGACAGCTCCAATTAACACAAAATGTTATAAAATAGAGACTGTGTACAACCAACTAACAATTTTGTAAATTTTCAGCCCTGCCTCATTTCTTTCCTAAAATAGGGACAATGTATGTCAGCCTAGATGTATTCTCATCATAATTAGAACCGCAGAGCGATTAATACCTATTACTTTATAGGTGTGTGTTCTCGCTGTAATTAGTAATCGCACTGACGAGCTCTAATTAGAGCGAAACCGGTCTGCGGTTCTGATTATTGTGAGAATACATCTAGCCTTACATACATTGTCCCTATATTAGGAAAGAAATGGGCCAGGGCTGACAATTTACAAAATGGTTAGTTGGTGGTACACAGTGTCTATTCTATAACATTTTGTGTTAATTTAAGCTGTCGTGACAACATACTGCTGGTTCCGCACCGAGATGGAGACTCAGTCGTACATCCCACAATGTTCTGAAACCCTATTGGTATATGATACCAATTAAAACAAATCAAACAAACTTTTTGCGAGAAGTGTATCAGGTCCCTGCCAAAAAAGCCTTAATAGGTAGACATATGCTATAAAAAGAAGGGACAATAATTTTTCAAAGAAACATAGTTGTCACCCTCGTCAAGAGATAGACACTGAAAGAACTTAAATACGGTGCTAACTAACATCAAAATTCGACTTGTGACAGAGGTAATATACCTATGAGTTTTTTTTTAAATTTTGGCCCAAAACTCACATAAAATATCCACATTTATAACGTCACACGGGTGGCAATAATTACCCTGTGAAAGTGTAAACGATTGTGTGGTAAACATTGGGAACTGAAGTCCAATGTGTGCTATGGATTTATATAATAGTGGTAAGAGTATATGGATCAATGGTGTGGCCAAAATACAGCAGGGGATAACGACCAGGCTATTAAGTGGTATACAAATGCTAGCTTGCCTGTGTGCCACGGAAGCCATGGAGATAACCCAGACGGCAGCTTTAAAAGTCTTTTTGGACTTGCTTCCACAGCACATATTTATACAAACAGAAGTTCGCATAGCGGTGCATAAGTCAATTTAAGGTCAAACACTGATTATCCAGCGGCAAATTGTAGTGTCAAAATCTATACAAAGAATTTAAGGCAGAACGAATTCTGGGAATGTTTGTTCAGAATATTGTAAGTATAATTTAAGAAAAAATGCTATATAGAAGTATTCAAAATGGAAAAATGCATAAATGGCGCTCCAGCTTAATTAGTCTGATACAAAATGGAAACATATGTTGGATCACGTATTTATAAATTAATAGGACCCGTACTTTTTGCGGTGTAATTATGTCAAGCATAAGGAAATCCAGTATTGAATGGACCCGGGGCATATGACTGGAATGCTGTAAAAACTGTCGATGACAAAAACAGGTTACATAGTTTATAAAATAACATTCGCCTAAATTCACAAAAAACCTATCTATTACGAGGGAGCAGAAATGTCATCCGGTTAACAATAGGTCTATTAACAGGAAACCATTAACGCAATAAGCACACGAGCCACATGAGTCTGTCGGACGAAGCAATGTACAGATGATGCCAAAGAGAAGGCGAGACCTCATTCCATGTATTGTGCCAGTATAAAGACCTAACGAGATTGAAGTTGCAATTATTTGTCAAAAAAAACTTAAGACAAATCACATCACAAAATAACCACGGCCAACGCTGCGAACCAAATAAAGGAAATAAGACTGGAAAGGATGCTCTATGAAAGCATTACAATAGGCGTTAAAGGTCGCGGTGCAAAAGTCAAATAACTAGCACCTCCTCCCTCAACTTGATCCTGATCTGATCTGCTTGTTAGAGTTACTTCATGGATATAAACGTGTTTGGTGAAACAGATTTAGTGACTTTTTACTTGACTTTTGGTAAAATATATTTTTTGTTTTGTATAAAACTTAAACAAAATTTAGTGGAAAACAAAATTTCAATATATATTAGTTTTTATCATAACTTATGTTATGTTAAAAATGTCCTAAAAACCTTGGTGTTATAAAATATTAGCAATAATAATTTTTTATTAGCATTAGAATTATACAGTGTACCTTACAAACGAGCTTCTGCCTGTACAAGTTATAATTAAGAACATAACTAAAAGTCCAGAAACTAATGCCAAAAATCCACAAATACACACACAAGTATGCTACTATTGATTTGTTTATCTTCATCTTTATAAAATAGGTTTAAGCTTATGTTTCATCGGTTTTGCGCACTGTTTCCCAAGCCTGTGATATTAATATCTGACCCAAATTTTCAACCCCAATATAAACGTTTTAAAATGTAAAATCGTGCTTAAAATCCAAATCCACTATAATTTGATCAACCAACTTCCAATCCCAACTATAATAAAAAGAATATAAACTGATAACAATAATGAGAACTGTACCATGTGACCAAACATATATTCTGTAAAACGCGCGGCGACCATTATTTATTCTCGTATAGATAGTAAAGTTCTTCGTGTTTTGTTGTTTGTACATATCAAAGGGCCTGCTAATTTTTTTAAAACAACCGCAAAGATTGTGGATTAAATATCTAAGTCTCTCAACAGAAAGAGGCAGACGGAAGCTCCTAAAATAAATCAGCTTTGTCAGAGATTGTATAAATATTATCATTATCCCCACAAAACAACTTACGATTATCCTGGTAAAGCAATGCTTTTCTTAATTTTGGGGGCCCCTTTTCTAATGGAACTTGAAATTTTGAGAGTGGTAGACTTGTTTTTATCGCCAGATTTAGTAACAGTGTGGAAAAATACACATGAATACCATTATTGCTTTTAGTGATCAGAACCTTTTTTGTGATGCTTTTCTTTTAGTTTTGAAGTTCAATTTGATTTGATTTTGTTTTTGTATAGTTGTAATACAAAACCACTGCCATTGTATTCATAATGTGATCATACAAGCGGCGCATTTCAGTGCACAATTTTAACATGGGCGTCCTCTGATATTTTTGTTCTAGCTTCTATAAAAAAGTACTAAAATGGAAAGGCAATGAAGAAGCTGACAATCTCGCGAAGAGAGGGTCAGCAGAACCACTTATGGGACCAGAACCGGCTCTGGGCGTGACAAAGAGCACTGCCAGGGGAGCCATTAAGTCCTGGGTCAGAAACCAACACAAGGTGTACTGGGCTGACTGTTCAGGGCTCAGACATGGAAAGTCAATAATTGACGGACCCAGTTCAAAGAGAGCTGTGGAGCTGCTAAATCTTAGCAGAGGACAGCCCAGAAACACAAAGGTCTCTTGACGGGACACGTAGTCGTCAAGAAACGCCTGCATAAAATGGGGTGACCTCGCATGCAGACTCTGCGGCGAGGGGGAGGAATCAGCCCAGCACATCTTGTGCGAGTGTAAAGCTCTGGACCGCAAAAGACAACTGATCTACGGTTAGTCTAGACCTGAGACAGAGCAATATAAAACTTCACCCTACCAATCGCTGTGCAGACTAGTTCAAGGCACAGTGATTTTGGAATGGGTGGAGTAAGACAAAGGGTATGCACAATCAACCAAAGGTTGCAGTGCTATCGGGGCGGCAAGGCCGCGGACGAGCCCTGAGGGAAAAAAATCGATCAGGATAATTTTATTATTAAATTCGCTCACATCAAGGCTACGAACAAACTTACAAAGAATCCAAAAATAGACAGGTCCCTTCGCATTTAAATATGAGATTTCACACCGAAGACGACAACTGATACTCGTTGGTAAACCCGCATTTCTGGAGATTTTGTGATTGAAAAATTTGGAATTCATGAAATTGTGCAAATATATTTTCAAGGAGGTGGGCATATTTCAGTAGAGGGTCGAGTTGGAGGTCATTGGTTTCAAAAAATGAAGAAGAAGGGAAATCTCTTAAACTGTTTGTGGAATACTTTTTCTATTAGCTTTATTACTAAAAACATGGCAAGAGTTTATTTTATCCTCTGAACTAAACATAAAAAAGCTTTGGCGGTTATACAAGGATTCTAAAAGAAATAGTTATTTGTAGAAGAATGATATTTTATAAACATTTTTTAATTCTGATTCCACTTTGGATTGGGCAGTCCAGGAACAGATTCCTATTTACTTTGCTATAAATTATGAGAGCGTTTAGAAAAGAACAGCATAAAACTAAAACTAAGAAAATTCTTACCAGTAAAAGAGTAATTAGGTTGTAAGCCTAAGCGTTTTATAATAATCTGCTAGAAAAAAGAAACGACTTGCCAACCATGTCATTTGACTGTCAAAAAAAAGTTGGCTTTTCCTAAATTCACTGACTCATCTGCTTACTTCAGCAGTCAGTTTAATTTCTACAACTTCACAGTGGCTTGTCTTGATTCAAAAAGTAAATTAACAAAATAAAACGTAACTTTATGTTGGTGAAGTGACAATGAACAACTAAATGGCAGAGAAAATTGCTAGTGCTGTACTTTAAACATTAAAAATTCATACTCCACCGGTATAGAAACCATCCGACTAATTGCGGACGGATGCGGTGGTCAAAATAGAAATAGCATTTTATTGTGCATGCTCATGAAATGATTATCAAGTATAAAACGTTGAAGTATTTTTGCGAGTAGTAGGCCACTCATTTATTCCGCTAGGTAGGGTGCTTGCATTGACACAAAAAGAGCCAGGAAAAAATACCACAATCTCCCAGAATGAGTACGTGAAAATTACAGCAAAATTTCCAGCAGTATACAATTTAGCTGAAATTTCAGTTCACGATTTTAAAACTGAAGCAAATCTAATTTCCAAACCTGTTCGTAACATTCCAAATTCAATACGTACAAGTCAAAGAATTGTTTAAAACATATACAGGTGGGTCCTGAGCTAGTGGGCCAAAATTTACGAGTATATTCTTAAGGTAAAAATATTTCGATTTAGACGAAAGTTGATAGTTAAAGCGATGCAGGGTATGAAATGCAAAATATTACTTTAGTTTTTTTTTATTTATTTATTAAGAAATCCTAATATCCATAGAACATTCTGGAGTTTGAGTTTTTTTGGGTTGAGGAATTAAAATCTGTTCACGGTTTGGTTATAGTTCAGAGAGCGTTCCAGCTGCGGTAGACTGAACGTGTTAAAAACGACAGAACTTTTTTATACCTCAACGAATTTTATCTCTGGTACCAAATAATTATTTTACAACAATTTTTACACAAAAAGGTAACTTTATGATAGTCGCTGCTTCGCAGCGTTTTCGAGATATTTAGCTGTAAATCTTCCAATGCAGGTAGTTGACATAATTAAAATATGGTAGAAATTTCAAAACCAAGGGTTTATTTAGAATTAAGAATTGTAATGAACGATAAAATAGTAAACATTAGTTAAAATACGCCTCTTTGAGAATAACCCTTAAAAATGGCCGCCTTTACCTTCGATACATTTATCAACGCGTTTATTAAAAGATTGACTTCTTTTAAAATAAAGTTCCTTATCGAGAAAAAATCCGGCAGCAGTTACTACTTTCTGCCATAGTTCTCGCTTACAGTTTCTCTATAAACAACTGATTTCATGTAACCTCATGAACAAAAATCCATGAGGTTAAAATCAGGGCTACAAGCAGGCCATGATATTCGACTCCTACGACCTATACAACGATCCGTAAAAGTTTGAGCAAAATAGTTCCCTACTTGAACAGAAAAATGAGGGGGAGCCTAATCTTGCATGAAGTAGAGATTCTGCCGTAAATTTAATGGTTAACCATATAGGTAACTAACTAAATATAAAGGTGGCTTCATCGGCAAAGAGTACATTATTTAATAATTCACGGAGAAGGTTTTGCTGAGTACGCATAAAATGAACTAACTGCAGTGTACCTGGTCGGTCTATTGGTAAAAAAATTTGTACATGTAGGTAGGCATACAAATTGTCCTAATGGGAAATTTTTAGGACTGCTGCTTTGCTTACACCGGTGGTTCTAGCTATTTGCCTACTACTAACTTTTGGATTTTTTACCACCAGAGTTAAAAGTTCTTCTTCTTGATTTACTGGCCCTCGAAGTCGATTAAAAAGGTCTTTAAACAGCTTTCGATTTGGATGCCTTTTATTTGGATATAACTCTAAATACCGACGAAACGCTATACGCCAAACATAATCTGATTGCGCATAAACACAGACCATATGGCGCATTTCTTCATTTGAAACTATATTATGTTCCAGTATTCTATCTCACTTTTACCTACAATCAATTGAAATTGTAGACTAGGATGTTATTTTAATTAGGTACGAATAATACTAAATCGAAAGTAGCATACAAATAAGACAGGTGGAAAACGTGAATATTTGATTTTAGTCCCAAGCATACTTCAAAAATTTTACCGCTAAATTAATAATAGGTAATTGTAATTTTATGCAGCAACATTCGAACTTTCAAAGCTATATATTTATAAAACGGTGCGAGACAGCGACTATCATAAAGTATACCTTTTTTGTGTAGAAAAATGTGTAAAACAAGTATCTGATACCAGAGATGAGATTCCTTAAAGTATAGAAAATTTCTGTCGTTTTAGCACATTCAGTCTACCGCAGCAGGCACCCTCTATGAACTATTACCAGACTGTCAATAGATTTCAGGTTCTCGGCACACAAAAAAAGTTCGGGGCGCAGCAAGTGCCTTATGGTAGTAAATTTTCATAAAAATGTTTTTAATAGAAAATATGTGTGTGTTTTTTTCAGAAAGCAGGCATCAAATTTGATTACCAGTATAATATATATATAGTAAAAACAATGTGCCATGTTTCATCAAAATAACTTGATTGTTTGAAAACGTACAGAAATTTCCAAAAGTAAACTTAAAGTGTAACCGAAAAAATCCGTTTCTTGGTCAACCTTATAGGTTAATAGCAAATTGAGCTTTTCAAATATGAAGCATTTAATCAAAATTCGCAACCATGAAGCACTTGCTGCCTCCAGAATTTCTTAACTTACAAACATGCATTATATTTCGATGGAAAATGCAAGAACATAAGGCGTTTTCAACTAAAAAAAAATTATTTGTATCACCAACGACTTATGGGACATCCTGTGATTGTCGCAATAATTTTTTAAGATGTAGCTCAAAACACCGTATAATTAATGTATACAATATTTTTTTATATCTTGTATAATAACGAATATATTGAGCTTTATTGATTTTTTACGAAAATTCGACAAAAATTATATACGATTAAACGATAAACTCTATAGCCAGGGCTACTGCCAAGCATCAGAGAAACGGTCTATTTGAAATGAATTTTCTGGAAATATTTTAGTAAAATGAAGGACAATGACGGTTGAAACTAAGACTTCGGTGTTTGTAAAACATTTTTCTTGAGACATTTTCTTTCCATAGCCCGTATTAGATTCAAGTTTTTTGCATAAATGTTGCGAATTTTGACGTTTTAAATTGTCACTTGACGTTTTTAGGGAAACCTCAATTTATTTTTCTTTAAATGCCTATAACTTTTTTGTCTTTTGACCTACAGAGTTAAATTTTGGTAGGTAGCACACATATAACGATATAAACTAGCTTACCAAATTTGGTTGCCCTTATTTTGTTAATTTTGAAGATATAAAAATTTTTCGAAAGAAAACACAAAATTTTCCGGGAAAATCTCGGCGGATTTTCCTGGATAACAAACTTATCCAATCCACTTGCGAAAGGAAGGTACTCACCAATTTTGACGTTTAAAATCGCGATTTTGACGTTTTGAGGAAAACCCAAATTTATTTTTCTTTGAATGCCTTTTTTGTCCTTTAACCTACGGTGCTAAATTTTGGTAGGTAACTTTCCTATAATAATGTAAATCCGCGTATGAAATTTGGTTGCCCTTACTTTGTTAATTTTGGAGATATAATATTTTTTCAAATTTTTTCGAAAGAAAACACAAAATTTTCCAGGAAAACCTCAGCGGATTTTCCTGGCTAACGAACTTATCCAAGCCACTTGCAAAAGGAAGGTATTCACCAAGTTTTATCAAAATCGGTTTATTATTTTTTAAGTTATAGGTGTGACACATAAATAAATATATATATATATATATATATATATATATATATATATATATATATATATATATATATATATATATATATATATATATATATATATATATATATATATATATATATATAAAGTCTGAAACTGACCTCGGATTTGGGTTCCGGGGGTCCTAAATAGCGCTCATTTGAAGAATTTTTTTCAAAATTCAAAAGTCGGGATCTCCTCATTAGTGATTTTTTAAAGAAAATTCACTAAAACCAAAACCCCAAAGTTTTGTATGGATATTAGCATTTCTTTTGAAATAAATTTTTAGAAACTAAAACAGTATTCTGATTTTCACACCCTGTATCACTTTATCTATCAACTTTTGGACTAAACTAAGTTCGGCTAAATCTAAATATTATTACCTTAGGAATCATTAATGTTCGCCCATTTCCTCGGGACCACCTTGTATACACAAATAGAAGAGTCTTATGGATCACAAATTGGTGAGCCTAACTACCTATGAAACCAACAAGTGTGTTACTGTTTCAAATGCTGTGGCCAATATCCTCATTGGTATCAAAATAAAATATACCCAGAAGAATTAATGTAATTTGTTAAAAAATACCACGGGGGGGGGGTGTGCTAGGATGAAAACAAAACAAAGAGGAAGTAGCTTTGATGGTTACAATGGTTACTATCAGGGATACAGACAACGAAAATGGAGAGCTTAAGAATATCGAAGATTTGTGTGGAAGTCTTAAGTAAAATTCAAACCGCACCATACCTTTTATTTCTAAACAGAACCGCTATATGAAAATTAAACAGTATCTACAGCTAACAAAACATTTTTCGGCAGCTTGTCCTTTTTTACGACATTAAATTCTATAAAATTACCAAAAACGAAATGTTTAAATTAAGAAGTGAAAAACTAAAAGTTTTACACATTTTCTGAAAAGTTTCCTTCTCAGTTTATATAATAATGGACGCCACATACAAAGTATTTTTTTAATAAAGGTCGGAAATAGGGATTATTATCATTGCAGTTTGAAGGCGATGTCACCCTGCCGTAAGTAATAAGTGATGTTTTATTTTCTTCTTTGATTCGGAGCATAACTACAATTCCTGCTTCGCATTCTTTTTGCTGTGTTTACCAATATTATATTTTCATCAAGACTCTTTACTATAACGCATAAACCCTTTGTAAAGCTTACTGCTTCCAGAGACGTCCTTTTGAAGCGACTTCAAAGGAAAATCGACAGTACATGTAAATTATTCTACGAACTGCAAACTATTCATTATAGCTAACTTTCTGGGCGCTGCGTTAGCGGAAACCACAAAATACAAACTCAAAACAATTTTAATTGTGACTTATTAGAATCGAAAATATCTCAACTAGACACATGCGACGACATAGATATGAACTTTTTGATGTTTGAAAACATCATCTATACATCTGCTGAGTTACATACTCATCGGGCTATTAAATACTCTCGAAATAATGCTCAAATTTTATGATGGAACAGTGGATGCAAGGACGTAATAGGAGTAACCAAGAAAGCATTTTGTAATGCCAACAATTGAATTTAAGAAAATAAGAGTGAAAGCCAGATACATCACCAAATAGTCTAAAAGGGCATCGTAAGAGAACTTTGTACCCTCAATAACTCCATCTACTTCTGTTGCAGATGTATGCAACAAAACTACGTGGAAAAGGATACAAATCAGAATATTACGAACATAACATATAATGACATAATAGTAACATCGCCGGAAGAAATAACAGAATTCTTTGCCTCGAATACCTCCAGCGACAGTGACTATGAAAAAAGAGTTCATAGAGACACATGAAATGACTCACTCAACTTACCAATCTCTCAGCGAACTTGAGGATCGCTCCGAGCCTGCAAAAACGTTGCAGGGCCAGACAAAATTCCTTTGATTTCCTTAAACAGTTTGCGCTCAACGCAACTTTTTCTCTTAATTTACCGCTATAAGCCCTTCTTGTGTCAACACTTGCGTGTCATGGTCTAGAGCCAATGTCTTTTTTTCAAGCAAACATGTGCAGAGATTATTTGAGATCTACAGACCAGTCTCCCCACCCTGCACGTTGTGTAAACTGTTAAAGAAAATCCTTAAAAGACGCTTGCTTTGGCATTTCGAGAGAAACAACCTTATCTCTACCTTTCAAAGTGGCTTTAGAAAAACAAATCTACCACAGATAATATTGTTAATTTAGCGAGCGAAATACACGAGGGCTTGGCAAACAATCAATTAAGTGTAATGATACAGCTTACTGCAAGTCCTGGCAGGACTGAAATAATGGTGGCTAGTGACTGATGTAATTCAATGCCTGTCGTGGTGTTAGCCAGAGGAGTAGCTGTTTTCGCTCGCTGTTTTTCTTCTCACAGTTTTGCTCTTGCTGTACTGTGTGTGCGTAAAAGCTGCTGTGGAAGCGTAGAACCAACACAACACCAGAGATGGCGCTTTGCGCTATTCTGCGTTGCATATTATGGCAATGCCGGTCTTAAGGCTGACTTGTTGGAGTGCATCTGTGACATACTGAAGCGTCCATAAGGAGAACGAAAGCGATCTGTGCCTCCTGCTTTACACACACACATACACACAGATATATATATATATATATATATATATATATATATATATATATATATATATATATATATATATATATATATATATATATATATATATATATATATATATATATATATATGTGTGTGTGTGTGTGTGTATACAGATTTCAACATACTGAGAGGGAACAACGATTGCTATTGTTAGTTACTAATACAATCTCAATAAGTCGACCTCTAAAATTCGATATACATTTTCTACGTTGCAATGTGAACTCCGTTCGTCGTGTCCACTCTGCCCCATCTCAGCATCCCTATCCTTCCACCTAAAACTGGCAAGGTATTTGTGAAATTTTGTCAGTCAATGGTGTAAAGAGCCTGCTGCCATCCTTAAATGTGAATGTCTATTCTGTGGCCACACGTGTTCTGTTGGTTCTAACATTTATTTTAAGCTATTGTTCTTGTTAGCATACCTGAGCCCATATGTCATCCATCAAGATGAAAAAGTGAGCTGTCATTCAGCGAGAGTTCTCTTATGCACGTGGATTTATGTCTGGTTTTTAAACTTAAATAATGCTTTTTATAGTTCTGACTATGTAATCACGGCTTTAATATGTGTTCTGTTGTGTGTGTTCGTGTGTTTTCTAAATGTTATATATCTTCGAGGTTGTGGGATATCCCACTTCTTTTTTTATGTGACCTGATCTGACCTATCCTGACCTGACCTGACCTGACCTAACCTGCCCTGACCTGACCAAAAAAGTTTCTTTACATTCTTCAACTTTCGGCAAGTAAGTGTAAGAGCTTTATAGAAGTATACCATAATAGTATTTTTATAGGCTCTCGATGAAGCACCAAAGTCGGTGCGAAATTTACAAAGAGCATGTTTCAGCGAAGAACTTTTATTATTCCTTGCACGAATTTTAGAGATCTAGAGCTCTTATTAAGATTATATATATATATATATATATATATATATATATATATATATATATATATATATATATATATATATATATATATATATATATATATATATATATATATATATATATATATATATATATATATATATATATATATATATATATATATATATATAAACACATAAAAATTAAAACTGTCACACCAGATATGGGTTCTAGAGTGTCTAAATCGCGCTCATTTGAAGAACTATTAGATTCAAAATTTGCGATGTCCTCATTAGTAAACGTTTCCTACGAAAATTCACTAATATGACGAAAACAAAATAATGAAGATAACTAAGAATAAGATTACGAAAGTTTGTGTAAATCTGAACGGCCAACAACTTAAACACTTATAAATATTTACGTACCTCGGTAGTATTATTACGGTTGATAGTAATTGTAACAAATACCTGAAAGAGGGGACAGCGATGGCAACACAAGCATTTAATAGATATAGTACTCTTTTCACCAATACACATTTTAAGTTGGACATGACTCGTACCTATAGGATGTGGTATTGCATGAGGCAAAAACTTAATCTTTGGCTAAGCAGGAAATGAAGAGAATAAAAGCTTTAGAAATGTGGATATGAAAAAAATTAAAAAAAGACACGGTGCACCTATAGAAAACCGACTAGAAGTGTGGTAAAAGAAGTGAGAGGAAAAGGTTTTTTTGGTGAAGGGAATTGAAACAAGAAAGGCAAAGTTTGTAGAGGATTTTCCCAGGCATAAAAACTTTCTGACAACATTATTTGAAGGACACACACTTGGAAAAGGGAGAAGATGTAGACCAAGGGGAAAACCTATGAATCTAGCACAAATGGTGAATTGTGGAAGGTACAATGAAATGAAGAGGGCTGCTGGAGACATAGAATCATGGTTACGACGGCAACGCGACATCGCCTTAAGTGTGTAATAATATTGACACATAAAGTCGGAAAAATATTTATGTGCGTCACAAAATATTTTAATCTTACACAAAATGTGTCCGAATACATACATTTTCGTTTTATAATCGAAGTCTTAAAGACTTATCTTTTACATTTACATAAGTACGAGTAGAATATAGGCATGTTTATTTTGGAGGAAGTGAGGTATAAATTTGTTCTCTTAAATTAAAAAGGGTTTTGCTATATTTTTCATAATTCCCAAAGATTTGGCCATGATTTCTAGTGTAAAAATGTGCGGCTTACGGGATTAGCGAAAATACATGACAGAAAAATTTAATACTGGAACTATATGATGGCATGTGGACATCTGTGTTATTCCACTGTTTAATCCAATGATATTTTGTGTTTGTTTAACCAGAATGTTTTATATGCTATGTTGAATGGCGTGGAGCTGTCACTTCCCACAATATCCCGTTTAGATCAACATGAGTATTCACAGTATTTTCGCATCTGTGTAGATTTATATTAAGTTTGTTTCTTCAAAAATACAAAATTTTTATCTCAAATGTAATTCTTCAAATGACAGCTACAACAAAAATTGTTACAGCTTACTATTTTCGCCTTTGTAACTACATATTATACACAAATTTTCCCCAAAAAAAAACTACTTTGATTTTACTAGCCGACGAACTTTATTAAAGGTATATATATATATATATATATATATATATATATATATATATATATATATATATATATATATATATATAAATGCTGATGACTTTCAAAAAAAGTTTGTTAGATCAAACTTAAAAAATGATTTCAAAGTGCAGTATAAAAAAATCACAAAATTATTTACTAATGAGTGGGTCCGCCGCGGTTTCTTAATGAATTCTATAAATCATCGACTAATAGGTTTACGGTATCCTGAGGAATAAATTTTAGGAAATTTATAGCCTTTGTAACTACATATTATACTTATACACAAATTTTCCCCAAAAAGATCTACTTCGATTTTACTAGCCGACAAACTTTATTAAAGGTGTATATATATATATATATATATATATATATATATATATATATATATATATATATATATATATATATATGCTGATGACTTTCAAAAAATGTTTGTTAGATCAAACTCAAAAAATGATTTCAAACTGCAATATAATAAAATCACAAGATTATTTACTAATGAGTGGGCCCGCCGCGGTTTCTTAATGAATTTGATAAATCATCGATTAGTAGGTTTATGATATCCTGAGAAATGCCATCCTAAGCTTCTTGTATTCAGTGACGATGGTCTACTAGGTTATTTGGTGGTTGGGGTAAATTACTTAGTCGATTGCCAATGATATCTCACACATGTTCGATTGGTGACAAGTCTGGGGAGCGAGAAGGCCATGGAATCAGGGTAACGTTATTTTTTTGTAAGAACAGTGTAGTAACCCTTGGCCTATAAGGACATGGGCTGTCTTGTTGGAAAATGTATTGAATTAACGCTCGTTGGTATGGCAGTGCCTCAGGCTGCAGTACGTTTTGTATGTAATCATTGGCATTCAAATTTCTGTGAATAAAACCAGAGGTAACCTGCTACGGTAACTTATCGCACCCCCCATGTAAGAGCCGTATGCCGTTCCACAGCAAATTGTAAATTTCTGCGTTATCCACGTAATAGTCTTACTCTTGTGCGGCCATCATGGACCCAAGGACAGAATCAAGGAACAACACGATTTCATTAACCATCCCAATTTGATCTGCCGTTGCACCATTTAAGCCGAGCAGGACGATGTCGAGGTAGTGTGAGACATAAAAATGGTATATACGAACGAAGCCAAAAAATACGTATTCCGTGATATATGGTTTCCAGAGACTTTTTGTTGTCCCAACCAAACATTTCCGATCGACTGTGTTGTGGAAACTCTCCCTTGTAAAGGCGCAACCCTCAAATGATAATCCTCCCGTGGTGAAGTTACTCAAGGTCGTCTGGATCCATGACGACGATTATGGATTCCTTCTTCAAACCATCTGGACCAACACTGAAACACTGCATGCTATGCGGTTAGAAATTTGTCTGCATGAGGACAATGCGCCCCCTTTCGAATTCACTTGAATGATTGTAATGGTTTCGTAAACGCTGCCTATGCATAATGACGTAGTGACCTAATAAATTAGGCAAAAATCGCTACGAAATATTGCTTCAAACTGAAGGAAACTAAAAGATAAAGAAATAATTGTTTAATAAAGCAAAATTTAAAAACGCTGGACCCAGCAAGTGCGTTATAGTAGCGAACTTTGATAAAAATGTTTTTAATAGCAAATATGTCTTTTTCCAATAAGAGCAGGCATCCAATTTGGTTACCAGTATAACCTATATAGTGAAAACAATGTACAATATTTCCTCAAAACCACTTTATTGTTCGAGAAAGCACAAAAATTTTCCGAAAATAAACTTAATATGTTCCCGAAAAACTAATCAAATTTTCTTGGCCAACGAACTTCAAGCTATTTACTCATCTACCAAGATATAAGTATTCACACACAGCTTTTCGACAAAACTTTTAAAAAAAATTCATGAAAATTTGAAAACATTTTTTTACGAAAATCCGAAAACACTTTCTACAATAACTTATTCAACATTTATTATTAGTTTACTAAGTGAAGATTGAAAGAACCTGTGATGAGCACTGATAAGCGCACTTTGAGAACCCAAATCACCACAACATATTTAAAAAAACCTGACGATCGTTTCAGTAACCAAGTTAGCGTCATCAGAGGATCAATAATTATAAATATAATAATCACCACGTTAATGAGGAGAGACTTATAATATATATATATATATATATATATATATATATATATATATATATATATATATATATATATATATATATATATATATATATATTGAAGGGAGGAGTAACAGTCGTTACACATTAGCGTGCTAAAAATTTGTATACTTTTAAGGGCAGTTACGACCAAAAAGAGGGCTATATTTTAAAGGAAGTCACTCTGTACTAAAAACTAGATATATTTCGCTCGGGGTCCCAAGCATCTTCAGGAGTACTAAAATTGAATAAAAATTAGCACAACATCTAGATTATGCATTAAATAACACTTACAGCACTTTAACTAATCACAAAAGCAAGGCCAAAGCATCAAAACAGAGAAAAATCTCCCACAAGGACATGCAAAAAACAACAATGCAAAAACCATCTTTAAATTACATGTAACTCCACGCGAACATTTCCACTTTCAAAACATTCAAAGCATGTCATGAGAAAGTATAAAAACTCGGGACGCAGCAAGTGCGTTATGGTAGTGAATTTTCTTAAATATGTTTTTATTGCAAATATGTCTGTTTTCTTTTTATTTAAGAAAGCAGGCATCAATTTTGGTTACCAGTATAACCTATATAGTAAAAACAATGTGCCATGTTTCATAAAAATAACTTTATTGTGTGAAAATGTACAAAAATTTCCAAAAGTAAACTTAAAGTGTTCCCACAAAAACTCGTTTCTTGGTCAACCTTATAGGTTAATAACAAACTAAGCTTTTAAAATATGAAGCATTTGATCAAAATTCGCTACCATAACGCACTTGCTGCATCCAGAATTTCTTTTCTTACAAAGATGCATTATATTTCGATGGAAAATCCAAAAATGCAATAACATAAGGTGTGTTTGATTAAAAAAATAAGAAAATTTGTATCACCAACGACTTAAGGGCCACCCTATGATTGTAGAAATATTTTTTTAAGATGTAGCTCAAGACACCCTATAATTAATATATAATTTTTTTTTTCATATCTTGTATAATAACGGATATATTGAGCTTTATTGATTTTTTACGAAAATTCGACAAAAATTATATAACATTAAACGATAAACTCTATAGCTAAGGCTACTGCCAAGCATCAGAGAAAGGGTCTATTTTAAATGAATTTTCTGGAAATATTTTAGTAAAATGAAGGACAATGACGGTTGAAACTAAGACTTCAGGGTTTGTAAAACATTTTTCTTGAGACATTTTCTTTCCATAGCCCGTACTAGATTCAAGTTCTTTGTCTAAATGTTGCCAATTTTTGACGTTTTAAATCGCAACTTTGACATTTTGAGGAAAATCCCAAAAAATTTTTATTTAAATGCCTATAACTTTTTTGTCTTTTGATCTACAGAGCTATTTTGGTAGGTAGCTTACGTATAATGATATAAACCCGCGTATCAAATTTGGTTGCCCTTACTTTGTTAATTTTGGAGATATAAATTTTTTACAATTTTTTTCGAAACAAAACTCAAAATTTTCCGGGAAAACCTGGGCCGATTTTCCTAGATAACGAACTTATCCAAGCCATTTGTAAAAGGAAGGTACTCACCAAATTTAATCAAAATCGGCCCATAATTTTTTGAGTTATCGGTGTGATACATACATACATATATATATATATATATATATATATATATATATATATATATATATATATATATATATATATATATATATATATATATATATATATATATATATATATATAAACATGTAAAAATTGAAACTGACCCCGGATATGTGTTCTGGGGGGCCTAATTAGCGCTCATGAAGAATTTTTTTCAAAATTCAAAAGTCTGGATCTCCTCATTAGTGAATTTTTTTTAAGAAAATTCACTAAAATGTGTCATTAAGGTTAAAAAACTAAAAAAGTTTGAAACAATCGCGTGTAACAAAATGAACATCTAACCCCACTTTTTCACGTTAGAATGTCGACCATAGATATAAGTGACAACTGCAAAACTAAGAGACCATCATTGATCATAAAACCAATACAATGCTTTAAGAGTACTGAAAAGAAAACATTATCTTTTTCTGATCTTATGATTTTTTTCCTTTTGTAAAGATTATTAAAACTAAAAGCGTCGGGCGGAAAAAGATGCTGTAGAAGTTGTTTTAATAGTTTTTGGGCATAATGAACACTGTTATTATATGCTGTATGTATCGTAAAAGTTTTATGAGTTAATTAATAACAATTTTCAAAAAGCAGTCGAAGGGCGGGCTGAGAGCCTCGGTGGTCCAGGGGTAAGAACGTGTGCCTCTAAACCAAAGCGTACTGGGTTCGATTCACAGGGTTTCCCTTTCAACTTTCCAGTATATACTGTAAAAGTTAACACCAACCGAGATTGTGGTATTTGAGCAAGTTTAACGTCTGCACGTTTCACCCTCGGAGGCGGCGTAAATCCGTCGGTTCCGTGTCCATGCGATATTGGGCACGTTCAATACCTTCCGTACAGAAAAACAGGGGTTCGCCAACATTTTCAGGAATGTGAGGTGCAGCGTTGATGATTGGCCATAGTCGTGGAAATAGACCGACGTTAAAGTAGAAAAAAGGGGGCTTGCTAGAATGTGAACCCGGAACTTTTGTGCAGCAAGCCGACAACCTGCTGCACTAACAGAGAACGCCGATTTCTGGTAGGTATAATTTTACCATTTCAATAACACAACAATAGCACAACTGAAAATTAAAAGTGACCTCAGATATGGGCTCTAAGGATTATGTTTGCGCAGGTCTTTCGTTTGTGATTTATTTTTAAAAAAAATCTTTGTAAACTTCAATTAATGGTAAATTACTATAAATAATAAATTTAGATATTGCGATTTTCCAAACGTTCTTTAAAATGTTGTCATTTCCTTGATTAAACAGTGTTTATTGAATTGAATTGACAATATGTTAATTTTAAGTTACAAAGCTGTATTGAGTCTTGCCGTAAGCCAGCGATTGAATCAAACTTTGAGTGTGTACAAGACTTTTAGTGTCCGCTGATGTAAACAGTTTCGCCTGTCAGAGAAAGTAAACAAATCAAATCTCTAAGGAACGCTGTGCATTGAAATGCTTCACTGGTTTTCAAACATCTTTGATTTTATGATTAGAGATAAAGAGATAGAAATATTTTGTAGTTCACAAATTATTGAAATGGAAACAAATCCAGTATGGCAAAACATGCGATCAGCAGCGAATATGATAACGGCTTCTCATTCGTCCCGTAGTAAGTATTTAGTTTTATCAAAAGGAACTGAAATTTTGGTAATCTCTTTGGGTTACAAGGAATATCCAGTTATATTGCTGTTAAAAAATATTCATATATTAAATAACTAATTTAATTTAAACAAAGCTTATATAACAACTTACGTTTGCAGAGCAACCATATCTTTTCTACCATAACCAGGTGGACGATAAATAATATTATTTATATAGTTTAACTTTATTTTTAATTAGTGACACCAATTTGAGATTTGTAAACAGGACACCACGTATATTGATATGATATGATATGATTTTTCATATTATACGTGAAAAACTTCGTCTTAAACTAAACCTCTTCGTGATCTTCATCTTACAGAAAAAATTTATTTTATTTTTGATCACAGAGAGAGGGCTGCGGATAATTTTGAACTTATTTGGTTTGTTCTTAAGCCTCGGTAAAAATACAATTACGAGTAGATATATAGTATATACTATATACAATATACTATATACTATATAGTATATACAATATACTATATACTATATACTATATACTATATACTATATACTATATACTATATATTATATACTATATACTATATACTATATACTATATACTATATACTATATACTATATAATATATACTATATACTATATACTATATACTATATAGCATATACTATATAATAATAATAGAAAAATCCTATTTTCTATCTTACCTCATTTCATTTAAATAAAATGGAAGAAATAGTACATTTTTATGAACAACTTAATACCAAACAAGAAGACATTCGTAAAAGCTGTTTATATATAGGTTCATCTCGTTTAAACAATATTTTAATAGAGGTATGATGTATCTAAATATGTCCAATAAATTAAAACTTCCTCCTCTTAAAATAAAAATCTTTCTTCTCTTACCTCCCATACACTATAACGCTCAATACAATTTCCTTGACCAACCTCTTCTGCAGCTACAAAATAAAGTGTTTGTTAGCCAGCAAAGTATTGTTATCGAATGTTTGTTTTAGCATCACCATCCATCTTCTCATTTTTTATACATCTACTATCATCAGTATCAATAATCTCAAGCTACGTGTACATTCCTGCTTATTCAAGTTATCGGGCGTTCGGCTTTATATCCGTTTTCATAATAGTATTCTTACGTTTGTTTCCGTCATAAAGATTTTCAGTTTGATTATTCCCATCACACCATCCAGTACACTGAGGATTGTTTGCGACCCTTTTCCGTTTCTCCTAGAAACGATTGCTCCTGTATCTTCTTTAACCCATTTATTGTATTTTAAAAAAAATAAGTTAAGCAAATGTGGCTACAATAGTCATTCTTGCACTAACCATTTTCTTATTTTTACTATGATTTTATACCTGTTAATCTGCAACTACGACAGATAAAGCTCAAGTTAACTAACAATAAAAGTTTACGAGCAGTAGCAGAAAAGTCGTGGGGGGCGGACCCAAAGACCTTCAGACATAAGTAAGAGTGATCGGTAAAGCCCGCTGGCTTGTGTTGGTCCAAAATTGGGGCGAGCAAGGGATTTTAAGGCAACGAGAAAACTTATATCGGCTCAAAGAGCGTTTCTCTTAGGCATAAGAAAAGCCTACACAATGATTTCTAACTCAGCACTGCGGTGCTGGGGGGTGTCCAACTTTGTGGTTAGAAGCACAGGAGTGGCATCAAACATGGGAACACTCAAAGGCAACAAACTTCAAAAAGAAAACCAAATACTAGGATGGAGCGCACCCATCCGACATAGAGGGGGTGGAAACACGGACATAAGATGTTGGATATACACGGATGCGTCCAGAGATAGGGACGTAGCCGCAATCGGCTTGGAGGCCTATAAAGACAGCGTGTTGATCAAGGGCCTAAGTTTCAGGACAGGTATCCGGTGCACATGGCGGCATTGTTCATGATGTGTAGGGTAGTGTACAAGGCTGCCACCTCTTAGGGTGGAACAGTAAACATCGCCTCCGGGGCAGAGTCGCCCTGGATATGTTGACCACATGAAAGGTGGGAACAGTTGGCAGCATCTACAGGATAATGCAACACGTAAAGCACGCGGGAACACAAATAACCCACGTTGGGGTACCGACCAGATCGAAGGTATCTCAAAGTTCGACCCCAGAAGACCCCATGGGCCACCAGGGGGTACATGTTCCGATCGCAAACATAATACTCAAACGAGGAGCCAAGGAGGATACTAAGGCAGAGTAGAAGAGGCACTTGGATGCGGAGACGAACGTTAGGACCACCTACCTAATGACCGTGAGTGTGGACCTCAAGCGCTGGAGCCATAGAGTGATGAGCATAACTGCCCGGGGGCCTTTTAATGGATACTTTAGTAGATTTAACCTCAGGCCCAGTATGGCAGAATGCGCGTGCAGAGTCGGAAACCTCAAGACTTGTGCTGGAAGACACAGGAAAATCGCAGAACTTTGTAGGTAAACAAAGTATGGTCACAGGTTCCTGCCTATTTATAATGACTAAGTCTATCAAGAATAAAAAATTAGCAATTTTAACGAATATGGCGTAGAAATTAAGTTCTAAAATTAAATATTAGTCGCAATCATGGCTAATCCTGAGGAAAGGGTGGCGGGGTGCTAAATAGGAAGAAAGCGTTGATCTCGGGAGAGGTGAAAGCGGAGTAAACGCTGGTATGAGTGTAAGGAGGCTTGTATGACGAAGGGATCTGTAAGGGAGCATACCACGGCATAAAGTCTGAGGACAGGAAGGCAGTGGCTTCAGTCCCAAAATCGTAAACTGACAATAACAAATTGTTGCCTATGGGTCTTGTCTGATTACGTAAGTAAAGGAGAGTAAGAAAAAAAATCCTAAAAAAATTGAAATGAAGTAGGATAGCAAGGAACGTCTGTTTAGATGAAACCTTAATGATGAATTGATCTTGGATGCTTTAAGCAAACTACAGCTTATCACATATAGGTGGAGATGCGAGAATATCATTTGCAGTGCATAAGAAAGAGCAAGTCCGCATTCTGGTTGTACGCTTCTAAATGCAATCCAGCAAAAGTAGAGACATTTTAAGCGAGTAATAAAAAGAAGTAAATGAAATAAAACAAAATGAAGTATATGTTGATAAACTTCAAATGTTTGAGTTGTAATTTAAATTCCATAATTGTTACTAAGTGAATATTGAAACCTGTGATGAGCACTGATAAGTACACTTGGAGAACCCAAATCACCATAACACATTTTAAAAGACCTGACGATCGTTTCACTAACCAAGTTAGCGTCATCAGAGGATTAAACATTCTAAATAATTTAAAAACTAACATCAACTTATATACCGGATCTCAGGTAAAGAGATCGAACTGAGATGAGACACTATTCCACAGTGTATTGTATTTTTATCGCCGGACAAAGTCTTTGCGCTATCCCTACTGCTTTATCTAAACAGTGTCCATCTGTAATAGTTTTGGCAAGGTTCAACGACAGCTAAATTAACAACGAATCCTTTGGCGGCAATAACTGTATACTTATGTTATCGGTAGAACGTGCCGAAAACGTGGGAATTTTATTTAGCAAATTTTAAAAAGTCAACTTACAGCTAACATTTTCAACAACAAATACCTTAAAAAACTTGATAGGTAACCCAAAAGACAAGGATAGCGCGGAAAAAATGTCGGGAACTTATTAAATGAGTTGTAAAGATTGTAATCTTAAATACGTTGGACAAACAAAAAGATCGATTGGAATTAGATTCAAAGAACACATATCCCAATTACGTTACAGTACTGTAGATAAGTCTGCCGTCGCTCGACATATTTGGGATAATAAGCATCACGTTGATAAAGATAATCTGAAATTAATAAAAAATGTTAGAAAACCAGGAGAGCTAAATGGGTTCGAAAGCGTATATATTGCGAAATATAGTTACAACAAAAAATGTATGAACACTTCACCAGCGCCAATTACGAGTCATTTGATCGATTGCTTTGCTAAATAAAATTCCCACGTTTTCGGCACGTTCTACCAATAACATAAGTATACAATTATTGCCGCCAAAGGAATC
The DNA here is from genome assembly GCA_964006375.1 of Tillus elongatus. Classification (NCBI taxonomy): domain Eukaryota; kingdom Metazoa; phylum Arthropoda; class Insecta; order Coleoptera; family Cleridae; genus Tillus; species Tillus elongatus. The sequence continues at coordinate 95,833,838 of OZ023269.1, read as the reverse complement.
GTTGTTAATTTAACTGTCGTTGAACCTTCTCAAAACTATTACAGATTGACACTTTTTAGATAAAGCAGTAGGGATAGCGCAAAGACCTTGTCTGGCGATAAAAATACAATACACTGTGGAATTTGCCTACGAGTAGTGTCTCATCGCAGTTCAATCTCTTTACCTGAGATCCGGTATATAAGTTGATGTTAGTTTTTTAAAGTATTTAGAATGTTTCATCCTCTGATGACGCTAACTTGGTTAGTGAAACGATCGTCAGGTCTTTTAAAATGTGTTGTGGTGATTTGGGTTCTCCAAGTGTACTTATCCATAATTGTTCCAAAAATATATACTGCGTGACTGCACAAATTGCACTTGCATATGATAAAGTTGTTAATAAACTTTGTGACCTCGCTGAAAATTAAAACAAACAGCGATAAACATGAAGTGGAGAGCCAGGTGTTTTATGCGCATCTAATTACTGTTCATTTTCACGCTGCCGCTGTACTTGACATGATGTAGGTAGCTATGCAAAACCGAATATCGCTTCGGGGCTAAGATGGTTTAGAATGTTAAGAAATAATTATCTGAAGTACAGCTGAAGAGAAATATAAATTTTTGATTGAGAACGAATAGCTCTAACTTTTGTATCCTATGTCTATTCAATACATGTGTGCCGTCAATTGTTAAAAACTCTGGGCGCAGCAAGTGCGTTATGGTAGTGAATTTTCATAAAAATATTTTTATTGCAAATATGTGTTTTCTTTTTATTTAAGAAAGCAGGCATCAATTTTGGTTACCAGTATAACATATATAGTAAAAACAATGTGCCATGTTTCATAAAACTAACTTTATTGTGTGAAAATGTACAAAAATTTTCAAAAGTAGACTTAAAGTGTTCCTGGAAAAACTCGTTTCTTGGTCAACCTTATAGGTTAATAGCAAATTGGACTATTCAAATATGTAGCATTTGATCAAAATTCGCTACCATAACGCACTTGCTGCATCCAGAATTTCTTTTCATACAAACATGCATTATATTTCGATGGAAAATGCAAAAATGCAATAATATAAAGTGCGTTTGATTATAAAAAAAAAATTCGAAAATAAACTTAAAATGTTCCCGAAAAAACTAGTTTCCTCGCCAACGAACCTTATAGGTTAATAGCAAATTGAGCTATTCAAATTTGAGGCATTCAATAAAAACTCGCTACCATAACGCACTTGCTGAGTCCCGAATTTATTTTCTTACAAACATGCATTATAATTTCGTGGTCTAAATTCCATACATTTAAGGCTGGCTCAGAACTGACACTGATGGGGGGAATCCGTCTGTGTAATTAAAAGGAAACATTGTTTACTCTATTTCAACTGAACATATTTTCCTGGTTAACGAACTTATCCAAGCTACTTGCAAAAGGAAGGTACTCACCCAATTTGATCAAAATCGGCCCATTATTTTTTGAGTTATCGGTGTGATATATATATATATATATATATATATATATATATATATATATATATATATATATATATATAAACATATAAAAATTGAAACCGACCCCGGATATGGGTTCTCGGGGGCCTAATTAGTGCTAATTTGAAGGAATTTTTTCAAAATTCAAAAGTCGAGATCTCCTCATTAGTGCATTTTTTTTTAAGCAAATTCACTAATAATGGCGACTTAAATATTACACAATATAATCTATTTGACTAAAATAAATACATTAATTGGGTGCGAGGTGACTTGCGGATGAAATGAATAATTTTTGCAAATTATAAACCAAACCAAAGGAAACACCATAACCAACAAGTCTATTGTGTATATTATTTCCATGCGTCGGGTAACCAAAATGCTGTGAAATCGATTAGGCGCCCTACTGTTTATACAGTTGAAAAATGCGCTGCTGAATTTAAGTATAAATATTCACTTTCATTACATATTGCTATTGGACTGCTTTTCGAAGATGCTTGGTAATTAAATAAAGGTGCAATAAATACAAGATCTAAAAAACTTCATTTGGATATTTTAGTTTAGCAACCGAACAATCATACGCGGCTCTATAACATTCACATTTTTTTAAGTGCAAAGTAAAAAATACTCAACGTTTTTTAATACATTTTCGTAGAAAAATCAATAATGAGAAGATAGCGAAACGAGCGTTAGGTATAAAAACTGTATTGTTATGAATTGTGTTCTCCAAATTGTACTTATCAGTGCTCATCACAGGTTACAATCTTCACTCAAAACTATGGCAACCATATTTAGTACGCGGGTTTGTATTATAAAAAGTATACTAAGTACAAAAATGTAGGCTCTAGGTTAAAATAAAAAAAGTTATAGGCATTTAAAAAAATTGTGTGCCACTGATTACCAGAAAAACGCACTAAACCAAAATATTTTGTGTCGATAACAAAATCCATTGCATATAACAGACTAAGATTAGGTTTTCTGGCGCAAAAAGGTCAAGAAGTAGGTACCAGAAATATTACTTTGAAAACTTCTTAAAACGTCAAAGTTGCGATTTGAGATGTCAATACTAGCCACTGTTAAACAAAGAACCTGAAATGAATGCGGGTTATGCAGAGAAAATATAGCAAGATGTGTGTTTTACAAAACTTTAAGCTTCAGCTTCAACTGTCATTGTCTTTCATTTTACTAAATTATTTGCAGAAAATTCATTTCAATACACCCTTTCGTTGATGCTTTGGCAGCAGTTTTAGTTATAGAGTTTGTGGTTTAATGGTCTATAATTCTTAGCCAATTTTCGTAGAAAAGATTCGTCATTGAGAACATACCGATTTGAATTTTGAAAAGTTTTCTTCAAACTAAGCCCCTTAGAACCCACATCAGGGGTTAGTTTCAGTTTCATATATACAGGGTGACGCATCTCTACGGTAAAGCTCAATATATCAGTTATTATACTAGATACGACGAAAATTGTATACGTTAATTATAGGGTGTCTTGAGATGCATCTTATAAAATTTACAATCACAGGCTGGCCCATAACTCGTTGGTGATACAAATTTTCTTTTTTTTTTAATCGAAGAGGCCTTATATTATTGCATTTTTGTATTTTTCATCTAAATAAAATGCATGGTTGTAAGAAAAACATTCGGGACGCAGTAAGTGCATTTTGGTACCGAATTTTCATCAAATGCTAAATTACAATAACTCTACTTGCTATTAACCTAAGGTTCGTTGGCTAGGAAACTAGTTTTCTCGGAAACATTTTAAGTTGATTTTCGGAACATTTTCGTACAATTTCAAACAATATAGTTATTCCTATGAAATATAGTACATTGTTTCTACTACATATACATATACTGGTAACCAAATTTGATGCCTGCTTTCATTAAAGAAGACATATTTATCATTAAAAACATGTTCATGAAACTTCACTACCATAACGCACTTGCTGCGTCCAGACTATTTTTATTTTAGCAGAGACTTCCTATTTGCTTTATAGACTCATAAATTTAGATAGAGGTTGATATTTAAAGTTGTGCGCACAAAATAAAATAACATTTTTCCAGAGGCTCATGTTCACCAGTTCTTTTTAAAATTATCTATTATTTACGTATATACATAGAGTTTTTTTAGGTTGGTCATTTGTTTACATTTAAGTTGTATTTGCTATTATGTAAAAAAATAATAATTTAATTTGCAAAAAAAATGTACGTTTAGAACGTGTCAAACGTGTAGCTGCTAGCGTTACCGTCACTCATGGGATCATATCAGCTGAAATTTGTTTTTTACCGCAAAATATATCATAGATGTTTATTAACCGACTTCACAACTACACAAAATAATGTTTGTAATAATCGTAAAAAGTTTATAGGATAAGATTTCTAGTTTGTGCATTAAATATTCAAAAGCGTATTTTGTTTATTTTTTGTTGTCCAGAAGACCAGCGTCACAAATCTGCTGTGAATTTCAAATAAGGAACATCATACAAGTTTTTTATTGTTGTATATTTTTACCAAGTAATTTAAAATTTTTAAGAGTGAAGTCTTGAACGTGACAACCTGACATTGGAGACAGTGTATTGTGCGCATATCTTAATTTTAGAACAACGGGACCTATCGGAATCAAGACTAGTATTAAAATGTATTCTTCTAAGAAGGTATCGCATTAGTATAGAGATTTTTTCAAAGCGGAAATTTGAAACTGGGTTCATAACGCAACAAATTTTAAATCACACCATGCATTTCTTATGGGCAAACGAAATGGGTACTTTCCAATCGCCTGTCACAGTACATAAATCTAATTTCTTAACTAGAAGTTCGCCAATACGATCATCTGTGGAGATTTTACTATCACTATAAACTAGCTTTTTCAATGAAAAAATGAGGAAATTTTCGAACAGTGCATATTTGAAAATTCGTCGGTCTCAGCTTCACCCGCACTTTTACGCTAGCGCATTTACCCAGTGCCAATTTGACATGCAAGGTCGTTGCTTTGAACGCGGAAAGATCGACAGTGTTGTAATATGTCAACAAACGAGGAAAATATAAAATGTTTTTAATTAGGAACTCGAGTTTTTCACAGCGCGGAAGACCACTTTCCCTTATAAGCAAAAATGATGATGGCTCCTCCTTGTATGAAAGATTTCGGAGGTAAAATACCCCTCCATTCGGATCTCCGGGAGAGGGGTGTACAGGGGGCGCCAGCATCAAGATTTAACATATCCTTCTCGAATATATGTGGCCTAAATTCTAACCTGAACTCCGTTCACCATTTGCTCCAGGCTAATAAGCCCCCAACTCCTCTTCCTCACCTAAACCCAAGTTAGTGCCAAAACAGCCACTAATCACCTTAATTTCCCAGGGTATGAGCTCCTTACTAACTTTAGATTGCATGGAGGCGTGTGCGCGTACGTCCGTAGCAATCTACTCTGCACCAGACTCCCCAATTTAGAAGCTGGAAGAAAATACATACTATGGATAAAACTCTCTATCAGGGCTGCAACGAAATTCATCTGTTGCATTTACCGGTCACCTTCTGACAACAACTTTGTCAAGCTCTCTGACTACCTTTCTGAAAAAACCGAACATCTGATTTATAAATATCCTTCCTCCGAGGTCGCTATTCTTGGTGACTTCAATGTCCATAATAGGGAATGGTTAGGATTTTCAGAAAATGATCCACAAGGAAGAGCAGCGGAGGCCTTTTCAGTCAACAATTCTTTAGCCAAAATGGTTCAGCAACCAACTTACTATCCTCGCATCCCAACACACAACTCAAATCCCTTGGGTCTCCTTCTTACTACAAATCCTGACTGCTATAAGATATCATTTACTGCCCCTCTTGGTCGCTCAGACCACGACATGGTCACTGCTTCCTGCGCAATGCAACCCGAGGTCACACAGTCATCACACCCACGTATAGTTTGGCACTACAACTCCACGAACTGGGACGAAATGCGAGATTACTTTTCCTCATTTCCATAGGCGTCTGTCTGCTTCTCTCATCCTGACCCCTCTGATATCTCACAAAACGTCACCGAAATTATCCAAGCTGGCATGGAATTATTTATTTCACGTACACAGAAAACCTCTGTAGGTACTCAAAGGCCCTGGTTATCTAAATCCTGTGACAAAGCCAGACTTGAAAAGGTCAAAGCTCACAAAACGCTTATACACAATCCCAGTCAAGAAAACTGTCAAGCAGTTGACGACGCAAGAAACCGCTATGTCCGCATTCATTCTGAGGCTAAAAACTCGTTTAATAACCACATCAAAAACAAAGTTCTCTTAAGCTCCAGCGGCAGCAAACCCTTCTGGACTCTTGCCAAATCTTTGGGAATAATTTCTGCAAGAGCAAGTTCCCACCTCTTGTCTCAGGGGATGAAATTGTTTCTACCGCCCTGGGCAAGGCTGAACTTTTTGCCTCATTGTTCGGCGGCAATTCTACTGTCAACCCACCTCCAAATGTTCAACCACCAACAGTCCCCAATGTCGCGCATAAAATGACAGATATCATTTTCAAAACTAAAAAGGTACGAAAGATGCTCTCTTCCCTTAATACCAGGAAAGCCTCTGGACGTGACGAGATCGCAGCAATTGTTCTCAAGAAATGCACACCAGAACTTGCGCCTGTCCTGACTCGTCTGTTTCAGACATTTTACAATAGACACATATTCCCTAGTTATTAGAAAACTACTCGAGTACAACCCGTCCCCAAGAAAGGATCTAAAGCGCTTCCTAGCAACTACAGGCCTATTTCTCTCCTTTCAGTCGTCTCTAAAGTGATGAAAAGTATATAAACACCAAATGACTAAAATTCCTTGAAAGACACAGTCTAATCCACGACAGGCAGTATGGATTCCGTCAGCGCAGATCAACTGCCGTCCTCATTTCCTTTGTCACCCATTCTTGGAACAAGTCTATGGAACTACACGGTGAATCCCAGATTGTCGCTCTAGACATATCCAAAGCATTCGACCAGGTCTGGCACGCAGCGCTGCTTAATAAACTTCCGCCCTGTGGCCTACCACCAAAACTCTGTACGTGTACAGCAAATTTCCTCTCAAACCGGAGCATTTCTGTTGTCGTGGATGGCCATTCCTCTAAAATGTATCCAATTAATGCAGGAGTTCCTCAAGGTTCAGCTTTAGCCCCTACTTTGTTTCTTCTCCACATCAATAACGTCCTCTCTAGCACATCCAACCCAGTTCACAGTTACGCGGACTACAGCACCCTTCACTCCAATATACAATATTCTAAGCCTCTCTCTTTAGCCCAACTAGATCAGGATCGCAGACTCATGGAGGGTTCTATCTCCGTAGATCTCCAAAAAATATTAGACTGGGGAAGTAGAAATCTTGTACAATTAAACCCCACCAAATGACAGTATTGCTTTCTTTCTCATAAGAGATACACCAGCCCTAGACCCATCACAATAAACAACCAAGTTATTCAAAGTAGTGAGTTGTTTTCACTTATTAGCATCTCTGTGGATCGAAATCTCAATTGGCAACAACATGTCACATCAATTACAGAAGCGGCTTCTAAGAAATTAGGATTCCTCTTCCGGGCTCGCAAATACTTTTCACCAAATAATCTCTATACTTTATATACTTCACAAATAAGACCAAACCTCGAATACTGCTCCCACATCTGGGGAGATGCTGCCGCTTCTACACTCGCTATCCTGGAATCCATTCATAAGAGAGCTATACGTCTCATCGGTGACCATACCCTCACCCAAAGGCTGCCATGCCTTGCCCACCGACGTGCCGTTAGTCACCTCTCTCTCTCTTTTATAGATATCTGTACGGGCACTGCTCAGAGGAGCTTTCTTCCATAGTTCCTCCACCTGCTGCCCCCAACAGATCTATCAGGGGAACGGAGCGAATGCATCCTTTTACTGTCCAGGTCACCAGACATCTTGTTATGCGCGTTCTTTTGTCCCGAGGACTTCCAAGTTGTGGAATTCCTTGCCGGCACATGTTTTTCCTTCTTCCCCGAACCTCCAAACTTCCAAGTCCAGAATTAACAAGTTGCCTCTGTCCTCCTTGTCGACACCCACGGTACGATAGTATCTAGGCTGTAAAACCTCGTGGTGTGTTGTTGAATTGAAAAAAAAAGGCATACTCAATGAAGAAGTGATAATTACTTATGTTTCACCTGCGAAAGATAAGGTAGCTATTTTATTATATGATGTTGTACTCACGTTAAAATTTTAGATGTTTTTACCTCTAGTATCAGATAATTAACTGCCATCTCAATCTTTGTGAATACGTACCTGTAAGTAAGGTATTTTATTCAATATATTATTCATGATGCGAGGCAAAAATTCTAGTTTCCAAATTGCTGCTGAAAAGGTTGTCACCTTAGACATATTTTTTTCACGTATTTTCTTTCACTTCGCAAAGCCACTAAATTCTTGGTGGTTAAATGTTAAATGACATTCGTGTTGTGGGAATGTCAACCAGTAATTATTGACGTAAGTCGCGAGGTCGTGCATTCTTAATTTCAGTTTTCGATATTTCGTAATAAAACAACTTGTTTTCAATTCCAAAATTGCAGAATAATAGTTACAATATCAACGTCTCTGTCTGTATCGTATAACCACTGCTTAATTCAAACTCTAGGGACGCTGAAACTATACCTCTCAGATAACAGCAATGGTAAGAAGTTTAAACTATGGACCCGCGAGAAAGAAATTTCCAATTTGCTAACCTTACTAATGTTGCCCATTGCAAGATTTGGCAGTTTCGCTTAGGCAGGTCAGAAACCAAAATCATGTTTATCGCAAATACAAGCCTAAAGCTTATTTGTAAAACACATTCTTAAATTATGTAATAAAAATATACTATACCACTACTATACAGCGTGGCACATTAAAACCGAGCAGGCAGCCACAACTGCCGGAAAAAGATTTTGTCAAAAAAAAAACTTAAAACACGTCAAGTTTGCTTGTTAGGGGGACAACTTTTGCCGCAAAAAGTATAGCCCAAATTTTGCCCTCATAATCGGGAGTGTCATCCCCCAATTATTTTGGAATAGGGGTCATGTGATAGCTCGTTGGAAAGAACTTTTGATTTATTATACATTCCTTTTTTACTTTTCAAATTCGGTCTATTTGTTTAGAAGATATGGATTTTTGAAATATCACTAATGCATTTCCCGAGAAATTCTTAATGCTTGAGTTGGGCCTCACCAGCATCCATTACAATATAAAAATGTTAAAGTTTTGCGTAGGTAACAAGAAGTAATTTACATTAAAGTTATCAAAAAAAAAAAAAACTCAGCAAAATATGTCTTGTGATAATGCATTCTTGATAGCAGCTTTTTGTGCCTACGTGTGAATTGAAGTAACTCGATCAATGACAAATTCAGTTGGAACTATTGGTTTTCATTGCTGAGAGGATTTTTGTAATCAGTCATTATGGTGTATTTAATTTCCGAAAGAGGTATGACCATTTTGTGTGGGCATTTTTTTAATCATGAGAACGCAAACAAAACAACACGTGTATTCAATAACCTGCATTTTGATAGGCGTGTTCGTCATAAGTACATGCTAGAGTTGCTACACAAGTTTCATGAAACTGGATCACTGGCTAATAAGAAACGAAATCCTGAACGTAAATTTCTTATGGTGAATGAAGCCACAAACCTAAAAGTGCTAGCTCAAGTTAGTACAAATCCAATATTAAGTACACGAAAATTAGTTGAGATTACTAATCTACGTAAAACGACAATTCAACGAATTCTGAACAAATTTGAGTGTAATTCATATAAAATCAAGCTAGTTCAGCAATTAAATGAAGACGATTATGACCGGCGCTTTGAATTTTGCGAAAATATTACTCAAATAATAATTAACTAGCAATTTTTTTAATACTTGTTTTTTTCGACAGAAGTTCTTTCGTTGTGAATGGCACTGTAAATCGTCATAATTGCCGGTTCTGGTCAGATAAAAACCCTCGTGTTTCCAGGGAGTTCACACTCAAACTCCATAAAAAGTCAATGTTTGGGCGGGTATCTTTGGTGATCACGTCGCTGCACTAATCTTCATAGCCGACACTTTGACAGAAGAACGGTATTTGGAAATATTGAAAGCCTTGGTTCACCTTATCCTAATGGACATTGTTGAGAACGATGAAAGACACTCGGAACAACATTTATTTTTCCGGCAAGATGCTGCTCCACCGCATAATGTTGTTACTGTTAAGGAGTTCTTGGATAAAAACTTTCCCGGTCAATGGATAGATTCGAGAGGTGCTGTTGAATGGCCAGCCCGATCTCCAGACCTGTGTCCCCTTTTTGACTTGGGGGCATTTGATTTCAAAAGTTTATGCTACTGGATGCGATTCATTGGAAGAGTTACGTCAGCGCATTAATAATGGATGCCGGAGTATTACTCCTTAAATACTTGCAAATTTGAACAAAATTATACAATTGTATGGATGTTGGTGGTGCTCAATTTGAACATTTTTTGGATTAAAGTTTAATTGGTTGGTATGTGGGTTTGTTGACTTCATTTATATTGGTTCTAATTATTTTCAACATTTGCTTCAATACTATTACTAAGTTTTTAGTAATACTTGTTCCCCTTTTTTGCGGAAATATTTTTAACGTTTCGCTGTTATTTGTGTTTGGGTTTTCTTTTTGTTGAGTTCATTCAATGCCTCTTAAAATTCTCTCGAAACCTGAAGGCTCATGTGATCTGGGCTTATCTGCTAAATCTTTTCTATGTGACTTAGAAGTAACTGCAAAAAAATAATTTGTGTATCCATCATTGATATTTTATAAATAAAAACACCCATATTTTAAATGTTTTGAAATCTGATCCTCGAAACACACAAATGATGATTTTCGGTAACAAAAGTTTTACGACATTTTAGAATTTATGATGAAACTGTTACTGTCACAAGAGGTTGATCTGATATAAAAAAGTAGGTTAAAATTTAGTTACAGAACTTTTTAACATTAAAGTGAAACTAATAAAAATGTGTAAAAAGGTCGTTTAAGAAAGTTTATAGCAATCTGATTATTCTTAGAAATTTTATCTCCACTTAATATGAGAGCAATTTTGGCTGATTGCCATGTTTTCACCTGAGAAAGTGAGACTGCAGCTATTTGAATATTTATCTTCAACTCATTATGCAGTTAAAAATAGTAGATCCAGGACTGTAAAATTTTAACGCAAAAATCCCATTTAAAATGTAAGAAATGTATATTAAATACCACCTATAAAAAATTAAGCTAATACATAATACAAAAAAGAGTGATGTAATATTGCGACATTCTGTTTGGATAGTTAGATGTCGAGGCAAACGAGACATTTATTGCATGCACGAGGTGCATATTCAGCTGGAAAATTGGCAACGTTTATTGGATGCAGTTGGTGCATACTTGACTCAAAAAGTTGGCATTAGAGTAGAAGAAGCAATAACTGAATTTAGGGACCCCTACTGTTCTCGAAGGACGCCTAACAGAAAGAATTACTTTAAATATTTTCAGTGACATTTTCTTGCTGTGATAAGTACACTCGGAGAACCCAATTCACCACAAAACATATTTTTAAAGACCTAACGATCATTTCGCTAACAAAGTTAGATTCATCAGAGGATGAAATATTCTATATAATATTTCATCCTCTGATGAAGCTTACTTTGTTAGCGAAACGATCGTTAGGTCTTTAAAAATATGTATTGTGGTGAATCGGATTCTCCAAGTGTAGTTATCAGTGCTCATAACAGATTCCAATCTTCACTCAGTTTCTTGCTGTGATCAATTTTTTGGAAATATTGATATTTTTGGGCTATCAAATAATTTTCTTCAACTGTACTAACAACATTTGGTTGCAATAGTCAAAAACTTGATGAAAATAATAATTAAAAAAGTATTTGTTAGCTGTATCATAAAATACAACCCTAGAGCTAAGAGAGATTTGACAACCCCGTGGTGGTCTTATAGTATTTATACTGAGACATCAATTATTTTAATAACATTAGTGTGTTAATCGATATGATATTGTGGAAGCCGATACTTGATGGAAATCAATTGTCAACTTAGATAAATAAAATAAAAATTGGTTTACACTATTTTATTGAACGCTTAACTGCAGTTTCGCTGAAGTTCTCAGCTTTGTCAAATACAGAATGAAAGTAAGATTTTAAATTTCAATATCTTCTCCGTGTTAAATGACGCTTTCTCTCACCCCAGGTAAACGGTATCGACTCGAAACTACTTTTTTATGACACAGGCAGGTCAGCAAACGCTCCTCGCTTAATTATTATATCGTGCAAATATATTTAATAATGGGCTAGTGTTAGTTTGGTCAATATGAGCGTTTAGTAAATTTTTTGTATTTTCTTGTGGGTAATTTCTACTGTTTGGCACAAACTTATTTTTAAACCTTTTGTACCTAATTTGAGGATGTCGAATTCGTTGGACTGATGATTCTCGTTTAATAAATGACTTGCCTAATTTGAATCAAATTTATTATGTTAAAGGCTTCTTTTACGTTCACGAGTGTGGGTTTTAAAACTTCTAAATGTTCTACCTATATATATTTCGTCAAAAGAATAATTTTTCAACTGTCAACTTATTGTTTTTTAAGTATTTGCTCAAGTTGTTGTCGGTTTCATATGCTATCCTGACACTAAATTTAGAAAATAGATAAATACACTTGGAGAACACTTGGAGAACCCAAACATATTTGTTGTGGTGATTTTGGTTCTGCAAGTGAACTTATCAGTGCCCATTACAGGTTTCAATGTTCAGTTAGTAGAAAATAGAAAATATATGTTTTAATTTTTTGCTAGCCTTATTTACGTAACGTGGACGGGAATACTTGTTGTAAAAGCTAAAGTATAATTATTTTTCTTTATCATATTATCAATTAAATTTGGAGTATAGCCATCACCCATTATTTGTTTTATCAAATTAAGTTCTGTTTGAAAATTTTTATCAGATAAAGGTACACGTAGCAAGCGGTGTATCATGGAATAGGCTGCAACTGTGTGTGCGTATGGATGATGGGAAGTATAATGTATGGTTGTATCGGTGTGTGAAGGTTTATGGAAAATAGAAAAAAATTCTGGAAGCAGCAAGTGCGTTATGAAAGTGAATTTTCATATAAATGTTTTTAATAGCAAATATGTCTCTTTAATGCAAGCAGGCATCAATTTGGTCACCGGTATAACCCATATAGTAGAAACAATGCACCATATTTTATCAAAATAACTTGTTCGAAAATGTACAAAAATAAACTTAAAATGTTTCCGAGAAAACTCGTTTCCTAGCCGACGAACCTTATGTTAATAGCAAATTCAGTTATGGAATTTTGAAGCATTTAATGAAAATACGCTACCAAAACGTACTTGGTGCGTCTCGATTTTTCTACAAACGTGCATCGTATTTCGATGAAAAATGCAAAAATGCAATAACGGATGTTCAAAAAAAAACTATAGGTATCACCAGCCTCTGGTTGTCAAAATAATTTTATAAGCTGCAGCTCAAGACACCCTATAGGAAACGTATACAATTTTTTCTCGTATCATGCATAATAAGAATTATATTGAGGTTTACCGTAGAAATACCACCCTGTATATATGTAAACAGAAAGTAAACCCGGATATGGATTCTAGGGTACCTAGTTTGTGCTCATTTGAAAAAATCTTTTTAGAATTCAAAAGCCGAGGTCTCCTCGTTAATGAATTTTTTCTGCGAAAATTAGCTTAAAATTATAGACCGTTAAACCATAAACTTAACTAAAACTATTTCCAAAGCATCAGATAAAGTGTCTATTTGTAATGAATTTTCTGGTAATATTATATTAAAATGAAGGGCAATGGTGGTTGAAGCTGAAACTTAAGGATTTGCAGAACACTCTTTACATAATCCCTATCTCTTTCAGATTCTTTGCCTAAATGTTGCCAATTTTGACGTTTTAATCGCGACTTTTTACATTTTGAGGAAAACCCCTTTTTTCTTTACATGCCTCTTAGACCTAAATTTTGGTAAATTGTTCACCCTATATATATATATATATATATATATATATATATATATATATATATATATATATATATATATATATATATATATATGAGATCATGACTAAGTTAGGGCAAGAACAAACAACCAGATATGCTATTCAAATTGAATTAGGTTTTAAAATTTTCCATCTCCTCTTTATTAAATTATTTTTTTTTTTACAAAAACTCGCTAAAATATTCATCGGAATAACAACAATCTGATTAGATAACGGTAAAGTGAAATGAGACTAAAAAAATGATAAAAAGTAAAGTCACTAATTAGGATTATAACTCGTCATGTAGGAGTCGATTATACGATATACAGGGACTTAGCTACTGAGCTACGCTCGACATGTATTTACTAGCAGGTATATCCGATAATACATGTTAACTGCTCAACGTTTTACAATTTACACGAAACCATTCTGATTTACAATGGATTTTTTGCTCATATTTTAACGAAATCAAGAAAAATAACGACTTAGACATATATCTAGGAGCTTGTTATTCATTTCTTGTAGTATTTTTCACTTACATTCGTACTCAAATAATAATCATCACATATATAAAGAAAACCTGAAGCTTATTAAAAATGTTAGACAACCGGTGAAATTAGAGGCCTACGAGATCATTTATATCTCTAACGGCATAAACAACGGAGTTTGTTTGAACCAGGCTCCACAACTTCTTAATGGTTCACTGTTTGCATTGTTTCTTTGAGAAAAAATACTGAAACTGCGTGGGATCGAGTATAATGGAATTTTTTAAAGGTATTTCCGGTAATAAAAATGGGAATAAAAATACAAACGTGAAAAGTTTTTCTGTGATTCCCCTCTTCTCTCTCTCTCTCTCTCTCTCTCTAGGGTGTCGGTCTTTTACCTCACACGCTATATAAACAGAATGTTTTGTAGTTCGGGGTGTATCATTTTTCATCCTCTGATGACGCTAACTTGGTTAGTGAAACGATCGTCAGGTTTTTTTTAATGTGTTGTGGTGATTCGGATTCTCCAAGTGAACTTAGAAGTGAACTTCAGTATATTACTCATTCAATAGAAAGCTTTTCTGTCGGCCATTTATTCATTAAAAATATACGGGGTGATGTATTTTAAGGAACATATACTTCAAAACTCCAAACAATCAGCTAAATGTCTTTTGTGTTTTCTTTCGAAAAAAATGTATATCTCCGGAATCAATAAACTAAGGGCAACCAAATTTGGTGCACAGGTTTACATCCTTATAAGTAAGTTACCACCAAAATTTAGCTCTTTAGGTCAAAAGACAAAAAAGTTATAGGCATTTAAAGAAAAATTAATTGGGGTTTTCCTCAAAACGTCAAAGTTGCGATTTAAAACGTCAAAATTGGCAACATTTAGGCAAAGAACTTGAATCTAATACGGGCTATGGAAATAAAATGTCTCAAGAAGAATGTTTTACAAACCCTGAGGTCTTAGTTTCAACCGTCATTGTACTTCATTTTACTAAAATATTTCCAGAAAATTCATTTCAAATAGACCCTTTCTCTGATGTTTGGCAGTAGCCTTAGCTATAGAATTTATCGTTTAATGGTATATAATTTTTGTCGAATTTTCGCAAAAAATCAATAAAGCTCAATATATCCGTTATTATACAATATATGAAAAAAAAATTGTATACATTAATTATAAGGTGTCTTGAGCTAAGTCTTAAAAAATTATTTCTACGATCACAGGGGGCCCATAAGTCGTTGGTGATACAAATTTTCTTTTTTTTTTTAATCAAACACGCCTTATGTTATTGCATTTTCCATCGAAATATAATGCATGTTTGTAAGAAAAGAAATTCTGGACGCAGCAAGTGCGTCATGGTAGCGGATTTTGATCAAATGCTTCATATTTGAATAGCTCAATTTGCTATTAACCTATAAAGTTGACCAAGAAACGAGTTTTTTCGGGAACACTTTAACTTTACTTTCGGAAATTTTTGTACATTTTCAAACAATAAAGTTATTTTGATGAAACATGGCACATTCTTTTTACTATATAGGTTATACTAGTAACCAAATTTGATGCTTAAAAAACACACATATTTTCTATTAAAAATATTTTTATATCTCCGGAAATAACAAGTAAGAAGTAATGGCAACCAAATTCGGTCCGCGTGTTGGTATTATAAAAAGCTCACCATGTAACAAAATTTAGGTCTGTCAGTTAAGAGACAAAAATTCTGGACGCAGCAAGTGCGTTATGGTAGCGAATTTTCATTAAATGCTTTAAATCTGAATAGCTTAATTTGCTATTAACCTATAAGGTTGAGCAAGAAATCATTTTTTTCCGGAACACTTTAAGTTTACTTTCGGAAATTTTTTAACATTTTCAAACAATAAGGTTACTTTGATGAAACATGGCACATTGTTTCTATTAGATAGGTTATACTGGTAACCAAATTTGATACCTGCTTTAAAAAAAACACACACACATATTTGATATTAAAAAATATTTTAATGAAAATTCACTACCATAACGCACTTGCTGTGTCCAGAGTTTTTTTCTCTCACGTTTGTCAATTAAAGAATACAAAAGTAATCGGTATTAAAGTACGAATACATTTAGAAAACAAAACATTCTTCCTGGATAGTAGGTATCAAATTACATTTTGGGCATTTATCAATAAATCAAGCTTAATGACTGCAAACTGAAAAAAGTCTATATAAAATACTTTTGTAATAACGTAATTGACATCTTTAAGACAACCGCATTCGCTTAGCTTCCATCTATCTTTATATACTTTTTTAATTTACCTTATAATGACGATTTTCTGTATCTGCTGCAATATAAATGAGAATAACTTGGACAATTTAATATCGTTCTTGGATTTATTGGAGCATGAATTCAATAATTTATCTTCTTAAGTTTCCGCAATCTGAATCTCTCTAACGTAGAGTCCGTTTCCTAACACCAACTTACGACGTTTCCTGAAATTCGAACACAGAAGAAGAATTTTCCGTCTAACCTTTTTGAATTTAACGTCTCCACAAAATAAGTTTAACAAAAAGTACAACTTCTCTCTATATTTCTTACGTTGCGACTTTAAAAGGAATTTTTAAGGTTCAACAAACTTGAATTTAAACTGTAACAAATTTGCAGAAAGTAATTAATTGATTTATAATTAAATAATTAAAACGCAGTTTTGCTAATAACAATGGAAACAATGTATTAAAAACTAATAGGTACAGTTGATTATTTAAATACATACAACGTGTCATTTTGAAAGTTTGAGATTAACTAGAACCTATGTATTCAAATTTACGTTTATCTAGTGCTTTCATAATAGTTGTTTAGTTTTACCGCGCCAATTTAAGTTGTAAGACTGCAGCGTTATATGTCATAGCAAGCTGGCATAACTGCACTGAATTGTGCGCATGTCCCACCCCTCGAAACGAGGGTATCTGCAATATTCAAGACATGAAGAGATCCTATTCATTCACAAACCCAGCTTCGAACAGCTTCTGAGCTTATGCAACGAGTGCATTGCTTTGTACACGAGCACGCGTTGTGCTATGACACGTTCAGCCTATATACAATGCATTTCATTGGTATATAGGTTTTATGGCTTTAAGGCCTACACGTTCAACACATCAGCTTCGAAGAGCTTATTACACGTATATCAATAGTACCAGCTTCGAAGAGCTTATTACACGTATATCAATAGTATATAGTTTTTATTGTGTTTAAATATATAATTAAGTGTTTCCAAGAGATTTTATTCCATAACACGATACAGTCCACATAATTACGTAAGTAGCGGTAACTACAATCCACGAACCATACACGAGAATTAACATTTGGTCAATTCGAGCCGGATTTTCAACAACAATTGGTTAATTCGAGGCGCAGTATTTAACACAATTGTAGTTATCGCTAATAGTGAAAATCTCAGCAGAAGACGAAGTCAGTTCATCAGAAGATTCTATTGGAAAGCCGATCGCAACATTCAGAACATCCAGCACGTGGGTACCACATGGTGAGTCACATTTTTCTTATCCTCAAAATCACGTTTTTTATTTCGTTATCCATGCTATTTTATTGTAAGAATTTATTTGTACTGGGTGGTGTAATCGGTTTTGAGTAACATTTTTTTATCATTCATTTCCTTTAAATTATTTTCATATAATTCGTAATAAATTAAAAAAAAACCATGTCAGAAACACACAAGTTACGTATGCTAATTAGAGAGAAATGTTCTCTAAAAGCCTCTCTGACACGTTTCGTAAAATTTTTAGACAATTATACTAATCAGGATAAAGAAATTTTAAAGCAACGGTTATCTCAATGCGAAACATTTCTAGATAAATTCCTAGAAGTGCAATTTCAAATAGATATTTTAAATGATAATTACGATGAGAACTCAGATATTGAAAACGCGGAAATTGAAATTTTTGAGAATGCGTACTACGAGGTTCTTGCACGTGCAGAAGGATTACTTTTAAATTCAAATCTAACTACCACTAACAGTGGTAACTATTCGGGAGACTGTGGATTACCACAGTCTTCAAATTCAACTAATTCAAGCGCCGCCGCAACACCTTCCTTACCCGAAGTCAGATTGCCAGTCATCTCAATAAAGCCGTTTTCTGGTAATACACAGGATTGGCTCAGTTTTAAGGACAATTTTCATGCCTTAATCGAGTCTAATCAACAATTGCATAACGTACAAAAATTTCTTTATTTAAAGTCGTGCCTTAGCGGTTCCGCGATGCGGGTCATGTCAAATCTTGAACCTACTAATGCAAATTATAAAATCGCTTGGAATTTACTCGCCGAACAGTTCGAAAACAAAGACGCAATTGCACATAATCAGGTACGCGCCCTATTTAATTTAACGTCAGTTACAAAGGAATCTCACGTGGGTTTGAAAAATTTAGCAAACGAAACGAAAATGCACCCCAGAGCTCTTCCAGTGCTGGGTGAACCCACGCATCATTGGGATACCTTGATTATTCACTTATTGTATACTAAATTTGATAACGCGATTCGACGAGAATGGGAAAACGCCATAATTTCTAATAATACATGCAAACTTGAAAATTTGCCCAATTTGATCGTACGTAGGCGTCAATTTTTAGAAAAACTACCGTTGAACAATAAGCCTGCAAACAATTATTTTTCATATCAAAAACCGGAACATAATGTTCCATCGAAAGTCACGTGGCATATCACAGCCAATGAGTCAAACTGCGCTATATGTGATTATAATCACCAGTTATACCAGTGGGTAGAATTTAAAAGGTTAACACTGCAACCGTGGCTTGACGAAGTCAAAGGGTTGCATTTGTGTTTTGATTGCTTGCGTCGTGGACAACATAACTCAGAAAATTGTAGATACGGGGGCTGCAAAAAATGCGGGAACAAACAAAATACCGTCACGTATGGGTTGGGTTCGAGTTCGTTTTTAGCAAGCCGTTGCCTAAAACAAATAGCTATAGGTAATCGAAGCAAATTTCCCCAGATGACCGGAGCAATAAAACGCGACTTTTACGTAGACGACTTGCTTACAGGAGCAGAGTCAATAACGGAGGCAATAAATTTAAAACAGGACATCAGTTCTTTGTTGAACTCAGCGGGCTTCAAGTTACGCAAGTTGGTTGCGAGTGACCAACGAATACTAAGTTTAAACGGGCAATTAAATTGCGTAAAAAACTACTTTGAATTAGGCGATTCATCGAATTCGAAGACCTTAGGTCTATATTGGAATGCATCTGAGGATGTTTTAAAATTTAACGTAAGCACTCTGTATGCAAAAATCACAACCAAGCGACACATTTTGTCTACCATTGCGCAACTGTTCCAACCCATTGGGCTCATTGGTCAAATTATAGTAATGGCAAAAATTATCAGGCAAAATTTGTGGAGACAACAAATTGAATGGGCTCAACCTGTCCCAGAGCAAATAAAAAAGCAATGGTTGGGTTTTATAGGCAAATATCATTTATTAACTCTATACGTGCCAAGACAAGCGACATGTCCGAACCCAGTTGTAATTCACGTACACGGGTTTTGCGACGCGTCCACAGCTGCTTACGGCTGTGCGATTTACGTACGTGCGTCTGATAGTTCAGGCAATCACACGGTCAGACTGTTATGCTTAAAATCTAGAGTCGCGCCACTCAAAATAATAACCACACCTCGTCTGGAATTACCTGGGGCATTATTGTTATCAGAATTAATGAATAAGGTAAGGGCATCCTTATTGTGCCCTGTAGATCAAAAATATTTTACTGGTGTGACTCGACCATAGTTTTAGCTTGGCTTTGCTGTGACCCAAGAAGTTTAAACATACTCGTTGGACACAGAGTGTCCAAAATACAAGAACTTACATCCGTTGACAATTGGGGCCGCGTCTCCGGAGAGACAGCTGACATTATCTCCCAAGGACAACGCACCGACATGTTATTAGGTAACGATGTGTGGTGGAGTGGACCATCCTGGTTAGCTCTTGACACGATTCATTGGCTTTCTCAACAAGATATTACTCTACAGATTGAAGTGCCGGAAAAACCTAACCAACGTACATGCGTAGTCGTTCAAAATAATATGCTTGCAACTAGATTATTCGATAAATATTCGTCTTTTGACAAGCTTCGTAGGGTTTTGGCATATTGCCTAAGGTTTTATAAAAACACGATGTCTATTAACAAGTACAGTGGAGTATTAAACTCGGAAGAGATCGAAATCTCAACGAGACTTCTAATCAGACTCGCGCAAAACACTGATTTCTACAGCGAACTAAAATCATTAAAAACCAATAAATCACTAACTTCAACAAGTAGCTTGATAACACTTAATCCATTTGTCGATTCAAATGGAATTTTAAGGGTCGGAGGGAGATTAAAGAATGCTAAGGTTCCCTACGATCAAAAGCATCCAATATTATTACCTCGAAGACATCCGCTGACTCGACTAATAATTAGGGATGCTCACGAAAAAATGCTCCATTCTGGAACAGAAGCCGCGCCAGGAGCCATTCGAAACGCATATTGGCCTATATCAGGTCGAAGCAATGTAAAATCCATTATTCGTCCATGCAACAGTTGCTTCAAATCTAGACCTGTGATGGCTCAGCCACCAATGGGCGATCTCCCTTTCTTGCGAGTGAACCCTGAAAGCTTAAAGGACTTTACGATTAGCGGACTTAAGTACGCCGGTTCTTTTTATATCAAGGAGGGAGTGCGCAAGTCTACTACTGGCAAGGGTTACCTCTGCGTTTTTGTGTGTCTTATAATGAGGGTTGCACATGTTGAGCTGGTTGGTAATCTGACAACCAAGGATATTTTTGTCAGTTTCAAATTGATATTATTCTAGACGCGAACTTTCAAGTAATTTTTTATTCATGCAATGCTACAGACTTCGTAGACGCATCACGCGAACAAAAATTAAATTTACAAGAAATTAAAAAAAATATCAGAAGCGACAAAAAAATTTGCGGCAATCACATTGTAAAGGAAACTGAATTCACATTCGTGGAGTTATACACCATCCTAGTACAGGTGGAGACTTGCATGAATTCCTGTCCTCTTACCCAAGTACCAAGTGTTCCCAGTGACCTAACACCCCTAACTCCTCGTCACTTCCTCATAGGTGGCTCACTAAAGGCACCCACTAAGTGAAGACGATGGCGCTACGAGTACATCAGCAGTCTTCAGCAGTGAGGAAAGTGACATACCGGTTCTGACTTTGACATTCGTACGGGGGATTTAGTGTTAATACGCGACAACATTTAGCTCAATGTGAGTGGACACTTGGCCGTGTTATCGAACTTCATCGCAGTGCAATGAACCGTCTCGCAATATTGCCATGCAGTGATAGAAACATTTTATAGACATTTTTTTTTATTAGCCTTTTTGTATAATTTGTGTATATTTTTATGTGTAGTTTTTAAGTTTGTATATTTAGGTTAGTTTTTTGAAGTTACTACTTCAAGGCGGCCGGTATGTTTAGTTTTACCGCGCCAATTTAAGTTGTAAGACTGCAGCGTTATATGTCATAGCAAGCTGGCATAACTGCACTGAATTGTGCGCATGTCCCACCCCTCGAAACGAGGGTATCTGCAATATTCAAGACATGAAGAGATCCTATTCATTCACAAACCCAGCTTCGAACAGCTTCTGAGCTTATGCAACGAGTGCATTGCTTTGTACACGAGCACGCGTTGTGCTATGACACGTTCAGCCTATATACAATGCATTTCATTGGTATATAGGTTTTATGGCTTTAAGGCCTACACGTTCAACACATCAGCTTCGAAGAGCTTATTACACGTATATCAATAGTACCAGCTTCGAAGAGCTTATTACACGTATATCAATAGTATATAGTTTTTATTGTGTTTAAATATATAATTAAGTGTTTCCAAGAGATTTTATTCCATAACACGATACAGTCCACATAATTACGTAAGTAGCGGTAACTACAATCCACGAACCATACACGAGAATTAACAATAGTAATAATAGCATTATTCTGAGATAATCTTCCGTCGGGTTCGAATTTGTGGTTAGAGGTATATCAGATTGTATGCTTGCAATAAATTGAACAAATCTCTCCCAATGTAAGTGATAGGGGTTGTGTAGTGATGTGTTCTGTTGGGTTTGTGCTTGTGGTGTGGGTGTGGGACACTACTCTTGTTTTTATGCAAGTAGTGAATTTTTTAAGCAACTTAAATGTCACTACACTGGTCTGGCACGCTAGGAGTCGTGATATGAAACCGATTAAACATATATGGGATAACTTGGCAAGAACTGTTCGACGTGGCGAAAGGCCTCGTCACACACTGGAGGATATCGCCAATTCTCTAATAGAAGACTGGTACAACTTAACCCCAAAATTAAAACACTAATGTAAAATATGCCACGAAGATTTGAAGCTATTAGATAGTTAAAAAACCCTATGTGATATTTTTACAAATCTTGTTGTTCATTATTTTTCCCTGTTAAGTACCTAGACAATAAGGTGAGTTTCTACTGCCCTTAAAGTTATGTCAATAAATAATCTTTTCTGAATCGGTATGCTCTGGCTTACAGATATAAACTTTAGTCAACTATATTTAGTAAGGTACTTATTTTGAATAGCCTAATCTATCGCCCAATCTATAACCTATAAGCGTGTGATAGAAGATGTAAATTCAAATTTTTTCAAAACGCGGTATCTCAAAAAGTATTAAAGATAAAAAAGTGAAAAAGAAATAAGTTGTTTTTATGCAAGTTGTTTTTTACAAAGAATGTAAATTATTTTTTGAAACTGTCCACCTTCACATATAGCGCTTTACAGTTTTGTAAAAATTCATACATGCACATTTTTTTTTAATTTTTTTTAATCTGAAAGAACTGCCGACGGAACTCGATTTGAAAGGAAGAAATAAGCTACAAACCTAAAAATAATTATGCAAATCTGTCCAGTAGTTTATAGATGACAAAGCTTCAAATTTGCAGCCAAAATTAGGTGCGTCACTTTTACGGAATTGAGTGTATATTTTAAAAGTTGAAAATATTCCACAGATTTTGTAAATATAAGTGCCAATTATAATGCATTAATTTGCTTTGCTTATACACTTTCCATTATCGTTAGCAGATAATAATAAATAAAAGTTGGGGACGCAGCAAGTGCGTTATGATAGTGAATTTTCATAAAAATGTTTTTAATAGCCATTATGTGTGTGTTTTTTTCAGAAACCAGGCATCAAATTTGATTACCAGTATAACGTATATAGTAAAAACAATGTGCCATGTTTCATCAACTGTTTATTGTTTGAAAACGTACAAAAATTTCTGAAAGTAAACTTAAAGTGTAACCGAAACAATCCGTTTCTTGGTCAACCTTATAGGTTAATAGCAAATTGAGCTTTTCAAATATGAAGCACTTAATCAAGATTCGCTACCATAACGCCCTTGCTGCGTTCACAATTTCTTTACTTTAAAACAGGCATTATATTTCGATGGGAAATGCAATAATGAAATAACATAAGGCATGTTCGACTAAAAAAAATATTTGAATTACCAACGACTTATGGGCTAGCCTGTTATTGTAGAAATATTTTTTAAGATGTAGCTCAAGACACCCTATAATTAATGTATACATTTTTTTTTCATATCTTGTAGAATAACGGATATATTGAGCTTTATTGTTTTCTTACAAAAATTCGAAAAAAGTTATATACCATTAAATGATAAACTCTATAGCTAAGACTACTGCCAAGCATCAGAGAAAGGGTCTATTTGAAATGAATTTTCTGGAAACATTTTAGTAAAATAAAGGACAATGACGGTTGAAACTAAGACTTCAGGGTTTTTAAAACGATCTTCTTGAGACATTTTCTTTCCATAGCCCGTATTAGTTCAAGTTATTTGCCTAAATGTTGCCAATTTTGACGTTTTAAATTGTCACTTTGACGTTTTGATGAAAACCCGAATTTATTTTTCTTTAAATGCCCATAACTTTTTTGTCTTTTGACCTACAGCGCTAACTTTTGGTAGGTAATTTATTGCAATATAAAACGATGTACTAAATTTACTTGCCCTTACTTTGTTATTTCCGGAGATATGAATGTTTTTCTAAAGAAAACACAAAATTTTCCGGGAAAACCTCGGCTGATTTTCCTGTATAACGAACTTATCCAAGTCACTTGCAAAAGGAAGGTATTAACCAAATTTTATCAAAATCGGCCCAATATTTTTTGAGTTATCGGTGTGATACATATACATATACATATATATATATATATATATATATATATATATATATATATATATATATATATATATATATATATATATATATATATATATATATATATATATATAAACATATAAACATATAAAAATTAAAACTGACCTCGGATATGGGTTCCAGGTGTCCTAGTTCGCACTCATTTGCAAAAAATTTTTCCAAATTCAAAAGTCGGGATCTCCCCATTAGTGATTTTTGTCTACGAAAAGGCGGTTTATCCCTGTGCTTGACTAAAATGCATTTTTCAATTGTGCAGACATTGTTGGCGAACTGATTCTGAGGTAGAAAATACTATTTTTGTAAATCATTTACCTTTAAAAATTAGAGTTTTAAGTTAATTTAGATTTTTCATAGTGTTAAAAGTAAAAAGTAATTTTTAATTTGTACCTTATTTACGGAGCAATGTTTATTAATAACAAGTTATTACAGTTTAGTCAAAACTGTCAAAATTTAATTACACGAAAAACCGGCGTTCGACACTGTTGATGGAACAATGAAATAGAAAGCAGCCTCACCCCAAAGACATTTAAGATAATAACAGAGAGTTGTGTGCTAGATAGGCATTTCGATAACGAAATTGTCTTCATCAGTACCTGTCACTAACTTCAGTTATGCGCTGATTATATTGTGGATTGTAGATTGTTTAGTGAGTCGTATAGCCGTTTGAGACTCCGATGGGTCTTTTGTGCATGACTATTTTTCCTAATAGTTGCCCAAAATGTTCAGACTTTTTATGTAGTCCACTATCTTCTTGATGGCTATTTTACCTATTTCCTAGGGTGTTCCTCTAAGGTATTTGAGCCTTTTGCAGAACTGAGCCATGCAGTCGCATAGTAAGTGTTCTGTTATTTCTGCTGCTTCAGTGCAGTATCTGCAGTTTGCACTGTCCGCCTTGTCCCTCTTCATAGGGTGATACCTTACTGGGGAGGATCCTGTGAAAAGTGCTGTGATTATTGTTATGTTTTTCCTGTTCAATCCAAGAAACAGTTCAGACATCACTGTTGATATGGCGATGAACAATTTAGCCTACCTTAAGCCTGGCGTTTTCCTCCAGTATGAAAGCATTTGGTTCTTCTCTCAAGTATCAAGTGCAATTCTTACGTGGTTTTTTGTTGATCCACAATAGGGCTCTGCGCCATAGAATAGTGTTGTTGCTGCCCTTTTTGCAAGGCTGGTACGCCCTGGTAACCACATCAGAGTCGCTTTGTTGTTCGTAGCCAGTTACTTCAAGGATTTTTTGCATTCCCACGTCAGTTTAGAAATGTTTCAAAGTCTTTAGTTTTGCCTGACTGTCTGACAGGATGTAGATCTGTCTATTTCTGAGTCTTTGAATGCACTTCTGTACACACAGATTTATAGCAAGCATTTCTGCTTGGAAGATAGTGGAATTTTTTCCTAGGGGCTAAGCGAGTCTAAAATTGGGTCCTCTTATTCCCAGTTCTGCACCCTCTATTTGTTTAGACCCGTCGGTATACCATACAGACGAGTTGTTTGCCGGACTTCCACTGTTTCTGTCCCATGTTTAGTGGTCATTTATGACCACGTCGAAGGGAATGATGAAATCCAGTTTGGCTGGCATTTGGTCTGTTGGTTTGGCGAGTGATTCCAATGGAATATTTTCCAGGGTTTTTAACTGGCCAGCTAAGTCACCTGGTTTGATTTTGTCCGCTTGGAATATTCTTGAGGCGCTTGGTGCTGCTTTCCTCTTCGCGCATATGAGCAGTGGAGCAAGATTCGGCATTGCCTTCATTGCAGCTGTAGGCCATGCCATAACTCCCGTTATTTCAAGACAGATCAGCCTCTGCATTTATTGCAATTTGCTTTGTGTTGAGGCCTGTTCCGTTTTTGGCCACCATACTATAGATGCATATGTGACCACGGGTTTTACCACAGTTTGGTATGGCAAGTATACCATCTTGGGATTCAGCACCATGTCTTTCCTACGAGTCTCCAGCATGTCCAGATTGTCATTGTGGCTCTCAAAAGAGTTTCTTCAAGTGTGTGTGTCATTGGAAAATTGTATCTGTGTTCCATTTACAGTAGGAGCTTTTAAATTTAGTGTCCTTCTGTTTGTGAATGAGACGAGAAATGATTAAGAAAATTTCGTTGTGGAAATACGTATCTAGCGCATAAATTTATGTTATTATTTTTGTAGCTGTCGGGCCGATTCTAGTTTTCTGTTTTAAATGTATAGAGCTGTTTTAAATCTTCAGCTTGAAAATAAAGTAGAAACATTAAATCGGTTTTATACAAAGCATGCAGTAACTTAGTTTTTCGTTTTTTCGTTTTGGATAGTTTTAAGCAAAGTAAGCAAGTTTTCTTTAAACAACCCTATTAAAGTTTATTTATCAGAAATAAATGTTTTTAAGACATTAGCTAGAATAATATCAAGTTGACAATAATTCGTTGTATACTCAAACATTTTCTTTGGAGCGTTCAGGTTTCAGGGGAGCTAATGGTTTTCCCTAACGATTTTCTGCATACAGTTATATGTTATATTTAAAGTCAAGCTATTATATCTGATTATCTGTATCATAGGTATTTCCCACGCGGAATATACAATATGTACTCACTGTATGTAGACTTCAGTTTGTACTGGGATTTACCTTATGAATCATTCAGTTTACTGCAAACTATATAGTTTTATGCAACTTGTCTCTTTTAATTCTTATTTTATGGAGAATAGAAAGAGCATCTGGCAAACAATAAGTTTTTTATGAAAAACGACATCTAGGTCAAGATGAAGCTCACTGGCAATTATGCATGAATACGGGATATATATAACCTAACAGAAGTAGTTCACTAAGTGAGCATGTCTGAGAGGAAATTAAAGGAGAATGTTGGTTCTTTGCAGTTTTAGAACAGACAAACCCACGCTTTTTATAGAGGGTTGTTACAGTATATATTTTACTTGACAACAATCACATTTCAAAACTGGCGTATTTCATGATCTATTTAAATGCCTGCATGTTGACTAAACCCAGACCTTGGTGAAAACTTTACACAAATAAATTTAAAACATATATAGATGTTAAAACTATGACTCTGTTTAGAGTCACGTCAAAAATACGTCCAGTGTTTTGCAATCAGTCAAGATAAAATAATATATAAGATAATAATAATACTCGGTAAATATGAGTATATTTTATTGATATTTTCAGAAATGCCTGACGTAAATAAGACGAAGGCTGCTCATGAGGTGGTCGCTGTCTTCCTATGGAATCTTATTTTACCAAGCTATCGAGCCTCATGTCGTATATGCTCTACACCCAGTATAGGATATTGCAGCCGACTTAACTGTTTCTCCAACATATCCCATACATATTCAATAGACGATAAGTTAGGTTAATTTGCAGGTCATGCAAGTGGTTACATCAGGTTCCTGCAAGAGGTCTTTAATAGGCAACTGTATATGGTCTGGCGTTATCTTGCTCGAAAATTGGAAAATGTCTAGTTGTCTAACTTTATTAGTAAGAGCCTCGGTGGTTAAGTGGTAAGGACGTGTACCTCCAAACCGAAGGGTCCGGGTTCGAGTCCCAGGGTTTCCCTTTCACTTTTTCAGTACATAATGTACAATTAACATCAACCGAGGTTGTGGAATTGTATTTAAGCAAGTTGAGTGCCTGCACGTTCCACTCTTCGGAGAAGGCGTAAAGCCGACGGTCGCATCTCCATGCAATGTTGGGCACGTTAAAGATATCTACTCTTCTTACTAAGAAGCAGCGGTTCGGCAAAATGTCTAGGATAGTGAGGTGAAACTGCTCCTTGGCATCCGTGATTAATTATAGTCGCGAAAATGCAGCTGCGTTAAATTTAAAAAAAGCTGTATTATATACCCTATACCAAAATAAAAACGGACTCTATTTACGGCAAATATTTCTTTTAAAAATAAAAAAAAATTGATGATACATAAATTGCAAGAAAGTATTTTCCATGTTAAACAAATTAAATTAATAACTGTATTTTATCTAAAGTAATACATAGCTAAGTCACAAAATAGCATTTTGAAAAGGTGAAATAATTAGAAAATATTTGCTGGCGGTGACAAATTTGTCGGGTTCGACGACCAAGATTCAGACACAGACTTGTGATAGAAAAAGATGCATAGTAAGCAAAATAATCGAGGACAGGGAGTTTCCAATTACTTAGGTTGCAAGATTCTAGAGACGGAGTTTCTAAGTGACTAACGAAGGTGTTAGGTCACGCTACTGGGCGAAGCATTTGATCTGTTGGAAAATTGTCCTAATAGATGTTTTTCCTTTTTAATTTTATATAAAAGGGACATTTTATTAGTTTAAATGGATTTCAGACACGGTATTTTTGCCAAAAAAAGGAGAAATCGCAAGTATTTTGGTGCGAAAACAAGAAGTAGTAATCTAAAGGTAAGGGTAGAGAGATGGAGAAAAAATTAGATGCACTCCACATATTAATGATAGTTAGAAAAGAGGAGCAAATTAAGCAAGTTTATTATAACCTAAAAAAAGAATACACTAGCAAAATAGATGAAGTAAGGAGACAGCAAGTTACGGATTATATTTTGAACTCAGAAAATCCACAAAAAGCAGTGTGGGAGGTGGTAAGACATGACATAAATCTAGGAAAGCAGAAAAGTTTGGCGAGAAGTTCCAGCTTGAATGCTAACGATTTTAATAAATTTTATACTAAAGTTGCTGATCAGTACCTAACATTAGACAAAATGCGGAAACAGCTTAAATGCATTAATAAACCGATATTTTCCTTTGATTTAAACCCAACAACCGAAGATTAAGCCTTGGAAATTGTAAACAAGGTAAAAAATAAAACAACTTTGGACATATATGGCTTTTGAGTAGAAATGATAAAGCGAATTATATATATATATATAATACTTAAACCTTTGACAACATTGATTAACAAGTGTTTTCTTAGTGGAATATTTCCAGATCTTCTAAAACTGGCAAAGGTAATTCCACTCTATAAGAAAGGAGACATGGAAAATAGTGCAAATTATCGGCCCATCTCGTTGCTACCTGTATTTTTCCAAAATCTTTGAGGCTCTTATAAAATGTAGGCTAATCTTATACTTTGAGAGAAACAGTTTGTTAATCAAAGAACAGCATGGTTATAGACAAAACAAGTCAACTATTACAGCACTGGTAGACGTGACAAGAGAAATTATAGACAGCTTAGAGTGTAAGGAGGAAGTAGAAATAACTTTCTGTGATTTAAGCAAAGCGTTTGATTCAGTTAGTCACATATTCTTGCTGGAAAAACTTGCACA
This sequence comes from Tillus elongatus, assembly GCA_964006375.1. Classification (NCBI taxonomy): domain Eukaryota; kingdom Metazoa; phylum Arthropoda; class Insecta; order Coleoptera; family Cleridae; genus Tillus; species Tillus elongatus. The sequence goes on along the minus strand of OZ023269.1, from coordinate 95,804,345 downwards.
TTATAGTGTTCGAGGAACTACGTTACAGCTTTTTAAATCCTACCTAAGCAACAGAAGCCAGAAAGTTTTCTTTAAGGATGCCTACTCTTCCGAACGAGTAGTAAGAGAAGGAGTCCCAGAAGGCTCCATATTGGGTCCAATATTATTTGTCATCTATATAAACAACCTAATGCTTAATACTAATTCAACAAAGGGGTGTCTGTTTGCAGATGATACCACTTTTATAAATAGAGTCCATTCAGAAGACTAATGTCTTAAATTTTTGATTAAAAAGACATGCATCCAAAAACGTAGTCAGGTTTCTGGGACTCTTCGTGGACAGTGGCCTAAAATGGACAGCCCACATTGAAAAACTTTGCAAAAAAATTGTCTTGTGTGGGATACAGCGTTCGTTATTTGAGAAAGCACTGTACTTACCTTGCAGTTCGAACTGCTTATTTTGCGAACTTCCAGTCGTTGATGTGCTATGGACTTTTGGTGTGGGAGGTTCCGGCAGTATTGAGCTAAAGCAGCAGAAGGCAGCAATTAGAGCTCTGTGCAGTGTATCCCCAGGCAAGAGCTGTAGAAAACTTTTTTTACAAGAAGGAATACTTACCATTGTCAGTGCTTACATTCTTCACTGTGTGGTTTATGTCCATGACAACAAAGATCAATTTGTGAGGAACAGAGATTTTCACGCTTATAACACCCGACGTAAAGACTATTTAAGCTTGCAACATTTTCGGCTTACGTCCTCACAGAGAAATATTATATACATTGGTGTGAAGTTATATAACAAGTTGCCAAGCAATGTCAAAGACATAAATAGTACCAAGGGTTTTAAGATACAGGTCAAGAGGTTACCCCTTTCTAGAACCTGTTATAGCGTTGAGGACTTTTTAAATGGTTAAAGTGTGAGCGGTTTGGCTTTTGATATTCAGATTTTAGAGTGATGTTATGCCTTGGTTTTATTGTTTCTTTGACCCTATGTAACAGTACGTTTTTCAATTTTGTCCCTTGTATACTTAAGGGATTAATTTGTGTAGTTGTTTAAGTTTTTTTTGTGCCTTTTAAATTTTAAATCTTAAGTCTGATACAGATTTACATATCTGTTTTCATTTATTTAGTTTTTTATGAAGTATATGTATATTTGTATTACGTCTGCTTACGGGGCGACCTCTTAAGTTTTTGTAAAGTGTTGTAGGTGGTGGAATTTTCTGTGTGTGTGTTTATCTGATGTATAGGTGCCTATATGGCGGAATAATGGAGATGATGATATATTGCTTTTGAAATGCTATGTATAGTTCATGGTAATAAGTATATTATTATTATTATTATTATTATTATTATTATTATTATTATTATTATTATTATTATTATTATTATTATTATTATTATTATTATTATTATTATTATTATTATTATTATTATTATTATTATTATTATTATTTGATATTTGTAAATTTAGTCTATTTTTTTAATCAAAAACAAACTTTTGGCGTAACCCTACATTATTAGGTATGAGGAGTTGTTTTCTTTAAATACGTTACCTGGATGTTAACAAGAAAATAAATTATCACAATATGTTCATTAATTATTAGCCAACATACTTATGAAAAGCTAGGAAAAATGAATATATACATATTATTATATTTTGGTACAGATATGTTAATAGTATTTAGCATGTTTTCAAGGTAGCCCTCTATAATTGAACGAATGTTTAAATTTCATTATTAACCTTCATGGAAAAATCAAATTGACTATAGAAGAAGCTAGCAATAGTATGAATTTCTAAGATTTAACCTTATTCTTTTAATCAAAAGAAGGTTTTGTCTACTGCAGTATAGCGTTCGCACAATAGCAGATTAAACCAATAGAAAGTTAAAACATACTTCATTAATTTTTCAATATACAGGAAACTCACTTACGCAGACACAACTCTACCATACGATTCATGTCACCCTTTTTCACAAGAGCGGTCATTCAGTGATTTTAAATAGACTTACAAGCATTTTAAATACCTATGTCTGAAACTGAAAGCATTTTGAAATTTCAGTAATCAAACAAATAACATTTAATAATGCTTACTTTGTTAAAATAGTAGTCAGAAAATGATACAGATTAGCATTTAATTTAATTTATTAAAATATTAATAAACAAAAAATATCGGCAACTTACTTTGGAAGCGTTTACGAAAACATCTGAAAATTTTTAAATATCAGGACAAATACAAAGGTAGCTTGTAAATCTTACAACACGACGTGTGATTTTCCATTTAGCTCGAAAGAAAAAAACTTGTTTTATAACACAAGCTAGAATTTATAAATTAGCTTGTATACATTGTAGCGCAATCTTCATTAGTCAAACTTCTAGAAGTTTTAATACCAGATACAAGGAACATATTTCTTCTCTTATAAATAACAACGCCTGCAATCTACTTATCAAAACCTATTTATCTCTACTTAACATAAAGCCACAGTAAATAATTGCATAGAGCCAGTCCATTTTTGTAATAGCAAGCGCAAACTTCACTTTTTCGAAGCTCTAGAAATAGGAAAAGCACACACAGGACAACTGCCTTGTTTTGAATAATCAAACTGATTTGATGCATGCTCTTTTCTAGTAAACTCTCATATATAGTTAATTATATTGTATATAATACTTTTAAGTGCACTTAAATAGTTGTAATAATCGAATAAGTTAATGCTTTGCGATATTTGCGTTGTATGGAACCTGCTTTTGTTGCTGCTATTGTTAATTAGCTATTTTATTATCATGATGGTGGTTAACAGTTACTATTGTCATAATTTGATTTTATTTACATGTTAAATACTAACATACATCACATAGATATTTTACGAGACAACGCCTCTCGTTTGCATTTTATTTTTAAAAACAAATTTCTTCAGGCATATTCCCTAGTAACTGGAAAACTGCTCGAGTACAACCCGTCCCCAAGAAAGGATCCAAAGCCCTTCCTAGCAACTACAGACCTATTTCTCTCCTTTCAGTCGTCTGTAAAGTGATGGAAAAGTATATAAACACCGAATTACTAAAATTTATTGAAAAATACAATCTAATCCACGACAGGCAGTATGGATTCTGTCAGCGCAGATCGATTGCCGACCTCCTTTCCTTTGTCACCCATTCTTGGAACAAGTCTATGGAACTACACGGTGAATCCCAGATTGTCGCTCTAGACATATCCAAAGCATTCGACCAGGTCTGGCACGCAGCGCTGCTTAATAAACTACCGGTCTATGGCCTACCACCAAGACTCTGTACGTGTACAGCAAATTTCCTCTCCAACCGGAGCATTTCTGTTGTCGTGGATGGCCATTCCTCTAAACTGTATCCAATTAATGCAGAAGTTCCTCAAGGGTCAGCTTTAGCTCCTACTTTGTTTCTTCTCCACATCAATGACCTCCTCTCTAGCACATCCAACCCAGTTCACAGTTACGCGGACGACAGCACCCTCCACTCAAATATACAATATTCTAAGCCTGTCTCTTTAGCCCAATTAGATGAGGATCGCAGACTTAAGGAGGGTTCTATCTCCGTGGATCTCCAAAAAATATTAGACTGGGGAAGTAGAAATCTTGTACAATTCAACCCCACCAAATCACAGTCTTGCCTTCGTTCTCATAAGTGATACACCAGCCCTAGACCCATCACAATAAACAAACAAGTTATTCAAAGTAATGAGTCCTTTTCACTTGTTGGCATTTCTGTGGATCGAAATCTCAATTGGCATCAACATGTCACATCAATTGCGGAAGCAGCTGCTAAGAAATTAGGTTTCCTCTTCCGGTCCCGCAAATACTTTTAACCAGCTAGTCTCTATACCTTATATACTTCGCAAATAAGACCAAACCACGAATACTGCTCCCACATCTGGGGTGCTGCTGCCGCTTCTACACTCGCTATCCTGGACTCCATTCAGAAGAGAGCTATACGTCTCATCGGTGACCCTACCCTCATCCAAACGCTGCCATCCCTTGCTCACCGACGTGCCGTTGGTGACCTCTCTCTCTTTTATATATATATATATATATATATATATATATATATATATATATATATATATATATATATCTGCACGGGCACTGCTCAGAGGAGCTTTCTTCCATAGTTCCTTCACCTGCTGCCCCGAACAGATCTACCAGGGGAACAGAGCGAATGCACCCTTTTACTGTCCAGGTCACCAGACATAGAACATCTTGTTATGCGCGCTCTTTTGTCTCGAGGACTTCCAACTTGTGGTATTCCTTGCCGGCACATGTTTTTCCTTCTCCCCCGAACCTCCAAACCTTCAAGTCCAGAATCAACAAGTTGCCTCTTTCCTCCTTGTCGACACCCACGGTACGATAGTATTTAGGCTGTAAGCTCTCGTGGTGTGTTGTTGAAATAAAAAAAAGAATACGCTAATTTATAGTCATAAACGCATATAATTAAATTACATTTTATCTCATCTGACGAGGCCGTAAAAGACGAAACAGGTTACAGAGAAGAAAATAGGCACTTCTGAAGTCAATAAGTCTGTACATACGTATTCATCACAATATGTAATTACGTATGCTACAAGACTAAAAAAAATTTAAAACCAATGTATTTTTTTATTCTTTTTATAGTAATTAGTTTTAAAATCACTTCAATATTTATTACCATACACTACACACCTGATAATAATATGAGCCGGTGTAACTTCTTGAAAAATATCAGCGAGGAATAAAGAATAAATCATTTCTCTGGGAGAATTGAAGTACCAATTTCTGTAGTAGGTCACTCAAGCCGAATGGAGAAATACAATTGTTGAGAAGATGAGATGAAATTCTCTTAAAAAGCTGAAAACTCATTCACCTGTTAGATGTGCTTTTCTCTGATTTTGATATCGCATCATTTTTTTTTGCTCATATTAGAAATTATGTTTTCTTATCTTCCCTGTTTCCGGATACCGGATCTCATTCTTTCATTCCATCATAACTGTTTATCGATTAATGTGGTAAAATGTCTGTCAAAATGTATTGTTGCCATTTTGATATTAGGTATTTTCGCCTGATAAATACCTTATAGCAGTACACTTTATTTTGGCTTTAACTTACTAGAAGCTTTCAAACAATAGGCTGAAAACTTTGACTTATAATCTACCTCAGAAAATTGATGATCTGCTTTAAAAGCTACTAATAGCGTATAGGGAGAAATATAAGTTGCAAAATGGATACAAAAATTATTATTTTAAAGAATTACAGCCTCTGTGCTTCAATAAATAGAGCGTTAAACTATCGAGCCGAAAATCTACTTGACCAATACTTTTGTTAAAAAGTTCTCGTTTAGTAATACAACTGGAAATGGTATTCTATTTGAGCAAACTATTGAATATATGCATTCTCTGCATTACAAACAAAACATAAAATCGCTGGTTTAATGTTCCATACAATACTGGTCACGTTAAAATTTCTACCCCATCAATAAGGGTAGATATTCTTCACAATTACAAAGCGATTAGATGACACCGCTTCCTTGTGGCGTTAATTGGTCATATTCGTGGAGACAAGTAAAGATTAGATAAAAAACCCAGAAGCAGCAAATGCGTTATGGTAGTGAATTTTGGCAAATAAGGGTTTCCATCAAGCAATTCTTAGTTAAACGTGGAAAGAAATAATAAGAAAAATTTGTGGTGAAAAAGTGAATACAGAATATATAAAGAACATGTATATCCGCTCACGTTATATCAGAGATTCTTAGGTTATTAAATATGTCAGTTTGAAATCAGGTCCGGTATTTGTCAATAATACATGAGAAATGTAGTTATGGATTATCCAATATACTGCGTATTAGCTCTCGTTTTTTTTTTGGGGGGGGGGGGTAACAAAACCTAATTTAATTTTGTTTGTATCTTTCAGATCAAATTAAATAAATTGATTTTATAATACAACATTTTGTTATCTTTCCTCCTTTTGAAGAAAAACCTTTAAATGTCTAAAGCTGAGCTTTCTATGAAACCACAACATTAGAGTTTGGTATTTGTTGGTACTGTAGTCTGCTTAAAGCAAATTTTCCTTACAAATTTTATTCAAAATAGAAGAAATTGCGAGAGTAAAACTTTTTTTGGAAAAACTGATCTGATTGGCCTGCCTAACAAACTTATCTGAGCTATTTACAAAAGGAGGATATCTGTCAATTTATAAACGTAACATGTATTTTTCTTTAATCGCGTGGATGATTTGGTCATAGCGAACCCAAATCGAACCTGTTTATGAAAAGCTTTTAAAAATTAAATTTATATCTCCGAAGCCTATTACATTTTTTAAATAAAATATAGTACCCATGCAGCTTTTATAGAAAGACTATATATATATATATATATATATATATATATATATATATATATATATATATATATATATATATATAAATTTAAAATTCTAGCTTAATGGAAAAATGGGTTATTAACACTTGGGATACTTTTACTAAAATCGATCCCATAACACTTCTAAAGACACTAACTTTCAATGAAAATTCGCTACCATAACATACTTACCCACTCCAGACTTTTTAAAACTTAAAAAATACTGTAGCTCTCTATTTGAGACTGTAAAAAAAGGTCCCCTTCAAATTAATTTTTCCCAGTACTTTGGCACACGAAACGAGGTAACAATTTTAAAATAACTTAAGAACTTATTAAACATATGTTGAGTAATATTTTGGTCTCCAGGACCCGTATTTGTTTCAGAATTTTAATCTAGAATTCATTTAATGTGACATTTGCCTTTTTTACAACCGGTCACCCATCCAAGATTAATTGACTGTCTCTCATATTAACGTCGCTACGGATACAAAATGGAAAAAAGGGTTTCTTTCAAATAAATTTTCAGCAAAATTTCTTATTAAATAAAGAAAGGTAACTATTTAGACAGAAACCTAAGACTTCGTGAATACATTTCGTGCAAAACTTTTGACATTTAATTGTCATAAAATAAACATACCGATTCTCCGACTATTTTAGAGAATATAATTCATTATGGTTTTGACCTTGTTAAATACTGTTTACAGAAAGTCCATACACAGTAAGTGCGTTATGGTAGTGAATTTATGTCAAACTCTAATTACCTATTTTTCTATTGCGATAGGAAGTTTAATTTTGGTGTGTGCATAAACTTATATTAATTCCACATGTCTACCAAATTTCATCGACATAGCTTTGTTAGTTTTGAATATAAAAATTCATCCAAAAATTTACAAAGGGTACATACTTGCTGAGTTTTATTAAAATCGGTTAATTAGTTTGTAAGTTATCGTTGGGAAACCTACATAGTCTCAGCATCATGACGTCTCTTAGTGGAAATTCAATAAAAGGAATAGAATAGATAAGGATATCACTTATCTGTTGCCCAGTAGTTTATTCACAACTGTGACAAAAATAAAGGTATTCAAATTATGTTTTAATTAAACATCATATTATCTCTTTGAGTTGCTGTTGTAGCCACTAAAAACATACGGAAAAAATATGATCAAAAATCCACCTATTATTTAATTTGTTTTCTATCTTACTGTACAAAGTGAGGGCAACCAAATTTGGTACGCTGGTGTCTGTCATAAAGAGTATCCTATGTGCCTAAATTCAGCTATCTACCTCAAAAGACAAAAAATGTTAGAATGTAAATTAATTTTTAATTAATTAAATCTGATTCAAGAAAGTTAAAAACTTAAAGTTAATTGATCAGAATGTAAGTAAAAAATACTATAAGAAATGACTAAAAATCTCCTAGATATGTGTCTAAGTCGTTATTTTTCTAGATTTCGTTAAAATATAAGCAAAAAATAATTTTTTTTAATGTAAATTGTAAAACGTTGAACAATACGATATCGCTGCTGGTAAATGCAGATAGTGCGTAGCTCAGTAGGCTAGGTGTACTAAACATAAACATAATTGGTATTTAAACTTGGCTATAACCCTTCGAAAAATTCCAAGCTATGATATGATAACCTATGCTTTAGCCTGAATGGTATATTATGAGACTTGTACTGTTTAATACTGTTTAGAAGAATGTTGTTGTTTAGTTTTGTGTGGTAGAAATTGTTAGCGAGTGATTTAACATAATTCGTTATTAGAGGCATTTGGAGGAGTTTATGTAGATCTCGTATTCTAGCGATAGCGATTTTTGTTTAAGATCATTCGGAGGCATTTGTTTTAAAACACTTGTGGTTTTGAAAATGTCGTTTTTGAGATACCACACCAAACTGGGGCTGCATAAATCATAACTGGTCTAATGATTGTTTTGTAGATAATTGTTTTGTTTTCAACAGTAAGATTACGGTTTCGGTTTAATAAGGGGTACAGTATTCTAAGTTGGCCATTTAGTTTCTGTATGGTGTTCTCTATGTGTTTTGTGTATGTAAGTCGGCTGTCGAGGGTAACTCCCAAATATTTTATCTGTTTACTAATTTTTATGTTCTGCTTGTTTATTTTAATAGGTTGGAAAATTTTGGTGTCCTTGAATTTCTTTGTAAAGATAATGCCTTGCGATTTTTGTACATTAATTTTTATTTTCCATTTGTCGAAGAGTTTTTCTACTATACCTAAGTGTATTTGCACTTGTTTTGAAGCCACAATGGCGCTAAAGGAATGTGAATAAATTGCCGTGTCATCGGCGAATAATGCTCTGTTTGTTTTCTGGAACTGTTTTATGTCGTTAATAAAGATATTATTAAATAATTGGCCCTAAACTTTTTAATATCGTAATAATCGACTCCCAGATGACGCGTTCTAATCCTGGTTAGTGACTTCGCTTTTATCATTTTTTTAGTCTTATATCACATTACAGTTACCTAACCTGATTGTTGTTATTCCGATAAATTTTTTAGCGAGTTTTTGTATAAAAAATAATTTGATAAAGAGGAGATGAAAGTTTTAAGACCTAATTCAATTTAAATAGCATATCTGGTTGTTTGTTCTTGCCTTAACTTAGTGAAACCGTTCCATATTTACAGACGTAGACTTTTCCCGTGGCTTCACAAATACTTGTTTTAGGGAATTTTCTTAAAAAGAATCACTCACGAGGAGATCCCGACGTTCGAATTTAGAAAAAATTACTAGTCCCCGTGAACCCATATCCAGGGTCAGTTTCAATTATGTATATATATATATATATATATATATATATATATATATATATATATATATATATATATATATATATATATATATATATATATATATAAAAGGCTGAATATTTTACCAAAATTTAGGTCTGTCAGTTTAAAGACAAAAAAGTAAGAGGCATTTAAAGGAAAAAAATGGGGTTTTCCTCAAAACATAAAAATCGCGTTTTGAAACGTCAAAATTTACAAGATTTAAGCAAATAACCTGAAAGAAATACGGATTATGTAAAGAGTGGTCTGCAAACCCTTAAGTTTCAGCTTAAACCATCATTGCCCATCATTTTAATAAAATATTTCCAGAAAATTCATTTCAAATAGACACTTTCTCTCATGCTTTGGAAGTAGTTTTAGTTAAATTTATGGTTTAACGGTCTATAATTTTTAGCTAATTTTCGTAGAAAAAATTCGTTAATAAGGAGACCGCGGCTTTTGATTTCTGAAAAGATTTCTTTAAATGAGCGCAAACTAGGCCCCCTAAAATCCATATCCGGGTTTACTTTCTGTTTACATATATACAGTGTGACGCATTTCTACGGTAAAGCTCAATATAATTGTTATTATGCAAGATACGGGAAAAAATTGTATACCTTACCTATAGGGTGTTTTGAGTTGCCTCTTATAAAATTATTCTGACCACCACATGATGACCCATAAGTCGCTGGTAATACCTATATATATATATATATATATATATATATATATATATATATATATATATATATATATATATATATATATATATATTAACATTCCTCATTGCATTTTTGCATTTTTCATCGAAATATGATGCATGTTTGTAAAAAAAATCGAGACTCGGTAAGTGCGTTTTAGCAGCGAATTTTCATTAAACGCTTTAAAATTCAATAACGGAATTTGCTCCTAACTTAAGGTTCGTCAGCTAGGAAACGTGTTTTCTCGGAAATGTTTATAGTTTATTTTCGGAAAATTTTTGTACATTTTCAAACAAGTTATGTTGGTAGAATATGATACATTGTTCCTACTATATAGGTTATACCGGTGACCAAATTGATTCCTGCTTGCATTAAAGAGACATATTTTCTATTAAAAACATTTTAAGAACATTCACTTCCGTAACGCACTTGCTGCGTCCAGACTTTTTTAAATTTTTCTGGTAAAGTACAGATTATAGATGTAATTAAAGTTGTTATAAACGTTACGATAAAAATTAATAAAACAGAGTAATAGTTTTAAAGTTGATTTTATTGCCAAGGCCTGGAGGGCTTAAAAAACCTTTTCAAATTAAAATAAAGTGACATATTTTTGAAAACTGCTATTTCTTTTGGATACAATTTAATAAGGATTTTTCTTCAAAAGGTTTTAATAAGTTGCGCTATGCGCTATTTTTAAAACCTAAATGGTAGAAACGTTTTTAAGATCTTATTTAAATGTAAAAAAGGTAAGCGCGAACAAATCTCTTGTCCGAGATTTGCTCTCCCAAAAATTCTTTGACACCATACTTATCCTTGCATTTTACATTCACTCGTGGATATCGAATTTCTAACAGGGACTCAACAAGAATGTTATCATGTTTGCAAAAGGGCGCCAACTTAACAGGTGTGAATGCGAGATTCTCGTCTGATTAAGGTTTAGAATGTCCTAAAGGCACTTTTATAAAAGAATTCCCCCAACACAGAACAAGTAATACATATAAGGTTAAATTTAATAAATTTTCCCAGCTACGTTCTCATTTTATTTTGCCTAAATATTAACAAATAACGTTTTATGAGCTTGCTAGTGGTTTGAAAACGCCATTTCCGCATAAAATTTCTTCAAATCAATAGAAATGAGTGCCTCGAAAACATGTATCGAAGACCTCTTCAGTTCATATATATATATATATATATATATATATATATATATATATATATATATATATATATATATATATATATATATATATATATATATATATATATATATATATATATATATATATATATATATATATATATATATATATATATATATATATATATATATATATATATATATATATATATATATATATATATATATGTTCAGAAAGTATTCCACGGTCTTTAATGTGAGACATACTTGGTTCTCGGGATGACCGCGTCCAGAATTTATGAAAACTCGACGTTTCGGCTCCTGTTTTGGAGCCATTTTCAAGAGGTAAAGGAAATATGTAAGAACACTCTAAGGTCTCAATCTGCCTACTCCTTAGAGCGGTGGACAAAGGTGGGTTGGGTTGTTGTAGCTCGATTACGGGGCCTCGATCTGCCTACTCCCGAAATCTCGCCGTCTGTGAGATTTCAGTGTGTTCAACCCTAGGCCTCAGAGAGATCTGGCAGTTGAAAGTCTTGTCTTATATATGTCGTTCCGTCTACCTGCTTCGTTATCAGTAAAAGTAGTAGGGTCACAGGCAATGATGTGGGGGGGGGGGGGCTTTGGTCACGGTACTTAGAGGATGAGGAGGATTAAAAGGGTCACCGGCATTTGTTGATACATATAATGGGGAAATAAAATTGTCTGTGGAATTTTTGTGTGTGTGTGTTTGTAATGAAGATATAATAGGTTTCCAAGTAGTAGGAAGGCGAAGACCATCATCTCTCTTATTTAAACAATGGGGACGTTTTTCAATTTAGATTGCTTCGCGGATAATTCTCGTTTTGAAGTTGTAAACCGGTGCTAATGTTTTGGCATTATCGAAGTCTATTTTGTGTCCTGTATAAATATGATGTATGGCCAGCGCCGATGAGGGGTCGGATTTTCTAACTGCTAGGGTGTGTTCATATATTCTATTGTGGATGCGTCTATTTGTTTGTCCTACATAAGTTCGGGAAAGGCCGGAACAAGGAATTTCGTAAACTCCGTGGGATTCGTTTGGGATCGTATCTTTGAGACTTTTTGTCAGATTTGACAGTTTTTGCTCTGTTGTGAATACGGTTTTGATATTATGGGTTCTGAAAATTCGGCTGATTTTGTCGGTGACACCTTTAATGTATGGTAAAAACGCTGTGTGTTGTTGTGTGGACTCTGTTTGTTCCTGTTGTGGTGTAGTGGTTTGTTGTTGTGCGTTTCTAATGTTTCGTAGTCTGTGATTGTTGTCGTATCCGTTTTCTAGCAATGTCTGTCTTAAAAAGTTTAAATCTGTCTGTTTGTTTTTGTTCTCCGTTAGTCTAAGGGATCGTGTTACTAGTGTTCGAACATCGAAATTTAGTTGCGATGGGTGATGGTGAGATTGGGCGTTAAGATAACGATTAGTGTGGGTTGGCTTTCAGTAGACAGTGTAAGAAAATCCTCTAACTGGGTTTTTAGTGATGCGTACTAAGAAAGGCATTTCCATGGTGAACTGAATTTGGGGGTTGATGTTATTTAGGTAAGAAAGCAATTCGTGTAGAGATTCTTTACCGTGTGGCCAGACAGCGAAAATGTCGTCAACGTATCTTTCTTTACCTCTTGAAAATGGCTCCAAAACAGGAGCCGAAACATCGAGTTTTCATAAATTCTGGACGCGGTCAACCCGAGAACCAAGTATGTCTCACATTAGAGACCGCGGAAATCTTTCCGAACACACACACACACACACACACACACACACACACACACACAAATATATATATATATATATATATATATATATATATATATATATATATATATATATATATATATATATATATATATATATATATATAATCCACGGCTTTATGTAGGCTCTATTCTGCAGAGATGTCGTGTGATCAACTGAAAATTCTTACCTTAAGCCTTTTACCTACATTTTCTGTAAAGTTTTCTCAACATTATGTACCTTGATAGGAAATGAAACCACCAAATATCTCAATTTAACAACTTAATTTCTATTAATGATTGTTTTATACTTTAACAGATTTACCACAATATATACAATTTTATCTAGCATTGACATTTACATTAATATCTTACTGGATCCTCTCATTTAAATATTGGCCATTCAATTTTATTATTTACTTTTAAAAACAAGTTTGCAGTTCGAACTGATTTTAAATTTGCCGCTATATTCTTCTGCAAACTCCTATCCTGTTCCTACAGCAACGGCTTTGATGCCAAATTGGTTGATGTTTGATTATTTAATATTATTAAGAGGATATCGTAACGACATCTATGGAGATTTACTTGAGTCTATTTATTTCACGTTCTAAATTCTACTTCTATTTAGATTGTAAATGACATTTAGAACGTTGTAAAATTCTTATTTACAATTGTGTTATTCGTTTGAGTCGTTTCTGTTTGAAGTTACGATAAATAGATTTATATTTCAACTATTAATAAATACCTTGGCGTCGGTGACGGCTTCTGTTCAGATACGTATCATTTACACTCAATTATTTGCTGCGTGAGGTTATTCGTGGTTGCCAAACATGTTCATCAACAATGCCGACCATATACTATACCTTTAAAACACTTTCACTGACTGTATTATAGGTTTTAATATAATTCTGGAGAATAACACAATGGATGTTTGAAAAGCGTGATGTTCGCTTTGCCCTCTCAGACGTTCTCTCTTGTAATCGAAGATGCCGGATGTGACAAATTTGTTCTCAGCCAATAACCTTTGTATCATTTAAAATGTGCAAATTTATTTTTCACATGGTCCAATTGTTGCTGTCTATTTACACATTAGTTAAAAACAATCACTTCCTTTGGTGTTCATGAATTATTAAACTACTGCTTGATTAAAATGTGGGTAAAAAACTGTGTTCATAAGCGCCAAGTTTAAAATCTATAATTGACTGTTTATATAACACTTAACCTAAAACATTGTTTACACTTTCTTAAAATTACTTATTTAGTTTTATTAAAAATAAACATGTCATTTTAACTATCGAAAATACATAATTTTTAAATTTTCAATTAGGTTTGAATTTTCATACTCAATGTTAAACTGCCTTAACCTTTTTATCATAGTAATATATATATATATATATATATATATATATATATATATATATATATATATATATATATATATATATATATATATATATATATTATACATACATATAAAAGGCAATACACACATTGGTGTCACATAAGTATACACTTTTCAGTGACATTATAACATAAATATTTAATAGAGCGTTACTCTTTCCTAACCTATGCAGAAAGTGCGGCATCGTAGCCTTTTTATGAAAATATTCTTAATGCCAAATATGTCTTTTTTAATGAAAGACATCAAGTTTGGTATATAGTATACAACCTTTACTAATATAAATAGAACATCAATACTGTTCGTTGGTAAGCGCGTCAATTGAGAAGAGCTGAACCGATTTTGATAATGGCTAATAAGGTTTTTAGGGAAAGAGACACTTATAAAATTTCTCGAAAAATTGGAAAATTTGGGAGAACAGAAACTGCTTTTTTCTCCTATTTATCTTGCTTCGTGCGCAAACGTCGTTTGACACATTGATATTTGGACAGGACAACGTCTGTTAGGTCAGATAGTAGTAAAAAGTATGTACTGTATTCTATCAAAACAACATTATTGAAAACAATACTATTGTTTGAAAAAGTACAAAAATTTTCCCAAAATAAACTCAAACTTGTCCGATATTTCTGTCCATAAATATTAGATATCTTAGTGGCATTAATTTGTCTAAATTGCTTCAATCTCTCTCTCTATATATATATATATATATATATATATATATATATATATATATATATATATATATATATATATATATATATATATATATATATATATATGTGTGTGTGTGTGTGTGTGTGTGTGTGTGTGTGTTTGTGTGTGTGTGTGTGTGTGTGTTGTGTGTCCAATATACATATATGCCAAAAGTTATTAATTAACTTTTACGGAAATTTGAACTCATTGAAATAAAAATAAATATAATTGAAAAAATATACTTATATTTTCAAGTCAGAAATATATATAAAATATTATTTTTTCGTTTTGGTAACCCTAAATCAAAGCATGTTTTCTTAAAGTTTTATTTACATATAAGTTTATTTTCTGGTACGTATATTATGAAGTTGCATTTTAAATGATGTGTTATTCTGTGATTACAATTAAATTTTAACAATTTGTTATTAAACTTCTGCTATGTTAATTTATAAACGATTTGTGTCTAAGTATATGCGTTGTATTTTAAAATAAAAAGTAACCAAACGGGGACAAGTGGTATTAAACCAACTATGTAATTTGCAAGCTTTATACAAGAGATTCAACCGTAAATTATTTTAGTTACTAATTTAGTTGGATGCCTTTCTGTCGTATCTTTGAATAGGATTGAGTTGCCTACCATATTATGGTTCGGGCATTCACGGATCAAATAACAGTAATTGTTGCAGAATTGTATATTACGTGTCAATTCCCCAACTCCGGTAATACCAAGCAACTGGTCAGGGTAGTAACACAGCATGCATTATTTGACTAAATAATTACCGTATTGTACTACTCAACCCGAGCTTTCTGCCAAACATCTGTTTGATGTTACAGCACGTATTTTGCAGTATTATACAGATGAAAATGTACCTGCACCTCCATTATTATTAGCAAATTTAGTTTCGAAAATTTTGCTAAAAGGGGGGCATCGGTTTCCATTCTTTTCCACACGGGTACGAATTACGTACACACACACACACACACACACACACACACACACACACACATATATATATATATATATATATATATATATATATATATATATATATATATATATATATATATATATATATATATATATATATATATATATATATATTATTTGTAATTAATTTTTAATTTAATTTGCATGAGACAAATAAACATTATATATTTTGTTTTGCTTGTTATATGAATAAAATAATTGATTACTAATGCATTGTTTGTTTTTTTTTTAATTTAAAATAATCATCATTGTGCGCCAGACACATGTAGTGTCAAGAAAATATAAATATGCATTTTAAAAAAAATCCTTGGAATGAATATATAAAAGTATTTTACTAGTATTGAAAAATTATTATCACTTTCCTTCAGTTATCTGTCGTAATGTTACTAATAATGCTCGTTTTATTGTTGGATAATTTCTACTTATTTAATAAAAACCAGGTGTAATACAATTGAAACTAATACTGTTTATTTTATGTTTCCATTCAGCAAAGCATTGAATTTAAAAGAGATTTGTTTTTATATATTTTTATACACCAATTTGTTAGTGTTTGGATAAATATCAGGCCTAATTTGTATCTTAAACGATTAATATCCTTTTGAACAACATACTTAATATTATATTACATAATTTATAGACTACTTATAATTAGAGATCGACCGTTTACTAACTTTTCACCCTCTGATGACGCTAACTTTGTTAGTGAAACGATCGTCAGGTCTTTTAAAAATGTTTTGTGGTGATTTCCGTTCTCCAAGTGTGCTTATCTACCATTCATTTATATATTTTATACCTCGTATTTTTCCTTGTAGTGACAGTTTAATATATTTGATATTGACACTTCCTATCTGTTCTGAATTTAAAACTTGTAATTATTGTTTAATTTGATTGGTATCACCTTATATTTGGTCCGAAATTAACCCCTTACCATTGGTTTCACATGTTCACACCATTTTAGTGCATTTTTATTTTTAAAAAAAATTTATTGAGCGCGAATTAGGACCCCTAGAACCCATATCCGGGGTCAGTTTCAATTTTTATATGTTAATGCCTTTGTTGCCCTGGAAGAGGCCTTACTACGTACCAAAATTCAACTTTCTAAGTTTATAGAAAATTGAGTTATTCAAATTTGAAGCATTTAATAAAAATTCACTACCATAACGCAATTGCTGCGTCCCGAACTTTTTTTGATTGAGGTAAGTTTTTGACGTCTAATGTCTTTTGTTTTTAACTTGGAATCTTCAGCTGTCATTTAACCTCTAATGTCTTCACATTTGAGTGACATACCCCTTTGACGAATAAAATTATGTTATTTTTCTTTGGGTGTACTTATAAAATTTTTATTGACATATTTGTCTTGCCAGCGATATTTTGTCATATGTTTATTAAATTTCGCCTTTTTAGTGAATTTTCTTTAAAAAATTCACTAATAAGGAGATTCAGACTTTTGAATTTACAAAAAATTTCTTAGTAGTCTGGTTTGCCAAAGTTGTCATTAAGTGTCACTTGACGTTTAGGTTTACAAGTTATTATTTTGAATAGGTGTAAGTGATAAACTTTATAAAATTGCAAAATTTTCTACTCTTTTACTTCTTATAATGGAGTACACCTCAGAAGAGTATGCAGATATAATTTTTATCTACGGATATGCTGATGGAAATGCTCTAGCTGCTTGTCGGGAATATCAACGTAGGTTTCCCACTCGCCGTCAACCTACACCATGGGTTTCTTCTCGAACATTTTCAAGACTTCGGCAGTGCGGTTTGGACAACGTCCTGACGCTAGAGCTAATGGTAGAAGACAACATCAACTTGAAGACGAAGAGAGAGTGGTGGATGCAGTGATGGATCAACCTTCTACAAGTACTCGGAGGATTGCCACGCAGTTACAATATTCTCAAAGCTTTTGTTATTGCCTTCTACCTGGAGATAATGTGCATCGTCGAGTCTTTTGTGAATGGATGTTGGAAATGAACAATCAAAATATCTTATTCCCTAATCTAATCTTCTGGTCTGACGAATCAACATTTACAAGAAATGGTATTTATAATTCTCCTAGAAAACCGTGCAGAAAACATTCTAGATGACATTCCACTAGCAACAAGATGTATAATGTGGTACCAGCATGACGGTGCACCGGCGCATCATAGTCGAAACGTTGTTACATGGCTACATGAACATTATAATGAAAGATGAATTGGCAGAACTGGACCAATACATTGGCCTGCAAGATCACCGGACTTAAACCCTCTTGACTTCTATCTTTGGGGTGATGTTAAGCGAGTGGTCTACAGTGAACAAATAAATACACCAGAGCAGCTACAACAACTGATAAATAATGATTTTCATCATATTGAAGCAACAGTGAATCCCCAAGACATTTAATTTTCCATATTAAAAAGATGTCGTGCGTGTATTCAGGCGAATAGAGGCATTTTTGAACATTTATTGTAATAAATTACTATAAGCCTGATAAAAGTGTATCATTGCGATTTTCTACCAAACAACGACTGGTTAAAAATCATGAACTGTGCTCTAAAACACTTACCTGATTCATTGCTTACTCGACAAATAAGCGTCGTACAGAAAATTATCAAGAAAGTGATTTTGTTCACGAATGAAAGTAAGATTCAAAAAATAAAAAATATATCATTGGCGTACCCGTTTTTTCTTGAAGGATAACCAATGACATGTGGGTACGCGCGCCACTGATGGATTAGCCGATTCAATTATTATGGTAGAATACGCGCCTTCTATAACAGCCTGCACGTGCGAAGTTTCAGCAAAATATATGTACTACTTTTTGAAAAATTGGGAAATTTTATTTTTTCAAATTCAACTTCAACACCCTGTATCTTTTTAATGAAGCATTATAGGAAAATTTTTTATAGGACATACCCTCTCTAGAATTGTTCAAAGAACATGGGGTTTCATTTTTGGTCACCACTTATGAATCACCCTGTATATATATATATATATATATATATATATATATATATATATATATATATATATATATATATATATATATATATATATATGTATATGTATGTATGTGTCACACCGATAACTCAAAAAATAATGGGCCGATTTTGATTAAATTCGGTAACTACTTTTCTTTTGCAAGTGGCTTAGATAAGTTCGTCAGCTAGGAAAATCCACCCAAATTTTCCCAGAAAGAAATTATCTCCAGAAGAAACAAAGTAAGTGCTACCAAATTTGGTACGCGTGTTTGTATTATAAAGATTGAACCATGCACCAAAATTTAGAGCTGTCAGTTAAAAGACAAAGAAGTTATAGGCATTTAAAGGAAAAAATAGGTTTTCCTCAAAACGTCAAAGTCGCGATTTGAAACATTAAAATTGGCAACATTTAGGCAAAGAACATGAAACAAATACTGGTTTTGTAAAGAAAATGTCGCAAGAAGGGTGTTCTGCAAGCCCTTAAGTTTCAGCTTCAACCGTCATTGTGCTTGATTTGACTAAAATGTGCCCTGAAAATTTATTTCAAATAGACCTATTATCTGATGCTTTGGCAGTAGTTTTATTTAAGTTTGTGGTTTAACGATCTATAATTTTTAGGTAATTTACGTAGAAAAAAAATCGTTAATGAGGAGACTGCGACCTTTGAATTTTAAAAAGATTTCTTCAAATCAGTGCAAGCTAGGCCCCAAAATCAATATCGGGGTGTAGTTCCAATTTTCATCTGTATACAAATATACAATGTGACGCATTTCTACGGTAAACCTCCATATAATTGTAATTATAAAAGAAACCTTAATTGTAGGGTGCCTTGAGCTGCATCTTATAAAATTATTTTGACAATCACAGGTGACCCATAAGTCGTTGATGATACCTACAATTTTTTTTCTGAACATCCCTTATATAATTGCATTTTTGCGTTTTTTATCGAAATATGATGCATGTTTGTAAGAAAAAA
This sequence comes from Tillus elongatus, assembly GCA_964006375.1. Taxonomy (NCBI): domain Eukaryota; kingdom Metazoa; phylum Arthropoda; class Insecta; order Coleoptera; family Cleridae; genus Tillus; species Tillus elongatus. The sequence goes on along the minus strand of OZ023269.1, from coordinate 95,784,634 downwards.
TCTAGACGCAGTAAGTGCGTTTTGGTAGCGAATTTTCATTGAATGCTTAAAATTTCACTAACTCAATTTGCCTCAAATAACTTTAGGTTCTTGGCTAGGAAACCAGTTTTCTCGGAAATATTTTAAGTTAATTTTCGGAAAATTTTTCTACATTTTCAGACAATAAGTTATTTTCATAAAATATGTTTTTACTATATAGGTTAATTTATTATAACCAACTATTTTCCAAAATCAAGATCAACTAAAATATTTCTCTCTATCACTAAATGTCCATAGAACTATGTTCCACTATCCACCTCCTATGATCGCCTCTTATACACCAACACTTATTGCTGACTCGCTTAATACTCTATGATCATTTACTCTGCACCACACTAACTCAATACTGGACTAACTTACTCTGTGTACCGCTCACCTATTATTACTGTCCATAGAGATTCTAGACCTCTTACACTGTTCTACACCTGTCACTTCTGGTCCCTTCTAGAAATGTCATTCCAGAGTGTTCGCTGTTACCAACACACTACAACCGGCCACTGACCATAGAAGTAACAAAGTCCATAAACTTAATTCTCATAGACAAATGTGACAATATATAAGTTCTAATAATGATTTATAACAATTTATATATATATATATATATATATATATATATATATATATATATATATATATATATATATATATATATTGCCTGTACTAAAGCACGCTATCTGGTCCTGTTTCTCGCGATTGCCCTACCTTCATTTTCGGTGATTCCACATTTTGCAGTTCTTGATGTATCCAGCGACGTCACATTTGAACGGGCCTGCTAACTCTTCGGTTTCCTGGCGGATTTCAGTATACGGAATAGAAAATTCGTTACTATGTTATTCTCCGATTTTCTTAGGGTGTGGGCCATCCAACTCCATTTTCTTGTCGTTATTTCTTGATCAGCTGGGTGTTGTTTTGCAAGATATAGCAAGCGAGTATTTTTCTTAATTGACAGCCAATGAAGACCTGCATATTTGCTGGTAAGGACTTATGTATTGTCCAGATTTTACATCCATATGGAAGCCATAAGGATAGAAACCACTTGCAAAGCCAGAGCAGTCTCTACCTCTGTTACTAGAAGCATATATTTTTTGTTTGTATTTGACAGCCTCATTGTCGTTTATATGGAGTATTGTGGGCAACGTCAAACAGATTTCAGTAATCCAAATGATACGTATGCCTTTCTAATTTGATTATCAGTATGTTCTCCTGTCTCGCCTTGTAAAATTTTGCGGTGTAAACCTGTGAAGCTCTTTTATCAATTTAGTGATTGTTCTGGTACGCCCTTTCAAAATCAATGAACCTTAAGTATAGAGAATAATAAACTCTAAAGACTTCTCCAAGTATGGTATTTGCCAGCATCTTGATATGTTGCACCACGCCAGTTTTTGCAGAGGCTTAAATAACCATTTTTTTGGCAACTGTATGATGGTCTTTTGTTTCCAGGTCTTGAACATGTGAGCTCTTCACCAAATTTCTTTGATGATCAGGTCTACTATATCAGTACATCTAACAGGATTAGCCTTTGGTTGATTGGTGAGTATATCATCTCCGCTTAATGCTTTGTTGTAATTTAACGACTTGACAATGTATCCGTCTGATAACTCAAAAAATAATTAACCAATATCAAAGAAACTCGGCAAGTGCCTTTCTTTTATTAATGTCTTGGATGAGTTCGTTATCCAGGAAAATCAGACGAGGTTTTCCGGGAAAATTTTGAGTTTTCTTTCAAAAAAAAAATTCCCCGAAAATAACAAAGCTGTTTAAATGAAATTTACTGTAGATGTTTCCCTGGAAGAGACCTTACTAAGTACTAAAATTCAACCTTCTCAGTTTATAGAAAATTGAGTTATTCAAGTTATTTTTTTTTCTCTAAAAATTACAAAGTTTGAAAGTTTGAAATTTGATGGATATCTTTCCCTAGAAAAGGCCTTACTACATACTAAAATTTAACTTTCTAAGTTTATAAAAAACTGAGTTATTTAAATTTGAAGCATTTAATAAAAATTCACTACCATAACGCACTTGCTGCGTCCAGAGTTTCTAAATTTTTACTTGTTATATACCTGATGTGAAAATGCCATCTCTAGATGCTTGTTTTCTTATTATCTCTTCAAAGTATTTTTTCACCATTCAAGTTAATCATGGTTGACTTCAAGAAGTTAACCTGGTCCAGACCTCACCAACTTTTTTGAACGGATTGTATCTTCTATTAGGGAACTATTCGTGATTCTATGCAGTTCATATGTATTCACCATCGTTTGTACATCTTAAACGAAGTATTCTGTGCACTTAGTTTATCATTTCTCATTGATATTTCAATTTCTTTGTTTATTGGTATAGGGTTTTTTTAGTATCTTCGCCTCCTGTGTATGCGCTTTGATACTCTTAACTTTCACTGCCTCTCTTCGCTGTATCAACTGAACCTCTCATCGCCAAAGGATAATTTTTTATATTTGTTTAATATAGCTGCAAAATTTCATGATTTTCGGGATTTCTCCACCCGTTTATAATACTTAAGCTACTAAAATTTTCAGGACTTTTCAATTTATTTGTAGTAATACTAAAAGAATAATTTTATTTTGACACTGGGTGATAATAATAAACACAAGCCGCAAGGAAACGTACGTTTCAAAAGCGGATTTTTGCAATTGGGATTTTACATATTATATTTACTCATACGGTAATAAATTTCCAAAAAAATTGACTTCAAAGATTGTTTTTATTCAGTAAACAGATTGTAAAATTATCAATTAGTACGCTATATCCTATTCCAATACACTTTAAATACCCACCAATAATGTTATATCAGTTGGGTGCTGCTAATAATCATTTGCTGAATAGCATGTTTAACCTGTCAATACCAAATTATCCACATTTTGCAATAAACATCAAATAGCGTTCACTTTGATTTGATAATTCTCTATTCAATATTAATTAAAATTAATATTATGAGAAGGAATTTGATAGAGTGGGTGCGATTTCCACGTATTAACTGAAATCAATAACCATTGTGTATGCTTTAACAAAATGTCGCACTAACTATGAAATCTGCTGGTCGCTATTGTCAGTGAACAGAATTGCCTCTGTATAGCTTTTATAGTTTAATATTTATTTATTTGTAACATAATTGCACACTCAATCGGGTACCAAACCAAACAATAAAAAAACTTCAGGAAGTGCGTTATGGTAGTGAATTTTCATAAAAATGTATTTAATAGCAAACATGTTTATTTAAGAAAGCAGGCATCAATCTATATAGTAGAAACAATGTGCCATGTTTTATCAAAATAACTTTATTGTTTGAAAATGTACAAAAATTCCCGAAAGTAAACTTAAATTGTTCCCGAAAAAAACTGGTTTCCTGGTCAACCTTATAAGTTAATAGCAAATTGAGCTATTCAAATTTGAAGCATTTAATGAAAATTCGCTACCATAACGCACTTGCTGCGTCCCGAATTTTTTTTCTTATAAAGATGTATTATATTTCGATGGAAAATGCAAAAATGCAATAACATAGGCCGTGTTCGATTAAAAAAAAAGAAAATTTGAATCACCAACGACTTATGGGTCACCTGTAATTGTGGAAATATTTTTAAGATGTAGCTCAAGACACCCTAAAATTAATGTATACTATTTTTTTTCGTAGCTTGCATAATAACGGATAAAGTGAGCTTTGAAGATTTTTTACGAAAATTTGACAAAAATGATATACCATTAAACGTTAAACTCTATAGCCAACACTACTGCTAAAGCATCGGAGAAAAGGTCTATTTTAAATGAATTTTCTGGGAATATTTTAGTAAAATGAAGGACAATGATGATTGAAACTAAGAGTTCAGGCTTTGTAAAGCATTCTTCTTAAGACATTTTCTTTCCATAGCTCATATTAATTTCAGGATCATTGCCTAAATATTACCAATTTTGACATTTTAAATCGCGACTTTGACGTTTTGAGGAAAACCCAAATTTATTATTCTTTAAATGCCTGTAACTTTTTGTCCTTTAACCTACAGAGCTAAATCTTCGTACGTAGCTTACCTATGATGATATGAACCTGCGTACCAAATTTGGTTGCCGTTGCGTTGTTAATTCCTGAGATATAATTTTTTTTTAATGGAAACTCAAAATTTTCCCAGAAACCTTGTCCGATTTTCCTCACTAACGAACTTATCCAAGCCATTTATAAAAGGGAGGCATGTGCCAAATTTTATCAAAATCGGCCTATAATTTTTTGAGTTATCGGTGTGATATATATATATATATATATATATATATATATATATATATATATATATATATATATATATATATAAATTGAAACTGACCCCGGATATGAGTTCTAGGGGTCCTAGTTCGCGCTCATTTGCAAAAATTTTTCAAAATTCAAAAGTCGGGATCTCCCTAGTGAATTTTTTCTACGAAAATTCACTTATAGAAATAAAACACATATTGTATAGGTGATCATCTCCAAAAGTGTAGTTTTCAAAAATTAAAATAAACTGTTTAATTGAAAAGTTATTATTAGTGAATTTTCTTTAAAAAATTCACTAATGAGAATTTTGAAAATTTTTAAATAAGCGCGAACTAGGCCCCCAGAACCCATATCCAGGGTCAGTTTGAATTTTTCTATGTTATATACTCAAAAAATAATGGGCCGATTTAGATCAAATTTGATGGGTAACTTCTTTTTTTTGCAAATGGCTTGGAACGTTCATTGGCCAGGAAAATAGGCTCAGTTTTTTTCGGAAAATTTTGTGTTTTCTTTCGGAAGATTTTCGTATTTCCCGAAATAACAAAGTAAATGCAGCCAAATTTGGTACGCTGCTTTATGTCACACAGTAAACTATGTGCCAAAATTTAGACGTATTGAGTGAAAGGAAAAAAGTTATAGGCATTTAAAAAAAAAATGGGTGCCACGAATAACAAGATAAACGCACAAACGTAAAATATTTTGTTTGGATAACAAAATCCCATGTATGTTACAGAGAAAGACTAAGTTCTTTTGCGCGAAAAGGTCAAGAAATTCCAAAAAAATTACTTTAAAGATTTGAGAACTTTTCCTCCTAAAACGTCAAAATTGCGATTTGAAACGTCAAAGTTGGTAACTTTTAGGCAAAGAACCTGAAGCTAATACTGGCTATGTAGAGAAAATTTGGCAAGAAATGTGTTTTAAAAGTCCTTAAATTTCAACTTCAACCGTCATTGTCCCTCATTTTATTAAAGCGTTTCCAGAAAATCCATTTCAAATAGACCTTTTCTCTGATGCTTTAACAGTAGTTTTAGTTATAGAGTTTATGGTTTAATTCTCTATAATTTTTAGCAAAATAAAACACATATTGAATAGGTGAGCAAAAGAACAGTACATCTCCAAAGGGTAGTTTTCAAAAAATTTAAATAAACTGTTTAATTCAAAAGTTATTATTAGTGAATTTTCTTTAAAAAAAATTCACTAATGGGGAGATTTCGTCTTTTGAATTTTGAAAATTTTGATATAAGCGCGAACTAGGCCCCTAGAACCCATATCCAGGGTCAGTTTGAATTTTTCTATGTTATATACTCAAAAAATAATGGGCCGATTTAGATCAAATTTGATGGGTACCTTCTTTTTGCAAATGGCTTGGAACGTTCGTTGGCCAGGAAAATAGGCTCAGTTTTTTCCGGAAAATTTTGTGTTTTCTTTCGGAAGATTTTCGTATTTCCGGAAATAACAATGTAAAAGCAGCCAAATTTGGTACGCTGCTTTATGTCACACAGTAAACTATGTGCCAAAATTTAGACGTATAGGGTGAAAGAAAAAATGTTATAGGCATTTAAAAAAAATGGGTGCCACGAATAACAAGATAAGCGCACAAACGTAAAATATTTTGTTTGGATAACAAAATCCCATGTATGTTACAGAGAAAGACTAAGTTCTTTTGCGCGAAAAGGTCAAGAAATTCCAGAGAAATTACTTTAAAAATTTGATAACTTTTCTTCCTAAAACGTCAAAATCGCGATTTGAAACGTCAAATTTGGCAACTTTTAGGCAAAGAACCTGAAGCTTATACTGACTATGTAGAGAAAATTTTGCAAGAAATGTGTTTTAAAAGTCCTTAAGTTACAGCTTCAACCATCATTGTCCCTCATTTTATTAAAGCGTTTCCAGAAAATCCATTTCAAATAGACCTTTTCTCTGATGCTTTAACAGTAGTTTTAGTTATAGAGTGTATGGTTTAATTCTCTATGATTTTTAGCAAATTTTCGTACAAGAAATTTGTTATTGAGGAGACCGCGACTTTTGAATTTTAAAAAGGTTTTTTCAATTGAGCGCGAACTGGTCCCCTATGACCCATATCCGGGGTTAGTTTCAGTTTTTATCTGTTTAGATATATACAGGGTGACGCATTTCTACGGCAACCCTTAATATTACTGTTATTCTACAAAATACGGGAAACAATTGTATACGTTAATTATATTTTTTATATATTTATATCTTTTTTTTAAATCGAACTGGCCTTATATTATTGCATTTTTGCATTTTCATCGAGATATAATGCATGTTTGTAATAAAATATAGCTGGGACGCAGCAAGTGCGTTATAGTAGCGAATTTTCATTAAATGCTTCAAATGTGGATAACTGCAATTTGGGTGGCATCTTACAAAAATTATTTCGACAATCACATGTGACCCATAAGTCTTTGTCGAATCAAATTTTCTTTTTTAAATCAAACATTATATTATTGCATTTTCCATCGAATTGTAGTGCATGTTTGTTTTTGAATAATTTCAATTGTTTTGCGACTTTTCACATTTTTGGCAGATATCAAAAATTGTGGTACCCCGTTTTTACCGACAAAAATCGGGGTCTAATACAAATGACGCATTGAGAGAGGTTTTTGTTTATAATATTTTGTTAAAAAATCGCGATACCATGCACCAGGCGGTCTGAAATAATGACGGAATTTAAAAAAATCAGACTCCCATAACTCAATTGTTTCAAATAAAGTAGTCTGTATTTTGTGTTTCAAAAGTAAAGGGCATAATAATAAATGTTTAATAAGTTACTTAAAGAAAATGATTTCGGATTTTCGTGAACAAATTGATTGTGAATTTTTATGCAAAAAAACTTTTTTGGCAGTTGTGTCGAAAAGCTTATTTGATGAAATATGCTACATTATCTCTACTATATAGGTTATACTGGTAACCAAATTTAATGCATGTTTTATTAAAAAAGACATATTTGCTACTAAAAACATTTTTATGAAAATTTACTACCATAACGCACTTGCTGCGTCGAGACTTTTTTTTTAATATTCTGATGTATTAAAAAGCTGTAGCGTTTATATTTCTTAATAATAAAATATTATTATTTTTTACAAAAAAACATATAAAGGAGATTTTTCCAAAAATAGAATGTACATATACCACCCGAAACAACTTCAGACTTCTTAAAGTTGTTGACTATGAGCTTTTAAGTCAAGTACTTTACTTGTTTGATTGGGATGGCATTTTAAGTGGCCTTTGCGTGAACGAGCAATGGAACTATTCTCATAGCAAAGTCATTACAGTTAACCCTATTAAGCCCTGGATAAGAACCTCGGTGCTTCAGGGGTAAGAACGTGTGCCTCTGAACCGAAGGGTACTGGGTTCGATCCCAGGGTACTCCTTTTACTTTTTTAGTACAAACTGTAAAATTAACATCAACCGAGGTTCTGGCATTGTATTTGAGTAAGTTGAATGTCTGCACGTTCCGCCCTTCAGAGGGGGCGTGAAGCCGTCGGTCCCGTGTACATGCGATGTTTAGCACGTTAAAGATCCCTACCCTCTTTACAGAAAGGCAAAATTTCCAGGATAGTGAGGTGAAACTGCTCCCTGGCGTCGGTGATTGGCCATAGTCGCGAAAATAGGCCCACGTTAAAGGAACAAAACACACACACACAAGCCCTGGATAACAGAATCGTTCTTAAAGTTAATTTGTAGGCAAAAAACTTTGTGGAGGACTTCTAGACGTCTTTGTCATGTTCGGATTTGAACAAATACTAAGGGCAGAATTTTTTTAATAGAAAGTAGGTGCCATTTTGAAAAGAGAGAGTTTGTAAAAAATAACAGGTAAAGTTATATTAATGTTCTAAGCCTATCGCAAAGCACACTTTAAAAACATAACAAAGCTTAACAAATAAAAATGGTTTTTTTTTGAACAAAACAAAAAGCATCTATCGGTATTATAATGTGACTCGTTTTCTAATTATTTTATTTCACGTTTTCGAGAATTACGTATACAAGAAAAGAAGTAATCAGATTAAGGCTTTCCAAAGTTATCATGTTTACATACACGAACACAACAATTTTTTCATCGTTTAGGTTGTCAACAACATCCACTGTTTTTGTCACACGTTGTTACGACAAAAAATTATGCCTTTACATCAACAACAAAGGTATAAGAAAATGGCTTGACGCTAAGAGAAAGGCAACTTCCAGAGGAAATGCAGGTACCCATCTGAGCTACCTGATTTTGTGCACCAAATGAAAAAAAATAGAGCGTTTTCTGCTTTCAGTTGCTTCTGAGACATATAGCCATCACTGCTAAAGCCTATTGACAAAAACTTCATCATATTGCGGGCACAGTTTAAGAAAAAAAGCGTCCGCCGAATTTTTTAGTAGTATAATTGCACCAGTTATCATATTACTCACATGACAAAAGCGGCTGTCCAGGAGCTCGGTTAGGACGTCACTTCGCATCCGCCTTATTCTCCTGATCTTGTTTCATTAAGTTTTCATCTTTTCTGCTTTTTATCAAACAAGCTTCAAGGAATATGCTTTAATCAGGACGTAGTGCTTAAAAAATATGTTGGCGACTTATTTTTGTTCCAAACCACAGGATTTCGCTGGACAAAAAATTGCCACATACTTGGAGGGCAATTATAAACCACGCAGAAGAAAGCTTCTTGATTAGTTAATATCATTCGTTTACTAAAAAGAAATAAGTCTTGAATTCAACAGAAATGCTGTGGACCTATGCATCAACCTGATAATTTAATTATTCAAAACCCACAGCAAAATGTAAATTTACATCGCAGTATTTTTCACCGTGTTATACTAACATTTGAAGTTGTCAAAACTGACAGTTTGGACAAGATTAGGGGTATGAATATTTCATGCGAAACATTATAACGTTCGAAATGTTTGAACCAGGCATATATTTATTTAAAATTCCGCACTGGGGAAAAGTTATAAGCACATTTTTCTCTTCCTTCTTAAGCCACAAATAAGTAACTGCATTTAGAATATTTATTTAGTATAACGAATCAAGAGCAGGCCGTTTATTGGACCTCGTACTTCGGGTTTTCTCATTTCTGTTGGAGTTTTGTCAGCAGTTACTGAATAAATTTACATTATCAGAATCTACTATAATTGATTTTGTGATCCATTCAGCAAATCACAATGCTGAACCCAAATCATTCTCGCATTCAATCAAGTTTTACGTATTTTCATTGATTGGGAACTTTTCGACATGCCTCCTAAATTTTCACATTTAACTTTGATAAGAAATTTTAATAGGGTTATTTGTTTGAGGGGACTGATTTCCAGTTTATCCATGGAAGTAAAGTAACTGACTTAGTGATCCAAAGAACTATTATAATATCTGTAAAATTATCCCACAAAGATAAATTACTTTATTAACAAGACGCTTGCTATATTATACGTTTAACAAATTATATAATTCGGGGAATAATAAATAAATAGTTACGCCTAGAAAAATTGTCATACATAGTACGTGCAAAATGTAAATAAAATAACAATTTCTATTACAAAATTAAATTTCTCCAAATATTAATAAAAAATCATTTATCAATACTAATACTAAAAAAATTTCTAAGTTTCCTATATGTAAATATAATTATTCGTTGCAAGTTTACTTCATGGCATATATAAAAAATCTTGGCCGAATTAACGCGGTACGGAAGGTACGAGAAATCTAGAAGAATTGCTAATATAAAGAGTAATGGTCACGACAGAATCGAGCAGTCGTTTTTTTTAATGTATGATGTATTCTCGCCTTTTTAACGTATAAATATTTTTATAGGTATTAATTGCAACTTTTACACACTACAGTGTAATAATTAGTTCCTCTTTTTAAATACCTAAGAAATACAGGCGCACAGACATCAAGTGATAAGTGCTGTTAATGCCGTCCAAAATGAGAATATTTTTGTTCGTATGGCTGCAACAACGCTCAGAATTACTCAAAAACCCAGCAAAGGAAAACTAAATTTAGCAACGGCAGACAGAAAAAAGTGGGACCTTTTTGTGTTCTTGGTGAAAAACATGAATAACGCCTAGTTGAGCACATTAGAAACTCTGGACGCAGCAAGTGCGTTATGGTAGTGAATTTTCATTAAAATGTTTTTATTGCAAATATGTGTGTTTTCTTTTTAAGAAAGCAGGCATCAATTTTGTTTACCAGTATAACCTATGTAGTAAAAACAATGTGCCATGTTTCATTAAAATAACTTTATTGTGTGAAAATATAGACAAATTTCCAAAAGTAAACTTAAAGTGTTCCCGGAAAAACTCGTTTCTTGGTCAACCTTATAGGTTAATAGCAAATTCGGCTATTCAAATATGAAGCATTTGATCAAAATTCGCTACCATAACGCACTTGCTGCATCCAGAATTTCTTTTCTTATAAACATGCATTATATTTCGATGGAAATGCAGAAATAACATAAAGCGTGTTTGATAAAAAAAAATTGTATCATCAACGACTTATGGGCCATGCTGTGATTGTAGAAATATTTTTTAAGATGTAGCTCAAGACACTCTATAATTAATATATACAATTTTTTTTCATATATTGTATAATAACGGATATATTGAGTTTTATTAATTTTTTACGAAAATTCGTCAAAAATTATATACCATTAAACGATAACCTCTATACCTAAGACTACTGCCAAGCATAAGAGAAAGGGTCTATTTGAAATGGATTTTCTGGAAACATTTTAGTAAAATGAAGGACAATGACGGTTGAAACTAAGACCACAGGGTTTGTAAAACATCCTTCTTGAGACATTTGATTTCCATAGCCCGTATTAGATTCAAGTTATTTGCCTAAATGTTGCCGATTTTGACGTTTTAAATCGCAACTTTGACGTTTTGAGGAAAACCCCAATTTATTTTTCTTTAAATCCCTATAACTTTTTTGTCTTTTGATCTACATATCTAGATTTTGGTATGTAGCTTACTTATAAGGATATAAACCCGCGTACCAAATTTGGTTGGCCTTACTTTGTTAATTCCGGAGATATATTTTTTTTTCGAAAGAAAACACAAAATGTTCTGGGAAAACCTGGGCAGATTTTCCTGGCTAACGAACTTATCCAAGCCATTTGCAAAAGAAATTTATTCACCAAATTTAATCAAAATTGGCCCATTCTTTTTTGAGTTATCGGTGTGATACACACACATACACACACACACACACACATATATATATATATATATATATATATATATATATATATATATATATATATATATATATATATATATATATATATATATATATATATATATATATATATATATATATATATAAAAACATATAAAAATTGAAACTGACCCCGGATATGTGTTCTGGGGGGCCTAATTAGAGCTCATTTGAAGAATTTTTTTAAAAATTCAAAAGTCGTTTTCAAAGAAAATTCACTAAAATGATGCAAAAACATGAATTTTCTTTCACTTCGTCTACATCTACTCAGATGGGAGGAAAACTATAGAATAAACTAAAAGACCTTTCCTCTGTCCCATTCAAGGCCAAGCAAGTACGAAAACGAGGAAAAGAAGTGAACGCGAGAAAAAAAAGAGAAAGAGAACATAATTAACTTTTCACAACGAACCAGAGAGAACAAAAAAAAAAAAGAAAAACCAAAGAAGAAACAGCGTCGGCATCCAATGGTGAGACTGAGTTAAATACTCATGACAGTAAATCTGACATTAAATGCTTGGCAGATTAGGGTGATTCATAAAATGACCGCAAAGGCTGTGGGAGTGAACTACTACCAAGCCGATATGAAAATTGCATAGAATTTTCCAATGTGTGGCATCCATTGCGAGATTCGTTAGGACATGAAAGGGTTAAATATGTTCTTTTTTTATTTATATTTAAAAACAACTTGACTTATGAGGCTACAATTAATCTTTTAATTTGCATTGTCTTACTAAATAATTTTTTTAAGTCAAAATTATATAAAAATATGTGACCGTCATACTGTTGATATGCCAATGTGTGTATGTGTGTGCGTGTGTGTGTTAGGTTAGCTTGGAACTTTACGTTCTTTGGTGACACAAATGATGAATATTAAACCGACAGAAACATTAAAAAAAATTCCTGGCGTGGCAAGTGCGTCATGGTAGCGAATTTTCATTAAATTTTTCGACATTGAATAACTCAACTTTCTATAAAGCCAGAAAATTGCTTTTTAGTATGTGGTAAAGTCTTTACCAAAGCAACATGCTTACCAATTTTTATCAAAATAACTTTGTTATTTTTGAGATACGAATGTTTTTAGGCTTAGATTTTTTTGTTTGATTGGGCTGGCTAACGAACTCCTCCAAGCTATTAATAAAAGAAAGGTACTTGCCGAGTTTCATCAGAATCGGTTAATTACTTTCTGAGTTATCGGTTGGATACACACACACACACAGATATATATATATATATATATATATATATATATATATATATATATATATATATATATATATATATATATATATATATATAAACATATAAAAATTCAAACGGACCTTGGTTTCGGGATCTAGTGGCCCAAACTAGCGCTCATTTGAACAAATTTTTGCAAAGTCTCGCTACCAATACCACTCTGTTAACGATTTTTTAAAATAAAAATTCGCTAAAAGGAAGGGGCTAAACCAGTGTGGATACAATTTAAATCCTAAGTTGTTGAAATTTATCGGGATATAATCAGGGGTTAATATGCCAATGGTTTTTATTCCTCAAGCTTGAGAGGTCTTAAAATACTGCAGATTTAAGACCAGTAAATGTAATTCTTTACCTATTAGGTAACGGTCATAGTCATCTTTGTTGTTTTATTGCGTGTTTTTGTGCTTTTACCTTGTTAGGTATTGCTATATATGATTTTAATGGCGGACAGTTTATTTTTATTGTTTTCTTTGTTAGATTAGCTAAAGCGCTTTAATTTTAGTTGCTCTTACTTAGTGAAACCGTTCTGTGCTAAAGATAGAGGTAGATACTTTTTCTTTGGCTTCACAATTGCTTTTTTTCTGTAACCGGTTTCGTCGTCTCACAGCATTATCAGACAGGAGAAAATGGAATTTATTTAGACGCATTTATGACAACTGCAAATAGAAATCTGGTATCTAAGGGTAGAATCATTCTCACCACAATTAAAACCGTAGACCGGTTTCGCTCTAATTAGAGCTCGTCAGTACGGCATACTAATTGCAGCGAAAATACACCTATTAAATAATAGGGCTATGGTAACCAGACTAAGTGAGATGTAAGACACGAAACACGTAACGCCATCTCGTTGCGGAACCAAGTAGTATGTTGTGACGGCAGCTCCAAATAACACAGAATGTTACAAAATAGAGGCTGTATACAACTAACTAACAATTTAGAAAATTGTCAGCCCTGGCCCATTTCTACCCCAATATAGGGACAAATTATGTAAGGCTAGATGCATTCCCACCATAATTAGAACCGTAGACCGGTTTCGCTCTAATTAGAGCTCGTCAGTACGGGATACTAATTGCAGCGAAAATAATTTCTACCCCAATATAGGGGCAAAGTATGTAAGGCTAGATGCATACTCACCACAAAATTTTTTCTATGAAAATTCACTAAACAGCAGTTGTTGTCGTGTATATTTTGTAGACCTTCAAAAAAATCAAGTTTGCGCTTATCATTCCAAAAATGTAGTGGTTCGATGCGGCTATTTATTGTGACTCACACACTATTTTTATCGAAGTACCACAATGTAGCAACAACATTTGGCTAACGAACTTATTCAAGTCACTTATAAAATGAAGTTAAACCCCAAATTTCATAAAAATTAGCCCATTATTTTTTTGAGTTATCTCCCGGAAAAAAATTTATCTGCGAAAATAGCAAAGCTAAAGTAACCAAATTTGTTACCTAGGTCAACGTTCTAAAAAGTAAACTATACGCCAAAATTTAGATCCCTATGTTACAAGACAACAACTTATACCTAAGCATTTAATTTTTAAAAATTTTTGGTGCCATATCATTTTTATGAAAATGCACTACCATAATGCACTTGCTACGTCGAGACTTTTTTTATCTACAGTTGCTTTGAATTCGCATAAATGAATTCAATTTTCTACTGCCCGTGATGGCGTAAAACGGCGAAACTGATTACGAGTGTTTAACTAAATATTTTTTAAATACTTTATTTACAAACCTTCTACTTCGAACAACTTATTAATGAAAAAACTTTAAACTACTGAGTAATTATTGGTTTAAATTATCTTCGTAGGCTACACAATGTAAACCTATTTATCAAAAATTTTACAACTTTCTATAAACATTAAGCCATTCAGTGTTTGTTTTTAATAATTTGATGTTTTGCAACGACTTATTCTGGTTCCCGAGTACGCATTATTATTTAATCATGTTTACATGAAAGCGTGTTTTGCAAATTGAATACTATTTATGAGTAACTAATATCACTTGAGAGAAGTGAATAACCACAATATCTGGTAAATATATCCAAGCAGTTTTGAGACATAGCTCAGATACGACTTTGTTTTTGCTCTGATTCGTCGTATTCTTGATTCAACTTAATCATTTGTATTTACAAACGTTAACTTTCTGTTGAGCAAATATTGAAACAGAACATATGTAACGAAACAGGCTATTCTATAATGCATGCCAACCGCTGGAACTTGAGTTTCTAACACAGACCTTGTATTCTGAGTTTGATGCTGAATTTGAAATAAGAACAAATAGAAGCGGAGAATAAAGTATCATCCCAATCCTCTGAACTAGGTATTATATTTTCGCATTCGCCATTTATTTCAATCTTTTGACTTTATATGTAACATTTTTTATCGCTACGGGCTTTTTAACATCTCGCGTCACAGCAATATCATGTAGCCACAACCATAGCCCACCTACTGCGTTAGGACTTGTCTTGTGTCTCTCAAATTTTTAAGTAGTAAACTATTTTATTTGTTTATATCTCCTGGCTCCTGTGAAGATTTTTAATACTTTTGTGAGTTCTTGTCTCTATGATATTCTCTTAAAATAAGGTGGAATTTTTAAACCTTTGGTGAACACTGATAAAGCACTTTGATAAACCACCCAGCTTTCGCGCCAGTGGTATTACTATTTTTAGTGAATTTTCGTAAAAAAAATTCACTAATAAGGAGATCCCGACTTTTAAATTTTAAAAAAATTTCTTCAAATGAGCGCTAATTAGGCCCCCCAGAACACATATCCGGGGTCAGTTTCAATTTTTATATGTTTATTTATATATATATATATATATATATATATATATATATATATATATATATATATATATATATATATATATATATATATATATATATATATATATATATATATATATGTATGTATGTATCACACTGATAACTCAAAAAATAATGGGCTGATTTTGATTAAATTTGGTGAATAAATTCCTTTTGCAAATGGCTTGGATAAGTTCGTTATCCACGAAAATCATCCCAGGTTTTCCCGGAAAAATTTGGGTTTTCTTTCTAAAAAAAATTATATCTCCGAAATTAACAAAGTAAGGGCAACCAAATTTGGTGTGCTGGTTTATGTCGTCATAGGTAAGTTATCTACTAAAACTTAGCTATCTAGGTCAAAAGACAAAAAAGTTATGACCATTTAAAGAAAAATAAATTGGGGTTTTCCTCAAAACGTCAAAGTTGCGATTTAAAACGTCAAAATCGGCAACATTTAGGCAAATAACTTGAATCTAATACGGGCTATGAAAATCAAATGTCTCAAGAAAGATGTTTTACAAACCCTGAAGTCTTAGTTTCAACCATCATTGTCCTTCATTTTACTAAAATGTTTCCAGAAAACTCATTTCAAATAGACCCTTTCTCTGATGCTTGGTAGTAGTCTTAGCTATAGAGATTATCGTTTAATGGTATATAATTTTTGGCGAATTTTCGTAAAAAATCAATAAAGTTCAATATATCCGTTATTATACAAGATATGAAAAAACTCGTTATACATTAATTATAGGGTGTCTTGAGCTACATCTTAAAAAAATATTTCTACAAGGACAGGCTGGCCCATAAGTCGTTAGTGATACAAATGTTCTTTTTTTTAATCAAACACGCCTTATGTTATTGCATTTTTTGCATTTTCCATCGAAATATAATGCATGTTTGTAAGAAAAGAAATTCCGGATGCAGCAAGTGCGTTATGGTAGCTAATTTTTATCAAATGCTTCATATTTGAATAGCCCAATTTGCTATTAACCTATAAGGTTGACCAAGAAACGAGTTTTTCCGAGAACACTTTAAGTTTACTTTTGGAAATTTTTGTTTTTTAATCGAACACGCCTTATGTTATTGCATTTTTGCATCTTCCATCGAAATATAATGCATGTTTGTGCGAAAAGAAATTCTGGACGCAGTAAGTGCGTTATGGTAGCGAATTTTGATCAAATGCTTCATATTTAAATATCTCAATTAGCTATTAACCTATAAGGTTGGCCAAGAAACGAGTTTTTTCGGGAACACTTTAAGTTTACTTTCGGAATTTTTTCAATTGTGGGATAGCCGTCAGTTGCAAAATAAAAACTCTTTATTGAATTGCCGAGCTTTCGGAATGATTTATTCAATTATCGAGGATATAAAGCGATTTTTTTTAATTGAACTTGTTTGTTAATTAATAATTTCATGAACTTGAATTTTAAAACTCGCTTTATATCCTTGATCGTGGAATAAATCATTCTGAAAGCTCAGCAATTTAATAAAGAGTTTTTATTAAAAAACTGACAGTTATCCCACAACTTATATATATATATATATATATATATATATATATATATATATATATATATATATATATATATATATATATATATATATATATATATATATATACAGGGTGATTCACAACGCAATGGACACAGGATGTGTGCGTGTGGAGGACCTCAAAACATGCCGATTTTTTATATAAAATTTTTCTCTGATGCCCATGGTTGGTGAGATATTGACTTCTGAAAATTATTTAATAATTACAAAAAACAGCTGTATTGCAGCAGTGCCCTTACGTAGAACAACCAAATTTGGTAAATGGTTTTGTTTTAACATCGTTATGTGACAAAATTTTGAAGTAGATATAAACTCAAAAAGGGGTAAGTCAGGGGTTGGTCACCCTTTTAATGATTTGATTTTGTGAAACCTTAACCTAATTAAAAGTTAAAGTCAACCTATTTTATAGAAAATTAAATTTTTTATTTTTTTTTCCTCTTGCCAGTTTTTTGACAAACCGCCCGTTTTTGAGAAAATTGAGATCTTTAGAGTTGAGATGAAAACAAAATTATGTCCCTTGAAGATTTTATTAAGCATTAGGGCCTCATAGGGATGCCTTGGGCGCTCTGCAAGTCATATATTGCTAGGTTACAGGAATTTGTAATTGAATATTTTGTAATGTAAATAAATTACCTAACAAGTGAAACCAATCGGCTCACTACTTAATAACATAGGTAACTATTGGTCTAACAGGAGTGTTAAGTTTATGATTTTTTTATTTCAACTTGTAAAAAGGGAACCAAAAATCTTTTAATATCCTCCAGATACTTTTATGAAAACCTTTTGTAAAAAATTTGTTCTTGTCTCAGTTAATCTAGATCAAATAATTTTTAGGCATCAACTACAAGTCGCAAGGTTAATTGTAAAGGCTGTAGGGCACTTAGAGGCGTCAAAGCTCAAAGGCCTTTTATTTTCTAAGTATAATGTAAAATACACCCCTAAGAGAGTCAACCTTTTTCGCAATATCTGTATAATTGCAGAGAATGTAATTACGTCTTCTGAAATTTCAGGAGTCCTATAAATATTAAGTTTCAGATAAGATCTTTACAGAGTATATTACAGTTCAGGAATTAAATTGAAATATTAATCTGAGCTCCAACGATACCTGTATATTTTGTTTCAGAAAAAGATCAATTGAGAAGTATATTAATATAAGACGCAAATAACATGGATATATAAATTTCAGAAGTCATAAAATATCCAATTTCAAACAAGATTATTACAACCGGTATTATAGATCCTGAATTAAATTAAATACAAATCTAAGCTTTGACGATGCTTATAAATTTTGTTTTTCAAACAAGATCAGTCCGAGAGACATACATATTAAAATGCAAATATCTGCTTCAATTCGAACAGGAATCTTTTGTATAATACTAGGTCTTTGATGTTCCGACTGCTATATATTAAAAATGTCAATTTGATATTTAATTAAATTGCCTTTTTCCGGAAGCAACTTGGCAATTTCCTGTTACTTCTATTCGAAATGCCAATCAGAATAAGAAGGACGTTCTTAACGACAGATTTTATTGAAAAAAGGACAGTTAGGTATTCTGTATAACTAAACACAATGAAAGGATCCATTGTTAAATCCTCTTGATGAATAGCATCAATTATTTCGTGACGGGGTAACACATTGCGCTTTTCCTGCTTGTAATTGTCGCTTAGTGACAAAAATATTTAATTTGAAAGCCAGCCGCTAATGCAGTGTAAAAGATTCAATTGAAAAAATAAAAACCAAATGTAGATGGATGCTTTTAATTTAACACTAGTTGATTAATAGTTTTGATACAAGAAGTTGGTTTTATTATTCATAAATAATATAATAAAATATAAATTCATATTTTTTGTAGTTTTTGTGACACTTATTTGGTACTAGCAAAGCGCAAAAGTAATTAACAAAGAATAGAGGTAATAAATCTACTAATAATAATACTAATACTAATACAATAAGGAAATCGAATGTGCATAACAAAAAGATACAGATAAGTTCTGTGGTAGGTATCAATCTACGCATGGCAGATAAGTAGTCCGTCTTTGTCAGGCATTGGACCTTAATCACTTAAGTAGTATCGACTCAGGTCTTTCAGATTTTATTTTTAATTTGGAAAAAGCTCCAAATTTTGTGAACCAAATTACTTAAAATTTACACTATTTATAGCTACATGTAAAGTCGCATTTAAGTTATTCCAATACTTTCAAAAATATAGCGTTTTCAAAAATATGTTTGTTAATTTTTGGGGAAAAGAAATGTCCGTTTTAACTGAATTACGAACTCGTCTGCGGTATTAACAAAAAACAAAATGAAGATATGTGCCAAGTTTCTTTCAATCAGGTGGGTATTTTTTGAGTTATCGGTCTATCGCTCGGATACATATATATATATATATATATATATATATATATATATATATATATATATATATATATATATATGTATGTATATATATATATATATATATATATATATATATATATATATATATATATATATATATCTACATATATATATATATATATATATATATATATATATATATATATATATATATATATATATATATATATATATATATATATATATATATATATATATAATATATATAGCTTTCCTACCACGAACGCCTGCGGTCAATTTCTCAGAAACTAGACTTTGGAAACTTTTAAAAATTTGGCAGCTTACTGAAGTCGATAGGGGAAACTCGGCTAAAATATTTTCAAGATGGTGGCACTTCCGTTTATACAGGGTGTTAATGTTAACATGATTATTTTAAATAGGACACCCTATATTTTATTACATTTTTAGATAACACGGGAAATTTTAGACACATTTTATGCATAATATTCTATACCTTTCTCCAGCCGTTTTTGACATATCTCATATTTTATCCCAAAAATGACGTTTGCAGGCCTAAATGTAACCGTCAATTTCTCCTATATGACAGCCTTTGTCATTTAATTGTATTATATTTCCTTGTAGAAGGGGAACTACTATAGAGGCCTGTGGAGTTATTTTCATAATAGCTAAATACAGCGTGATTAAAAATTTACATTGAAAATTGATTTGAAAAAATCGTCAAAAGTTTTTTTTTTAACCCCCTATTTTTGATAATTTTATCTTATTCAGCATTTAAAAGAGGAGAACTCTGTGTAAGGTTGTCTATGCCAAAAATTTATAGGTTTCGAAGTATTGGCAATTTAACATTTTTATATTGTAAAAATGATATACGGCTTTAAGTTTTGTCGTTAGTCAGCTATGACGGCGACGCGCGTTAAAAGACAACTACTATCGAGCACTATATAAACGTCACTATTTGCTGTCATTTGACAATTATTAATTAAAACCATGCGGGAGCCACTGAATTAGACACAAGAAGATTATTTAGATTTGTTCATTATCTATAGGGAACGTAACAAAGTTTTATCAAGAACATGCCAGATCTTTGCTGATAGATATCCAGATAAACAGAAACCATCGCGGAAGAGTGTTCTGCGAATAATTGAAAATTACAAAAGTTGTGGAACCGTTAAGGCAAAAATGCATAAAATAAATGACATCCTTAAGACAAGTAGCTCTGCAGACAGGACTCTCGAAGAGCTTGATACACAGAATTCTGTTCAAGCACAACTTCCACCCTTATTTAATATCAAATTTTTTACCAACATGATGGCGTCTCACCCCACAGAATCGTTCCAGTTACCAACTTCTTCCAAACATCGTTTGATGACAAGTGGATCGCCAACAATGGGCCTTTCCTATGGCCTCCTTGTTATCCTGATTTGACTGTGTTAGATTACTTTAAATGGGATACGATAAAAAAAATGGTTAATTCCAAGTGAAAGTAAAGAAAAATATAAGCGGAAACACACACATATTTTCATGTCACAAGCTGTCATAAATAATAACATTACTTAAGTCTGTCGCTCTAAAGTTTTATTTGATTTGTGAGAACAATCTATTAACTACTTATTTATTATGCAAATGTAACTCAAATTACTGTTTCTTACCTTTTCTGCACCAAAGTTAATTTAAATATTTTAATAGTATTCTTCGAAAATTCGCTAAATAATCACATAATTGAATAAAAAACAAACAAAAAAGGAAATGAGTCCACATGAATGATGGTATCCGATTAAAAATGTAAATATTTCCAAAACTGAAGTCTGTAGGTATAGGGAATCTTATACGAAACTTGAAGCAGAGGGAATGCCCTTCACTTTTAAAGCACAGAATACAGGTAGTTAAAAGAAATGAGTTACGGCATTCTGAATTTTTTCAAATTCAGCCACTATTTGTGAGCGCATGTTTAACGAATAATATAAGCAAAGACATCTCTGAATGCGTCATTTTCATTACACTCCGCTATCTATTGGTAAAATCGCCGTATCATAGTTTTTTATATGTGCCAAAAATGTAAAAAATTGCAAAACAATTGAAATAACTAAAAAAACGATGAACGCTACCAATTTTTTTCTTACAAACATGCATCGTAATTCGATGGAAAATGCAAAAATACAATAATATAAGGGTTCTTCGATTACAGAAAGATAAAATTTGTACCACCAATTACTTATAAGTCACCCTCCTAAATATCAATATAACTTTATAAGATGCAGCTCAAGACAGCCCATAATATCTTGAGACTCCCATTTTCAGACGCCTAAGTAAATATAAAAGAAAATGAACTCTGTGGCTTCAATCTGCCTCCTCTCGAGATCGCATTATGAATCGTCTCTAAGATCTCAGTGTATTTAACGCTGTACTTAAGAGGCATCCAACATATATATATATATATATATATATATATATATATATATATATATATATATATATATATATATATATATATATATATATATATATATATATATATATATATATATATATATATATATATATATATATATATATAAAGGTTGACTCAATTAGTGCTTTAGGATCTTAAAGTGAAATAAAACACAAACATTGCTGCGCAGCCCAAATATTTACATTTTATACGAAAGTCTAGTTAATTACAATTACGTTAAAAATTATATCATTCAAATGTGCTCCATGACTTTCTTCGCAATAGCGGATCCGGTCAGTCTAATTTATCATAACGTTTTCACACACTTGGGCCGATATCTCACGAATAACATCTCTAATGTTGTTTTTTAAATTCTAATTTGTTCCTTGATTATTATCGTAGACCTTAGATTCCACATACTTCCACAGGAAGCAGTCACACGGTTTCAAATCACAAGATATTGCTGGATAGTTACACAACCATTTCGGAAAATAAAGTTCTCACCAAACCGCTCCTGCAATAACGCCATGGTTTCGTTGGCGGTATGACACGTAGCGCCGTCCTGTTGGAAGAAAAATTGCTCCAGTTGGTTTTCAATGACAATTGTGAGGAAATAATCGTTTAACATTGCCCAATAACGAACTCCGGTTATGGTGAAACGCTCTTCTTGATTATTCTCAAAAAAAATAAGGTCTAATGATGCCATTGGCATGGATGGCATACTACACTGTAACTTTTTTCCGGATGCAGTGGTGTTTCTTCAAATGAATGACGATTCTCCTTGCTCCAAATCCTGCAGTTTTGCTTATTAATTTAGCCCTTAAAGCAAAAATGAGCCTCATCGCTGCACATGACAGTAAAATGAAAATACCGCTTTTCAGTTAAATTTTGGATCGCAATAACAGCAGAATCACGGCAAGAATGGTGATCATTGGGCTTAGTTCTTGAACCAGTTGAATTTTCTATGGGTGCAGACCTAAATCCTTCTTTAAAATACTCCAGGTTGATCCTATCTGGTTCAACTGCTGAGAACGACGTCTAACAGACAAGTTTGGATTCTCTTGAACACTTTGGCTTACAGCTTTAACATTGTTTTCATTTCACACATTTTTGACACGATTTTTTTTGTATTATCCAACAACGCAAACTTATTTTTAAATGTCTTCACAACACTGAGAATCGTTTGTTCATTTGGCCGATCACGGGGACGATAACCTTCACGTAATCCGCGCCAAGTTGTCTTTGTAAAGCTCTGGTTTTGATAGTAGATTTTAATATTTACGCAACGTTGTTGTGGTGTTAAATGTTCCATGTTGTTTGTAATAATCTAACCTACAAAACTGTCAATTAACATAATTGTCGGATGTAACAGTGTTGTATATATATATATATATATATATATATATATATATATATATATATATATATATATATATATATATATATATATATATATATATATATATATATATATATATATAGCTAGTTATTTATTTATTCAAATTGACCTTGAATATGGATATTCTAGAGAGCCTAGTTCGCGCTCTCTTAATAAAAAATTTAAAATATTAAAGTCGAGATCTCCTTAATGGCAAATGTTTTTTACGAAGATTACCTAAAAAACGCCTAGTACGATACACGCATTGTTCCGTTTGCTGAATACGTAGAATAATACTTATACCAATAAATTTGTAAATAAAATTAGACAGGATGTCCAACAGAAAAGCCTAGTAATAATATGTTTTTAGAGAAACTGTTTACAAAACAATTTACATATTTTGGCCATGTGTTTATATGACTGTACTGACAAATACGTTATGCTGTGAGGCTTAAGTGGACTTTCTTTTGACGTTTTTAGGCTTTAGTGGATAAAATATTCAAGACAATGAAAAACAGTGAACGCATAAAATTTCAGGAAGCTGCTGTATGTGAAATGGCCGGATTTATAAAGGTAACATCTGAAAGAATGGAAGAGTCGCAGTCGCAATCATGGAAGAAAACTTTATGGGAATTTAGGAGTTGAGAAAGCGAAGACTGAATACAGAAAATAAAGGAAAATATTAATGGTATCCACCGCATATAATATAGAAGGCATCTTCAAGTAAATATTGTTTCCAGGCCATGTGTTACATACGAAATTGTCAGTGTCCTACTTTTGTCAGTGGGAGAAAATAAAACTTGGAATTCAGGTCCCGATGTAGCCAACGAGAACGTGCACAGTGCACAGCTACCACTTTTACTATTCCAGTTTACTTGTAAAATGTTTACCAGAATTCTAGAAATTCTTGATAATTGTGTCACAAATAAGTACGACAAATGTGTCCTCAAACCGGCTACGATGGTATATAATGGCTCTCTCAAAACGTTTTATATTGTAGTTCATAATTCGTAGAAAATTTATTTTCTAAGATGCTATGAGTAAGTTCTTGCCTCTGAAAAGAGATGTGTCCATAAGTTTTCTTAACAAAATTATATCCTTTCCACCTTCCTCTTTTAATAATAAAACTAGGTTTACGTTTTGCGCTTGGTTAAGCATATCTGACTAACAATATTACAAATACTTAACGTAGTGCCTGTATAGATAGATACCAACGTAAAATATTAAACATGCTACTTTTGTGTATATTATGTTAAGCTGAAGGACTGTTTTGTGTTAAGTGCTGCTGCTATTATTGTCTGTTGTTAAATCGATATCAAATGTGATGTTTGATAAGTTTTTGAAGCAATAGCCAATTAGCAATATCACAGAAATGTGTTTAACTCATGTTACACATATCTTGGAGCAGATATAGACGATTGCCATAACCAGCAAAGTGCACAAATATATTAACAAGGAATAGAGAAAACACGAGAAGGTAATGGAATATACACAAACTAAAAGATGCAGAGGAATTTTAAAAGTTTAAAGGAAAAACCAATTCGGTAAATCTTAACGGAAGAATGCAATTGTAAACAGACATAAAAAACTATTTAAAAGCAGCTTCTTAATTTAGCAGTGAAAAAAAAAAAACTAAAACTAAGAGAACGGTAAATGATAACAAAAATATTAAAATTAATACAAGAACATAAGAGGTGGAAAAAATTTTATAACGAACAGGCATACACTAAATATAAACAAATTAATAATATATTGAAACAAAAGTGTAGGAAAGCAAAACAGATATTGCGCAAAACAATAGGCGAAAGATTAAAAATTGCACAAAAAATGGCGATCGGATAAAACTTAAGCAAGAAGACTATAAACATAAACCGGAAACAAAACGTAAAGTTATAGAGGACAGCGATTGTAAGTTATTTATAGAAAAGGTAGATATTGGTTAACACTGGAAGGGTTATATCATGTAAATAGAATTAATTTAAGAGTATACGGAGAAATAGGGAAGATAAACCTAGATGATCTGTGCCCACCCATTTCAAGGGAAGAATTCGTGAAAGCTCTTAATGAAGACAAGGCAAGGAAAGAGTCTTGGTGTAGATGAATATACATCAAATTTCTTAAGAATTCGGGTTTACAAATAGAAGAGAACTTTCTAAACTAATTTCGGAATGCTACAAATCAGGAGAACTATCTGAATAAGTTTATGTAGAGTAAAAATGTTACTGCGCCAAAAAGATGGACTGTCAAAAATTTAACCAACACAGCCCAATAAGTGTACAAACTCATGTGGTAAAGATTCTGCTAACCATAGTAACAGATAAAATAAGAGACAAAATTTATTGCTAGCGGCTAAAACTCCGGGAAAAAATCTAGACCCAGCAAGTGCGTTATCGAAGTGAATTTTCATAAAAATGTTTTTACTAGCAAATATGTCTCTTTAACGCAAGCAGGCATCAAATTTGGTTACCAGTATAACCTATATAGTAAAAATAATGTACCATATTTTATTAAAATAACTTACTGTCTGCAAATGTACAAAAATTTTCCGAAAATAAACTTGAAATGTTTCCGAGAAAACTGGTTTCCTAGCCAACGAACCTAGGGGTTAATAACAGATTAGGTTATTGAAATTTGAAACACTTAATGCAAATTCGCTACCAAAACGCACTTACTGCGTCCCGATTTGTTTTTTAACAAACATGCATCATATTTCGATAAAAAATGTAAAAATGCAATATAAGGGATGTTCGGAAAAAAATTGTAGGTTGCACCAACGACTTATGGGCCATCGTTTGATTGTCAAATAATTTTATAAGATGCAGCTCAAGCCACCCTATAATTATTGTATACAATTTTCTTTCGTATCTTGTGTAATAACAATTATATTGAGCTTTATCGTAGAAATGCGTCACCCTGTATATATGTAAACAGATAAAAACTGAAACTAAACCCGAATATGAAGAGGTATTTTTAAAATTCAAACGTCGCGGCCTCCACATTAACCAATTTTTCTGCGAAAATTAGCTAAAATTATAGGTAATTAAACCATAAACTTAACTAAAACTACTGCCAAAGCATTAGAAAAAGAGTCTATTTGAAACGAATTTTCTGGAAATATTTTCTTAAAATGAAGAACAATGACGGTTGAAGCTGAAACTGACGGGTTTGCAGAACACTCTTCTTGCGACATTTTCTTTACATAGCCCGTATTTGTTTCACGTTCTTTGCCTAAGTGTTGCCAATTTTGATGTTTCAAATCGCGACTTTAACGTTTTGAGGAAACCCCAATTTTTTTTAATGCCTATAACTTTTTTGTCTTTAAACTTACAGACCTAAATTTTGGTACATGGTTTACTATTTATAATACAAACAAGCGTACCAAATTTGTTGCCCTTACTTTGTTATTTCCAGAGATATAAAGTTTTTCCGGAAAAAACAAAATTTTCCGGGAAAACCTTGGCCGATTTTCCTGGCTAACGAACTTATCTAAGCCACTTGCAAAAAAAAAATACGTACCAAACTTGATCAAATACGGCCATTATATATATATATATATATATATATATATATATATATATATATATATATATATATATATATATATATATATATATATATATATATTACAACTCACATCAGTGGATTTTTTTTAAAGAAAATTTACTAAAAAGGAGGCTTAAATGCCTATACCCTTTTTTTATAACATAGAGATCTAAATGTTGGTATGTAGTTTACTTTTTATAAGGTAAACGTACGTACCAAATTTGGTAACCATCGCTTTATTATTTTCGGACACAAATTTTTTTTCGAAAGAAAACCCAAATTTTTCCCAAGTAATCTGGATCGATTTTCCTGGCTAACGGGCTTATCCAAGACACTCACAAAACGAAGGTATCCGCCAAATTTCATCATAGATACACACACACAGATATATATATATATATATATATATATATATATATATATATATATATATATATATAAACATATAAAAATTGAAACTGATCCCGGATATGTATCTAATGGTCCTAGTTCGCACTCATTTGAAAAAATTTTCAATTCAAAAGTAGGGATCTCCCCATTAGTGAATTTTTTCTACGAAAATAGCTACAAAGTCGCATTATATATATATATATATATATATATATATATATATATATATATATATATATATATAATATATATATATATATATATATATATATTGCGACTTTGTAGCTATTTTCGTAGAAAAAATTTACTAATGGGGAGATCCCTACTTTTGAATTGAAAATTTTTTCAAATGAGTGCGAACTAGGACCATTAGATACATATCCGGGATCAGTTTCAATTTTTATATGTTTATATATATATATATATATATATATATATATATATATATATATATATATATATATATATATATATATCTGTGTGTGTGTGTGTATCTATGATGAAATTTGGCGCATACCTTCGTTTTGTGAGTGTCTTGGATAAAATATAAATATATATATATATATATATATATATATATATATATATATATATATATATATATATATATATATATATATATATATAGACGGATATGAAATTGATGCTTCAAAAAAAATTGTACGCGGAGGATGACAAGTATCACTCCATTTGCTCAATTTATGCAGAGAGTATAAAATAAATAGGTTAATAAGGCAGCAGCAATCAAAATAATTGGACAACGGTTCCATTGCATAAGGTACGCCAATGATATTGCGCTGATAGGTGACACTGAAAAATAATTGCAGAGGATGCTGTGTGTACTTGATAGTGTGTTAAAAAAAGATTCACGCTAAAAATCAGTATGACGACAACAAAAGTAATGAAAATACTCAAAGGATCAAACGAACTTGCCTTAAGTGATGTTCGATCTTGATTATGTGAAAGCTTCGTTGAAGTAGATAAGTTTTGTAGTCTTCTCATTCCAGTTACGTACGACTCCACAAATTCTTAAAGATAAACAAACTTATCCTCTTATTTAGACCAGCTTAATATAATATTTAGTTCGGTTTAAAGATAGTGTTGCAACACAGTAAGGGATGAAACGTAGAGAAATAGGAAAGGGTATTGGGACTTTATTTACTTCAACGCAGCTTTCACATAATCAGGCTAGAACATCTCTTAAGATAAGTTCGTTTGATCCTATGATTATGCTTTAGCTTCGTTTAGTAAATAAGTTTTGTAGATGCTTAAAGAACTGTTGCAAACTACATATTATCCGTCAAAGGAAAGGAGCAAAAAGAACACAAAAAAGTGGGTAAAGCATACAAACCAGATCCAACTGAACTATCCTTAACATATTAACAGCAAATACCGACGGTAAATGCCTTTGAATCTGTACACCAAGCAACAAACTAAAAACATTTCCTTGGTAAACAATTAAGCAAACAAGTAGGGATACATCTGGAATGCCGAGTGTCACGTTAGTTTAGTTGTGGAAGAAGAGATCTGGAAGAACTGTATACCATTGTTCTTCTATTTTGTCTTTGCCAAGATCCTGTTTTCTGTTTTGTTTTGCAGTAATTATTCTGTTTTCTATTGTATAATTTCCATAAGTTGGTGGATGATGGACGAGGAAACTACAAGTCAGTTGACTAATGGTGCAAATTGTAGGCGTAATAACTGTTCCATGGTAGCTAGGCAATTACAAAAAATCAGTTGCCAAACGCTCAAAATAAAAAACATTTGGTCGGCGATGTGGCTTGTTTGATCAGCAGCCACGTGTGTTATATCACAAATAGAGAGCGCTATACAACAAATCCATCGTAAAATGCTACGGAGAAAATACAGTTTCTATAGCAGCGTCTAAAGTTGTGTAGGCGTTCTTGTGCGCCCAAAACAATTTGTACATGAAAAAAGAAGCAAAACCATAGTACCAAAAAAGTTTCTTATTGCAACGAGCTCGAGTTGGTGATAACACTCACAATAACTCGGAAAGTTTACCAAGAAGGAAAACCAGCTTTCCAGCATAATGTTTACACGCAGTATTTCTTTGTTTGGGAGTTAAAAGTTAAATGTGCAAACAAGTTGTTTTTTTGTTTTTATTGTTGAAAAATAATCTATTGTGACTCAGTCATATTTGCAAGAACTAGTAAGTACGCATTGTGTAAATAGTCGAACGACGGTGTAAATAAAAGAGTAAGAAATCTAAACGATGGCCCAGCTGGTAAGTCTTTTAGGTACAGAGGATCAATATCAGGATTCCAAGAAAGGTTAGAGTTAATTTCCTTGGCCACTAACTTTAATACTGTTGATGTAGTATGGCAATGATGGGGTGAGTTCTTGACTAACTGCGGGTAGGTGTTTCAAATTTAAAAAGTTCTGTCTTGTGGTAGTGTCTGGTTATAGGGGAAAAGTTTTGCTGCATTGGCCCCTCAGAAAAAAGCTTGTGGGTTTATGCTGATACACCACAAAATTAAACCTCAGAATTAATAAAATCTGTAACTATAGTCGTGGCTTTTTCAAGCTTGTAGCAAATGTAGAAGAAATGTGGAGGTTTTTTCAGTGACGCATTGTAGTAGAACACCATGAGAGGTGGCAGAAACCACTGGCTGGCATTGCATCACCACGTCCCTAACTCTTGTTGTTCTCAAAACCTCTACATCCTGTCCTCATCCTTCTGTGACTTCATTTGTTTTACGATCCCGCTCTCCACAGCATTCCACACCCTTTCACTTCCCAGCATATGCTCCACCACAGTGTCTGCTGTTAAATATCTGCCAATCTCTTTATACATTTGCTGTCTCATTTTCGACCATCTTGCGCACTCACAGACCAGTACAGTACTCTTTGTAGACCATTTTCATTTTACTCAGGTAAGACCTGAAACGCCCATAACCTGACAGAAATTGGGTAAAATAATAACCCATCTCCCCATGCTGTCTCGATATCCATGTCTATATGTGTGGAATGAGCCTCTTTGTCCACTGGGATGTTGACATTTCCTCTTCTCATTCTCGCTGCCACTTCAGCATTGTTTGCCTTCTTTTTTTCTTCTCGTCTATTTTCGTGTTTTTCATAAGTTACATATCTTGCTAATAAGTCTATAGGGACCGTTCCTGCAATCACTTGTATTGCTTTCGTTGCCAATGTTCTATATGCACTTGCTATTCTGATGGCTACCTCCCTCTGTGCACCCTATACCTCTTTTCTACACCTTGTCTTTGACCACTCGGCCAACCATAGTAAATTGTATATCACCTAAAATCAAAAATATTTTCTTCACTTTGTAAAGACATGGGTGCAGTATTTGCAGCGTTACTGTTTTGTTGCGAGGCCAGATGGTTATCACGTGGGATATTTTTTTCAAAGTGTTTATGAGTTGAGAGAAAAAAATCGCAATTGTTCCAGAAGAAGAAAACCGACCGGAAGTCGAGAAGTTTCGAGATTATTTATTTGTGCTCAAATTGAGCTACCTCGTCGACATATATAAGAAATTAAATACCTAGAATCTTCAGCTTCAAGGAGCAAACACACATAATATGTTGGATACGAGTGATAAAGTTAATACGTTTTATAGAAAACTTAGAATTATGGAGCAGACATGTAAAACAAAAAAAATCTAGTAGTGCTTACCAATGTGGATGAATGTGTTAAAACCTACAAGGCTGAAGAACAACTTGTGGAACCCTTAAAATCATTTAGCCATACTGGCAAAGAATTTGAAAAGGTATTTTCTTGTTGAATTCTATTTGATAGCAAGTTATGAGTGGGTTAGGAACCCATTTCAAAATACTCTCGAAGGTCTCTCAACTATCAAATATAGTCTACATAGACTTCATGGCAAGTGGCGAAATCAAAAAACAGGACAGGGCTGGTTGATGAGTTTTTGCGCGAAGAACAGGAGCATTTCGTATACAATTACCATTTTTAAACATCCTACCTTTGCGAAACCGGACTTTCTGCGGTGGCTGTTTTGAAGTATAAATATAGATCTCAGTTAAATATAGAAAAAAGAGCTTCGAGTGTCAATTTCTAATGTTAAACCCTTTTTCGAAAAACTTTGCTGTGCAAGACGAGCCCATGGGAGTCACTAGTAATTATTGATCTTGTTTTATTTTAATATTGATACGTTATTTATTAAGTACTTTGTGCAGTACTGATAAGTGTATTCTGTTGCTTTTCTTTTAGAAATTATATACATTTTTAATAATATTTTTTTTCAATGTGTTTGCGCTCCCCTTTTATATATATATATATATATATATATATATATATATATATATATATATATATATATATATATATATATATATATATATATATATATAAATATAAAAATTGAAACTACCCTCGAAATGAGTTAGTTTAAGGGTCCCGAGATCACGATCATCTAAAAAAAAATTCAAGAGATCTCGTTAATAGCCAATTTTTTCTACGAAAGTTTGTTAAAAATTAATGTTTGAATCCATAACAGGTTGAGTAGAGTTTGCAGCAGTTTTGTTACATTAATGTTCCATGCATTTCTTTTCCAGATAACGTAGATTGTAGATATCCTTTGAATCATGTTTCAAGCCGCAATAGATTTATATATATATATATATATATATATATATATATATATATATATATATATATATATATATATATATATATATAGTGCACCTTTATTTCCCACAGCTGAATCTCTGGACATGATGCTCATGCAATTTTTAAAAAGCTCTCTTATTTAGCAGTCTAAAGACTTGATGGGGATGTGCATTTACTCTCTCAGATCCGTACTTGCGTAAATGAGACTATTAAACTATATACATTTTTGTCTGTTAGGATAGTTAAACATCATGTTACATATATCTTTTATTTAAGACAACAATAACACACCGGTAAAATAAACACGAGTCTTGGAAATTAAACATATCTCCTTTTAATGAAATTTTTCATTCTCAAAAGATTCAAAATTCCAATTAGAATAGGAACAGCTTTTTGTTTATTATAATAAATAGAGACTTCTAGTGCAGCAAGTGCCCGATGATGGCGAATTTTCACCAAACTCTTTTCCTTATTTTAGCTTCAATTTCATATTTATTAGCATCTATTATCGTATACAAGCTTCGATTTTCGTATTGAATGAGAATAGTTCGCCCGTGCCTCCAGAGTAGTCCAGCTCTCTTTATTATATATAACAATGTTTTACAGTTCATCTTCTCGAACGCCTTTCCAGATCTACAAAAGCAATAAACGTATCTCTATTTCTCTCAAGCCTCATTTCTCATATTGTTTTAGGTGTCAGCACTACTTCTTTAGTTCCCCAACCAAGATTAAATCTAAACTGATCTTTACCAAAACAACTCCTTGCAGATTGTAGATTGCTTAGTGAGTCGTATATACAGGCCTTTTCCTCCTTATTTTATTTGTCACTACAATTAACAGAATCTTCGTGACATGGCCCCTAATTCTTACTGCCCTCTGATGGTTGCATTTACGTGCGTTCGCCTTATTTTAGTGAATTTTCATTAAGAAAATTCACTAATAGAGAGGTATCGATGGTAAGACTTTTGGAAAAAAATTTCAAATGAGCGCGAATTAGGGCCTCTAGAACCCATATCCGGGGTCAGTTTCAATTTATATATATATATATATATATATATATATATATATATATATATATATATATATATATATATATATATGTGTGTGTGTGTGTGTATGTGTGTGTATGTGTGTGTGTGTGTGTGTGTATCCAACCGCTAACTCAAAAAATACTTGACCGATTTCGACCAAATTTGAGAATTACCTTGATTTTGTTAATGGCTTGGATGAGTTCGTAGATGGACGCCGTGCGTCTATTTTTCTTAGAAAAAAATGTAAAAAAAATTTTGAAAACGCAATATTTTTTGAAATATTGAAGAGGATGATTAGACTGTGAATGCGTCATTTTGAGTAGATTATTAGCAGTCTAAAGACTTGATGGGGATGTGCATTTACTCTCTCAG
The DNA here is from genome assembly GCA_964006375.1 of Tillus elongatus. Lineage (NCBI taxonomy): Eukaryota > Metazoa > Arthropoda > Insecta > Coleoptera > Cleridae > Tillus > Tillus elongatus. The sequence goes on along the minus strand of OZ023269.1, from coordinate 95,751,421 downwards.
ATCCGTACTTGCGTAAATGAGACTATTAAACTATATACATTTTTGTCTGTTAGGATAGTTAAACATCATGTTACATATATCTTTGATTTAAGACAACAATAACACACCGGTAAAATAAACACGAGTCTTGGAAATTAAACATATCTCCTTTTAATGAAATTTTTCATTCTCAAAAGATTCAAAATTCCAATTAGAATAGGAACAGCTTTTTGCTTATTACAATAAATAGAGACTTCTAGTGCAGCAAGTGCCCGATGATGGCGAATTTTCACCAAACACTTTTCCTTTTTTAGCTTCAATTTCATATTTGTTAGCATCTATTATCGTATACAAGCTTCGATTTTCGTATTGAATGAGAATAGTTCGCCCGTGCCTCCAGAGTAGTCCAGCTCTCTTTATTATATATAACAATGTTTTACAGTTCATCTTCTCGAACGCCTTTCCAGATCTACAAAAGCAATAAACGTATCTCTATTTCTCTCAAGCCTCATTTCTCATATTGTTTTAGGTGTCAGCACTACTTCTTTAGTTCCCCAACCAAGATTAAATCTAAACTGATCTTTACCAAAACAACTCCTTGCAGATTGTAGATTGCTTAGTAAGTCGTATATACAGGCCTTTTCCTCCTTATTTTATTTGTCACTACAATTAACAGAATCTTCGTGACATGGCCCCTAATTCTTACTGCCCTCTGATGGTTGCATTTACGTGCGTTCGCCTTATTTTAGTGAATTTTCATTAAGAAAATTCACTAATAGAGAGGTATCGATGGTAAGACTTTTGGAAAAAAATTTCAAATGAGCGCGAATTAGGGCCTCTAGAACCCATATCCGGGGTCAGTTTCAATTTATATATATATATATATATATATATATATATATATATATATATATATATATATATATATATATATATAAATATATATATATATATATATATATATATATATATATATATATATATATATATATATATGTGTGTGTGTGTGTGTGTGTGTGTGTGTGTGTGTGTGTGTGTGTGTGTGTGTATCCAACCGCTAACTCAAAAAATACTTGACCGATTTCGACCAAATTTGAGAATTACCTTGATTTTGTTAATGGCTTGGATGAGTTCGTAGATGGACGCCGTCCGTCTAATTTATCTTAGAAAAAAATGTAAAAAAAATTTGAAAACGCAATATTTTTTGAAATATTGAGAGGATGATTAGACTGTGAATGCGTCATTTTGAGTAGATTATTCAAATAGAAACAGTCACCTGGCAATTAAATATAAAGGAGCCGGGTTGTCAGATTTAATAAAATTTCATTTGAATCTTAAAATGTAAATCATATGGTAATAACACATATTGGTACTTATTGAATACAAATAAAAGTTCGTCAAAAAATTAATCCATCCAATAAATCTGGCTTAATATTAATAAATGTTTAGTTACCAATAATTTTTCATTCGATTTATCATAAATTCTTATTTTACTCAATATGACACCGCTGCATGGTAGGCCAACTGTCATCGCGAAACGGGAGCCGCCGACCGCCGACGCCGAAACATGTCACTCACAACGTGTTATTTACATTTATTAAAACTAAAATGTTTTGTTATATTACGGAATATACCAAATAGAAGTCTCACTTCAATGAAATGGTTTAAAACTATAAGTTCAGTACTAATTTCCGACGCTTCAGCGCCAGTAGCATTATAATCCAGAAGTCTATTTACTTTTAAATATCAATCTAACCTCAAAACATACGAAGATTCGTTATTATTGTTTATGGTTTTATTTTGCAAAGCATCCTTAAATGGAGTGTTAGCGACTAGCCACGTTTGTTGTTATAAATCTATTTATTATTACATCTCTACATATTATGTTGGAGTTGTTATTAAAAAGAGTTCTTTTGATTTGGTCCTAAAGTTTCTGACACAATTGTTGATCAAAGGTAAGTAGCACATGCTTATTGTTATTTGTGTTCTTCAATATTTTTAATAACCTGGCAAGTGAAACAAATACTCACTTATACTTATTGGTTCCAGTATCACAACAATTTCGGGACGCAGCAAGTGCGTTATAGTAGTGAATTTTCATAAGAATTGCACACTGTTAGTAAGATATACTATTAAAACTAATTCTTTAAATTTAAATGGACCTTTGAGATCAGTTTTAGAGTCCTAGTTAGCGATTATTTGAAAAAAATTATGTTTTATATGGTGCTACTAAATTCAAATTTGGTCTTAGATATAATATGTAGATACTGCAAGCGTCTTTAAAAAAAGTGTTACAAATTTCATTAAAGTTACAAAAGTTTTTTAGAAAACAATTGATTATTTACAAAGGGAATGTACCTGTCAAATTATAAATATGACAGGTATTTTTCCTTATTAATTGTTTGGATGGTTTTGTTTTAGTCACCCCATCCAGTTTTAGCAAACAATAAACAACAAAAAAGGTTTTTTAAAACAAAACGAAGCTCAATATGTTATTTTTCTTTAATTTATTACCCACGTGCGTTTATATAGGTGTTACTAAGGTTCAAGATTGAAGATTCTGGCTTAATGGGAAATTTATTGAGGTATTGGATTTGAAATATTTTTACGAAAATTTTCTACCATAACATAAAAAACCTTTTTTGTTGTTTATTCTTTGCAAAAACTGGATCTGTTGACAAAAACAAAACCATCCAAGCAATTAATATGGAAAAATACCTATCATATTTATAATTCGACAGGTACATTTCCTTTGTAAACAATTATTTTTTTCTCAAAAACGTTTGTAACTTTAATGAAATTTGTAACACCATTTTTTTAAGACATTTGCAGTACTTACATATTTTTATAATTCGACAGGTACATTCCCCTTGTAAATTATTTATTTTTTCTGAAAAACGGTTGTAACTTTAATGAAATTTGTAACACAATTTTTTTAAAGGCACTTGCAGTACTTACATATTATATCTAAGACCAAATTTTAATTTAGTATCTCCATATAAAATATAATTTTTTTCAAATAATCGCTAACTGAGACTCTAAAACCAATCTCCAAGGTCCATTGAAATTTAAAGAATTAGTTTTAATAATATATCCTACCAATAGTGTACAATTCTTATGAAAATTCACTACCATAACGTACTTGCTGCGTCTAGAGTTTTAATTGTAATACTCACTATCTTCCGATCTATAGCAGGACTTTGTAACCCATTTCAATATAGCTATAAAGCACTGATAAGTAACCATACGATAATTATTCCCACATACACCGACCACCGCGAAGCCTATTTCAACATATATATATATATATATATATATATATATATATATATATATATATATATATATATATATATATATATATATATATATATACAGGGTAGCACATGTAAAACGAGCTGGCAGCCATATATGCCAGGAAATGATTTTTACGAAAAAACCTGTAACAAGTCAAGTTTTTTTGAGGGGGACAACTTTTCCTGCAAAAATTATAGCCCAAACGTTAGTGTCATCACTCAAATTTTTTCAAAACGAAATAGGGATCATGTGATAGCTTGTTGAAAAGAGCTTTAGATTCCCTATACCTTGCTTTTTTACTTTTAAAATTCGGTCTATTCGTTTAGAAGATATGGATTTTTAAAATATCACTAATGCATTTCCCGAGAAATTCTTAATGCTTGAGTTGGGCCTCACCAGCGTCCCTTGACAAACACATTGACACAAACTAAATACACAAGAGACAACATCCAACACAAAAAGAAAATACGTGACAATAACACAAATTACACAGACTTATTTGAAGCACGGGAACACACTATATACACTCCTCACACAAAGTCAGTACCAATTATAAACAAATATCCGCCACAGTACCAACACAAATTGTCAAATGACGAATCACATCGTCTCACATATGAAATTACATCTCTAGTTCTCGAAATAATAAAACACTTGGAATCAAAATATTTAGTAAATGGGAAATGTAAACAAATAGAACCAAATTTTTAAAATTCACCTTAAGTATCCTTCAATGGAACTGTAGATCAGTGATGTCGACAAGAGCAGTAGAATGGTATTTATTCGACAACAAAATTCATATTGCAATGCTAAACGAAAAAAATGGCTTCGTGCTAACCAACAAATATATATATATATATATATATATATATATATATATATATATATATATATATATATATATATATATATATGTGGGAATTAATTTTATCTCAACAACTGTGTGCATAAACGTTCTGCCGCTAACAATATGCATAGATGTCCGGGTGCTACAGAGTGACGCGCGTGAGTCGAGGGACAAGGGAGTTAATAGTGTGTCAGTGTCATAACAATGACGGACGTTGTTAAAAAACACTCATGACACATAGAAAGGTGTCAGCACAAAAGTGTCATTCAACACGGTGTTACACATGACTAGTTCGTACGAGACGGTCGGAGTGTGAAGAGAGCTTGAGTGAACATAGTGCGCGAGAAGTACGACGAGAGAGTACCTAGAGACGCCGAGGTACTCAACGACGGTGTGCAAGGCCATCCATCCACGACGACGACGACGCTAACAGATGGATCCCGTAGCTAAAGACGATAGTCTATTACTTGTTATTTGATTACTTCACCATTGTTATGTTTATAGAGTTCTACAATATAGTTATAGTTAATACCGGCATAGTTTCAGTCTTAAAAGCACGCACGACCTAAAACCTTACATATCTCTAGAAACGGGGACTCATTCCGGGATATACGTGAGTGTTCCAGGGATAAGACACCCTATAAATGGGGGCTCCAGCCGCGATATAAACAGTGTGGTAGCTGAAAGACAGTTTCTTGCCGGAATATAAGTGTGTACAGTGTATTATGGAAATCTACAGTAGCCAGGACTTGACCTAAGACGCAAGGCCGCAGCACCAGCAGCTACACGTACGCGACGTTTCAGATACCTGAAGTTACGGTAGACGTTCTAAGAATTGAGGTAACAATATGAAGACGTTAGGAGATATAGACATTATTTTGAACAATATAAAGTCGGCTCATACTAGTGCTATAAAGAACTTGCATAAACTTATTTTTCAGAGCGAAGGTGATAGAAAAAATAGACAAAGACTGCGTGAGTTTAACGGTTTTGATTTCGGGGTGTTTTCTGAGGAATATAAAGACAAAATCACCTATGTCAGTGCTAATTTTTCGGACAATGACCTAACGTCGGTTGCAAATATTTTGTGTTTGGACTATAATTGTGATAAAGACGCGTTAATAAAAAACATTTGCGATAATCTAGTAGACATTACAAAACTGTCTATGCAAGACGACGACGAGACTGAAGAAGACAAAGAAGCCGAGAAGGAAGATCATCTTTCAGAAAATTGTTCTGTTTATTCAAACTCTTCATCGAATGGAAAAACGTTCTTTGCTATGAATTTTAGGGACGTAGAAGATTCGATTCAGCGCTTTGATGGAAGCAGTGGCTACCCAATAGAAAAATGGATTCAAGATATGGAAGACATGGCTGATCTATGTTCATGGAATCAGCTGCATATGTTTATTTTTGCAAAAAAATCATTGACAGGTCTCGCAAAGCTGTTCATACAAGGAGAAAAGAATATAAAATGTTGGAAATCTTTGAAAGAAGTTTTAATCGACGAATACTCTTCAAGATTAAATAGTGCCCAACTGCATAAAGCACTATCTGAAAGAAAGTTGATGAAAAACGAAAGCGTTCATGAGTATTTCTTAATAATGAAGGAGATTGCTAATCGAGGCAGAGTAGAAGATGAAGCAATAATGCATTATGTCATAGATGGTATAACAGATGAACCATCGAATAAAATATTTTTGTATGGGGCCAAGTCATTTAAAGAATTCAAGGAAAAATTGCGAATATACGCTGAAATCAAAACTAAACAGGAATCTTACAAGCCGAAGACAGGAAAAAATAAAGCAACAGCTTCCAGTTTAACAGAAATGTCAAATACTAAGTCGACGCAGAGGACAAAAATTCGTTGTTTTAACTGTGGTAACCAAGGCCATAAGTCGAATGAGTGCAGATCTAAAAATCTAGGCACCAAGTGTTTCAGATGTAATAAGTTTGGACATAAATCTTTTGAATGTCAAACCCAAAACAGAAAGAGTGGCGCTTCTCCAACCAACCCCACCACGTCGAATGTGCAAAACGTTGAAGTAATCACGATGAGCAAAATGCACAGAATTATAAGGATCAATAGTGAAAATATTATTTGTCTGGTAGATACCGGAAGCCAAGTTAACCTTATAGGATCAGAAGTATACCGACGTATTGGAGCACCAACTATGCATGATTCTAAAATAGTTTTAAATGGTTTCGGTAAGTCAAAAGTGAAACCTTTGGGCTATTTTAACTGTCAGATCGATTTAGATGACGTACTGGTTGATACCAAGATGCATGTTGTCAACGGTGAATATATGTCTAGTAATCCTGCTATACTAGGTCATGAATTTCTCCAACATGTTGAACTTACGATTAATCCAAGTGGGATGACCATCAAGAAGATCGACGACGGCGACGGCATTAAAGAAATAATGCAAGTAGATGTACTTGATGAAGTTGATATTGGAAATGAAGTACCGACGCGTATAAGAAAAGAAGTTGAACATATTGTGAAGACGTATAAACCAAGAAAATGCAAAACTGCAAACGTTGTGATGAAGATATTAGTCAAAGACGAAGAACCGATCTACAATAGTCCTAGAAGACTACCATTTTTTGAAAGAGAGATTGTTGATCACCAAGTTGAGCAATGGGTTCGAGATGGTGTAGTAGAACCCTGCACTTCTGAATATGCTAGCCAAGTGGTAGTAACCAAGAAAAAAGATGGGACACCAAGAGTATGCATTGATTATAGAAGAATTAACCAAAAGATAATGAAAGACCGATTTCCGCTGCCGCTTATAGAAGATCAGCTAGACAAGCTGCAAAAAGATCGTGTTTTTAGCACAATTGATCTTAAGAATGGTTTATTTCACGTTCCCGTAGAAGAACAAAGCCGAAAGTATACAGCATTTGTGACGCACCAAGGTCAATATCGATTCCTGAAAGTTCCCTTTGGTCTTTGTATAAGTCCATCCGTATTTATGAGATACATCGACGTAGTTTTCAGAGATCTAGTAAACAAAGGAATTGTACTGCCCTACATGGACGATTTAATTATTCCAGCCAAGGATGACGAAGACGCATTGGAAAGATTAAGAATCGTTTTCAAGACCGCTGAAGAATATGGATTGGAGATTAATAAGAAAAAATGTCAGTTTATTAAAAGAACTGTCGAATTCTTAGGTCACAGGATAGAGGAAGCAAAGCTCTACCCTTCAGAACTAAAGACCAACGCTGTAACCAAGTTTCCAGAACCAAGGACGACAAAGCAAGTACAAAGCTTTTTGGGACTTGCCAGCTATTTTAGAAAATTCATTCCAGGATTTTCAGTGATAGCATCGCCGCTAACCGATCTTTTGAAAAAGGATCGTACCTTTAAATTTGGGTTCAAAGAAAAAGATGCATTTATGAAGCTCAAGCAGATATTAGCCAAGAAGCCAGTGCTAAATATTTACTGCCAAGATGCCGAGACAGAATTGCATACAGACGCATCAATGGAAGGATACGGAGCCGTTCTTCTCCAACGTTCCTATGAAGATAACCAGATGCATCCAATTTACTACATGAGTAAGAAGACATCGGACGCCGAAAAAAAGTACTGCAGCTATGAGTTAGAAGTTTTAGCAATAGTCGAAGCACTCAAGAAGTTTAGAGTATACTTACTTGGAACACGCTTCAATATTGTGACAGATTGCTCTGCCTTTGAGAAGACTATGAGCAAGAGGGATTTATCAACAAGGATTGCAAGATGGGCCTTACTACTTCAAGATTTCGATTGTACCGTAGTTCATCGATCAGGCACCAGAATGAGGCATGTGGACGCTCTAAGTAGAAACCCTGTTATGTTGGTTTGTACTAGCATTCCCCAAGCTATACGAAATAGTCAAGAAGAAGATGGCGAAATCAAGGCAATCAAGGAAATTTTAAAAGAAAAGCCGTATAAAGATTATATCTTGAAAAACGACTTACTTTACAAAATGGAAGACGAAAGGGAAGTAGTTGTAATTCCTAAGCAGATGCAACAAGAGATAATTAAAGAAGCACACGAAGAAGGACACTTTGCAGTCAGAAAAACTGAAGACTTAATAAAAAGAGAATACTACATACCGAATGTAAAGAAGAAGATCGAGAGGTATATTAGAAATTGCATTCCTTGCATCTTATCTAACAGAAAGCATGGAAAGCAGGAAGGATTTTTACATCCACTTAAGAAAGATGACATTCCTTTACAGACATACCATATTGATCACCTCGGTCCTCTAGAGTCTACGAACAAGAATTACAAATATATTCTTGGCATAATTGACTCATTTATGAAGTTTGTTTGGTTATATCCGACGAAGAGCACCTCCTCGAAAGAAGTTATTGCCAAACTCGAGATCCAAAGAAAGACTTTCGGAAATCCTGTTAACATTATTTCCGACAGAGGCACAGCCTTTACCTCTGAAGAATTCGAATCTTACTGTAACGAGAATGACGTAAAGCATCATAAGATTACTACTGGTCTACCAAGAGCTAATGGTCAGATAGAACGAATTAACTCTATTATTATTTCTGTTCTAACCAAGATATCCTTAGAAGACCCAGCAAAATGGTACCTTTACGTAGATCGTGTCCAGAGAGTTATAAACTCCACCTACCAAAGAAGCATTGGAACCACGCCATTTGAATTGCTGATGGGTGTCAAGATGAAAGATAAAGTTCAAATCAAGATAGGAAAAATCATCGAAGAAGAAGCGAAAAACCAATTTCAAGAAGATAGGGAAGAATTGAGAAGATTAGCAAAGGAGCAACTGCTCAAAGTCCAGGAAGAAAATAAGAGAACGTATAACCTGAGAAGAAGAAAACCTGCCGCTTATGGGTTAAATGATCTAGTCGTCATTCGAAGAACCCAGTTCTGCCCAGGGTCGAAGTTGAAGTCGAAGTTCATAGGTCCATACAGAGTCGTGAAGGTCAAGACCAACGATACCTACGATGTCAAGAAAGAAGGTCTCCACGAGGGTCCAACCTACACTTCTACATGTTCCGAATATATGAAGTCATGGCGTAAAATGTGTTCAGATGACAATGGTTCATCATCCGAGGCGGATGATGGTCAGGAGAGCCGAGTTGTGGGAATTAATTTTATCTCAACAACTGTGTGCATAAACGTTCTGCCGCTAACAATATGCATAGATGTCCGGGTGCTACAGAGTGACGCGCGTGAGTCGAGGGACAAGGGAGTTAATAGTGTGTCAGTGTCATAACAATGACGGACGTTGTTAAAAAACACTCATGACACATAGAAAGGTGTCAGCACAAAAGTGTCATTCAACACGGTGTTACACATGACTAGTTCGTACGAGACGGTCGGAGTGTGAAGAGAGCTTGAGTGAACATAGTGCGCGAGAAGTACGACGAGAGAGTACCTAGAGACGCCGAGGTACTCAACGACGGTGTGCAAGGCCATCCATCCACGACGACGACGACGCTAACAGATGGATCCCGTAGCTAAAGACGATAGTCTATTACTTGTTATTTGATTACTTCACCATTGTTATGTTTATAGAGTTCTACAATATAGTTATAGTTAATACCGGCATAGTTTCAGTCTTAAAAGCACGCACGACCTAAAACCTTACATATCTCTAGAAACGGGGACTCATTCCGGGATATACGTGAGTGTTCCAGGGATAAGACACCCTATATATATATATATATATATATATATATATATATATATATATATTCACCTTAAGTATCCTTCAATGGAACTGTAGATCAGTGATGTCGACAAGAGCAGTAGAATGGTATTTATTCGACAACAAAATTCATATTGCAATGCTAAACGAAAAAAATGGCTTCGTGCTAACCAACAAATATATATATATATATATATATATATATATATATATATATATATATATATATATATATATATATATATATATATATATATATATATTTGTTCAGAAAGATTTCCGCGGTCTTTAATGTGAGACATACTTGGTTGAACCGCGTCCAGAATTTATGAAAACTTTGAGTTTTGACACTTGAGCTTTCATAAATTCTGGACGCGGTTCAACCCGAGAAGTATGTCCTATATATATATATATATATATATATATATATATATATATATATATATATATATATATATATATATATATATATATATATTATTGGAATTTTGAAACAACTACTTGACATGAGCGCGAACTAGGACTAGGACGCATATCCGAAATCAGTTTCAATGTTTACATGTTTATAAATATATATTCATTTATGTTTGTATATATCACACCGATAACTCAAAAAATAATGGACATATTTTGATGACATTTGGTAGGTCCTTCCTTTTGCAAGTGGCTTAGATAAGCTTGTTAGCCAGGAAAATTTGACCAGTGTTTTCGGAAACAATTTGAATTTTCTTTCGGAAACATTTTTTATCTTCAAAAGTAACAAAGCTATGGTAACAAAATTTTGTATGTAGGTTTACGTTATGAAAAGTAACCCACGTACCAAAAGTACCAAAATTTATATCTCTAGGTTACAATAAAAAAAGGTATAAACGTTTAATTTAAAAAATCTTTGGTGCCAGATCTATGAAAATTCGCAACCGTAATGCACTTTCTGCGTCCAGACATATATATATATATATATATATATATATATATATATATATATATATATATATATATATATATATATATATATATATATATATATATATATATATATATATATATATATATATATATATATATATATATTCAAAATATGCCAAATTTTAACATCTCTCCCAATAATAATAAGCGATTTGTAGTTCCTTTTTTAGTCAAAACCTTTAATTTTTTCTGAATCTTCGACAAATCATTACAAAATAACGTCGATCTTGTATTTTACAGCCAGGATACCCAAATAAGTTTCCACCACACCACATTTTACAAGACAGAAGAATCTATTCGCAGACTAACTGCACTAGGAAAACAAACTACAATAAATATAGAAGATAATGTTTTAACATTTGCAATTATAACTGAGAAGTCTTACTATTGCAGTCAACTTGATATAGGAACCTAAAAACCTGTTTTTGCTATAATTAGTTATTTAAGATTTTACCAAACAGTAATTACAAGCATTCGAATTTAAAATTAAATTCTAATGTAAATATATACAGATTGTTTGCGGAGTCGCTAGGGTAAACAATAAAAATTAAAATTTCTGGTAAAACTGCCAATCAGGTACAACTTTAATTGCATTATTAAAAGGTTGAGGTTATTATTTACCAGTCCAGTCAAAGACAATCTTCCGTATCTTGACTAATAACTGTAGCGGGCACTGCGGTTCTTCCGAAAACTAAAATAGCTACAACTTCTGTAGTTTTTATCCCAATTAAAATTGCTTGGGGTTGTTGCTGATTTAAATACCATTGAAAGCCTACTATTAGTATTACTGACAAAAGTTTAATATATTTACTAAAGGGCGTTATCTCTAACTAAACGTGTTTTTCAAAAGTTTCTTAAAAAGTTTAATTGTCAAGACGCACTTCTCTTGCATTTGTTTTGAAGAACTCATATGGTCTAAAGTACTCGGAAAAACCGCATATTATTTTTTGCTTTTCGAGATACAACCAAAAAAGTCCATTATCAGTAATAATTTTCATTATTTTTGTTATTTTCATCATGATTGTGTTAGTAAAATCATTTTAGTACTGATGTGCACAAATTAATACAATTTGGTTAACAATTCATGAAAGTTGTTTGATTAACAATAATTTGTAGATTCTATTTAATTTGTAGTTTTCGCATATATTTATTATTATCAATGCAGGTGAAAATATGCTGGGAGCTATGACAATTGTATCTATGTATGAATGTTTACCTTACGAGGCCAAAGTCGTTGTATATAACAGCGTACTGATCAAAAAATATAGTGCAGTATGTGTGAAAGTTGGGTATGCCAGGCAGGACCTATAAGAAGATGTAATGCGTTGGAATGGTGAGATAAGTCTCACGTAAAATTATAAAAAATTAAGTGAGGAATTATTGAGTTTTAAGAAACTGTAAATTAAAAAGTAGATTGAAGATCAACATGAGAACACTGGGCTCAAATAGTTTGGTCACAAAGAATTAATGGATAATAATAAAATGACAAGTAGAGTTAACAGAAGAAATGTGGATGGAAAAATGTAATCGAAGAACCTCGAAAATTTGATTGGCTGTTGTAATATATTAGAGAAAAGAGTTGTCGAAGTTTTCGTGATAGAAGAACGTATTTGCAAAGACTTCTAAATGTCAAAAAGCTAAAATGGCTCGCTGGGTCAGAAGTGCATGGAGAAATATTGTTAGGAGATAGCATAATCTGTTTAGTATACCTACTTCTTTATGGGAATATGGAAATGGCGTGGCTGGTAGTACAGTGGCCAATATATAACTGACTGATTTAAATTCAGCGCTATTTTTGATACACGCATTTCCGTAAGTGGCGCAGTAGTAGTTGTTTAAAGTACATATGTGAAATTCATCATGGAACGCTACACTATCCCACAACGCGTCCGTATTGTTAAAACGTTTTATTCAAATAATGAGTCAATGATTGCAACTATACGGAAACTAGTATAAGATTTCAGTCATAATAATGTACCTAGTATGAACGCCATTAGTCACTTAGTGCGGAAATTTGAACAAAGCGGTGAAGCTAAAGACTTGCCAAGGTCCTGTTGTGTTCGAACTGTTCGCACCCGGGAAAATGTTGAGAGAGTTCATAATGGAGCGCCCTGAGATCTCTACCAGACATTGTTCTCATGAACTGGGCATTCGTCGCACGTCATTAAGTACCAGTTTAACAAAAGGTTTGCATTTGGGGACACACAACATTCAGTTAACCCAAGAGCTGCTGTCTAGAGACCACGAAAGTTGCCGACAATACAGCTACGCCGTATTGCAGCTTAATAACCAAGCGGACGATTTTTGTCGAAAACTGATTGATGAAGCCCCCTCTAATATGGACGGAAGCAAAATTGTCTTATCTGGGCATTAGAAAACCCTCGTGTCATCGCGCATCAACCACTTTATTCACGTAGAGTCACAGTTTGGTGCGGTGTTTGGTGTGGAGGTGTCATCGGACCTTACTTTTTTGGAGACTATACAAGTAATTATCTTACTGTTATTGACGTGCGCTTCCGCGATATGATGCAAAACTTTGTGGCTTCTGTAATTCAACAACTTAACCTGCAAAACATGTAGTTCCAGAAGGACGGGGCAACGTGTCATACAGGTAGGGAAACAATTATTCTTTTGCGAAGAATATTTCCGGGGCGTTCAATCTCTAGATTTGGCGATATTATTTGGCCCCCTAGGTCACCCGATTTAACAGCTCCAGACTTATTTCTTTGGGCATTTCTAAAAAATGAGGTTTATTTCAACAAACCATGACTGCAGAGCAGCCGAAAAACAATATTCGGTAAATATTCCTTTTGAAACCTACCAGAAAGTGATGGAAAATGTAATTAAGAGGTCTCAGGTTTGTGCGACTTCCAGAGGGGGACATTTGTTTGCTATTATTTTTCATACATAATTTGTAACATTCAATAAAGATTAAAATGAAAAAAATGGACGTACTTTATTTGATTTGAAAATATTTAAGAGACCAACCAGTCAGTTATATATTTTGCAGTAAATGATAGGCAATCCTTCTCGAGGCGCTTATCACTGGCATTCCTTTTTACGAAATATATCGCAGAATTTCAAGATCAGACGATACAATATTTCAAAGTTACCAGAAACTGAAAACTTGTATGTTTCTATTTAGAAAAATGGCAAATACAATACATGAATTAAAAATAAACAATAAATTAAAAATATATTGATATTCAATGTATATATATATATATATATATATATATATATATATATATATATATATATATATATATATATATATATATATATATATATATATATTCTCTAATCACTTTACAATTATTACAGAATTTAGAGTACCTACTTGCTAAAAAATGTAGTAGCTTAAAAAACAAAGTTGGCAACACACTGAAAAGTGCGATATTTCCCTAGAGTTCCCTAAATCAGCAGCGACCTGACTTATCTCATGTGTTTACCTTGATTAGTGATAATAAGTCCTGTAATAACTACTTAAAATTGTATTACCTGAAATTTAAGATTAAGTGGTAGTATGAGTAGCTAATAAAATTATCTATCTATTAACTATTTTTTTTTTTTTTACTTTGACGTCACCCTATTTCCTCAACTATGGCCATTCACCGAAGCCAGGGAGCAGTTTCACCTCACTATTCTAGAAATTTTATCGAACCCCTGCCTTGCTGTAAAGAGGGTAGGGATCTTTAACGTGCCCAACATTGCATAGACATAGGACCGACGGCTTTACACTCCCTCCGAAGGGCGGAACGTACAAACATTCAACTTGCTCAAATACAATGCCAGAACCTCGGTTGTTGTTAATTTATTACAGTTTGCACTGAAAAAGTGAAAGGAAAACCCTGGAAATCGAACCAAGTACCCTTCGGTTCAGAAGAACACGGTCTTACCCCTTTACCACCAAGGCTCTGTAAACTATTGACAGCTATATAATTCATTTATCGATAACCAAATAATTTGCGTCGGTAGATCATCTTACCGCTCTGTAAAAAATAGTCGCTTAAATCTAATACATCGTACCATTGATATATATATATATATATATATATATATATATATATATATATATATATATATATATATATATATATATATATATATATATATATATATATATATATATATATATACAACATCATTATGCATAATAACAAAGAATAAAATCTTACCAGTTTAAGCCATATGTTGGTTATAAGCAGCTGGTTCTTTTCATCCTGGAATGAATTGAAAGAAGGTTTTAAAGAATGAATGTATCGTACACCTCAGGTGTTATTGACCTACCACATCTATAATTTGCATCAACGTTAACCCAAAACTCAGCTGCAGTGGATCCGACTCGTTTGCCACTGGTCTTTCTAATACATTGTAATGGTCCAAGAGTTTGTGAAGAAGTCGCTTCTCGTTTTGTCCTGCGAACGTTTCTGAAATATTAAAGAACTCCTCATAATACTTTGAAGTTTGTTAAAATAAAATAACCATCCTAGTTCGGATAAAAACAAAAGTTTTGTAGGGAGTTGTTAAAACTCAGGAAGATGAATGAATTCATTGAGTTTTGCGAGACTTATTAATATAATTGACAATTGTTTACTTTGAAGTTTTATATATTTACAAAGTCTCACAGACATTCAAAGGTAACTGGTCAGAAATTTTACGTTTTGCTAGGTCAGTGCATGCATTTCCTATGGCATTTTGACGGGTTAGTGGGTCATTTATCTACTAGGCGCGGGTAAGCTTAGGGTTTCTACTGGGATTAAGAGGTTAACATCTAGAACTGAAGACTGGGGCATCAACTTTACTGTTACTGCAAGATAAAAGTGAAGCCTACCGTTCGGTAGCGACAAGCAGATGTGCAAGAGTATCACGAGCGTCAAAGCTCGTGGGCCGCAGTAGAATTGACATTTCTGCATGCCACTGTCCATTGGATAACGGTTATCAGTAGTAGAAAGCTCGCGCCAGTGCTGTTGTCCAACAATCTTTTAAAGTTTTGAGCGTTTTAAATACTTTTATGTAGTTTCATATTATAAGAGTTTATTTATCATTCTAATTTAGCTAAGGTAAACGTTAATTTTTAGTACACATTTGTTTTAAATACTCGATCATGAGATTATTTTACGTGTATACATATATACTTATGTATATTAGTACCGGTGATACTTTACATACACACGTATATACATATAGTTGAGTATTACCGACAAGAGAATTTATATTAAGTTACTTCATGTTTACAATCTCGTGCCTACTTTGCACTGTCGTATACTATTGCCATTGCGAGTCGGATGGTCCTTCGCCGATGTGCTACTGCGCTACCGCGAGCCCGCTGCTCGAACCTCCGCGACTCCGCACATCCGTGATTCGCGCCAGGGAGCAGGGATGCTCTATGACACATGGACTGCGCCGATTCAAACCGCTGCCACCATTTGTCTGCTTACTCTTGTGGACCTCCCTGAAAAAGAAAACGTAACTCTAAAACGTATGAGTCTGCTTATACCAGACGTTGCGCCTGCAGATCAATGAGGGGCGGCGCATGTGCAAACTCCTGTCGCATCATGACCGGACCAAGTGATAACAACGTCCTCCGGACTCCAGACTATGTCCTCGTGAGTACTCCGGGTCCGGACCGCAATCCTAAGTTCTAAGTCTCTCTCTTACACACACATAACTACCGCCCTTATCATTGTTCCTTCTCACGTTGAGCGCTGAACTGGCGACGGCTTTTCGACACCCTCTCCAATCTCCAATACGGGTAATATTGTTCCTCCTTCACTCGGCTATCCCAATTAATGAATTTGCTTTGGCCTGGTTCTATAACCAGGAACAAACCATGCCATTCTCTCTAACAACTCGAAAGCGAATATCTCTACATTCTACCTGCTATCAGCTGGCTTTAATTTTTGTCTGCACGCAACTCGTCTTGTTTTGAGATTGGCGCCTATTTGTACAAGAACTCTCTTTTATTATGATATGCCTCCTGTTGTCATTGAATGTTATTATTTTATCTGATGCTGACATGTTCCTTCTGTTGGCTTAATGATAGCGAAACATTCAATTGATCAATCTATCACAATGAAACACGGAATGACAATGAATAAACTTGCTGAATGAACGCAAACTTCGAGGAGGCTTCATAACGAAGCGAAAACAGAAGTCACATCTAAAAAGTTTTATGAAATTTGTTTTCTTGTATCTTCGGTATAATTGTGTTTATCCATATGGTGACACGATTTCCTTACTCCATCAGAAAAATGGAACAAACATCTGCGCGCTTATTTGTTACGTAAATAATACTTTTCTGGGGAGAAAGGAGACATAAGCGCAAAGTTTCACCGGAAGAAAGTTGAGAAAATCTTAAGGGACAGAGACCGACGGAACCTATTTTTTAATTTATATTAATATACAATCAATAAATGTTAGTATTTTAATAGCTCAAATATTGGACTTACATCACTTATTCGTTATTTAGGTGTCCATTCGACTTTAATTATGAGACTTACCTTGGATTGCGTGTTCCATCTACCTGTCTCGCCTGATTATTGTTGAAGTTAAAATGGACGATATAAATAATCTATAATGAGCATAATATATTAACTGTTTCCATGCCAGTAGATGTTTAACTATACTTAAAATTTAGGAACCTATATTTTTAAAAACAAACAAACAGGCACATATTTACATTCTAGATTCACCTCATCCATAGTAGTGTATATTGGTAGTAGTACCAGTCATAACTGATAAATTTAAAATTATTTTAACACTGACTTTCTTAACTGCAAAACTTTAATACCTTGAGACTTTTTAAGAGTATATTCGACTAAAACTTGTATTTAATTCTAAAGTATCAAATAATATTTTGTAGCAGTTTGCATAGCAATAAGTAATTGTAAGGAGATCACAACTATAAGGCTTTAAAAAAACTTCTTCAAAAGTGCGCGAACTGAAGCCGCTAAAACTAGTATTTACTTGAGTTTATTTTTGTTAAAGAATGATGCCAAAACGAAGCTTAAAAAAATTTGAACGCAGCAAGTACGTTATCGTAGAGAATTGTTATCAGAATTGTACACTATTATTACGGCATGTTACTTAAATCAATAGTTTGAATTTAAACCGACTTTTAAGGTCGGTTTTAAAGGTCCTAATACACGCTCATTTAAAGAATCTTTACCGTCCATAACTTTCTATTATCAAAAAAATATTGTAATCTTGTGTTCCAGTCCTTCTATGCCCAAAACTAAATTTTCTTACAAGAAAATTTAAATTCGGTAAATCTAGGTTTAAGTCTATGTCTCTTTATAAGAGATTTCAATAAAGTTACAAAAGCTTTCCAAAAGCAAATATAATTCATATTTAGAAAAAGAAAGTATCTCCCAATTTATAAACGTGGCAGGTATTTTTCCTTATTAATTGCCTGGATGGTTTCGTTTTGATCAACCAAATCGATCCGTTTGGTTCCACAACAAAAAAGTTTTTTTAAAATCTGATTCTCTACTTTTTATAAACGTGTCAGGCGGACATTCTAACCC
This sequence comes from Tillus elongatus, assembly GCA_964006375.1. Classification (NCBI taxonomy): domain Eukaryota; kingdom Metazoa; phylum Arthropoda; class Insecta; order Coleoptera; family Cleridae; genus Tillus; species Tillus elongatus. Next base: position 95,733,128 of record OZ023269.1, on the reverse strand, counting down.
CTTCGCTACCGGCGTTAGCTTATAAGATTGTTTACGCGGTATAATATCCAAGAGTAAATTAAGTAAACTATTAGTTATAGAATTAACAAACTGTTTAAAACATTTTATAGATACTTGAGCCTATTTTGTTTACAATATATAGTCCATTCTTTCGTATCTTATGTTTTCTTATAAAATTTCCGAAAATCTCACGATCATTACCTCTTTATTACTGAATTTTCTTAATAACAGTTTTGTGAGTAAATTTTCTTAATGAAAAGTCACTAATAAAACGTTAACGTATAAAGGATCTTGGATACGGCTCAACCCAAAAATTGTGTATTGAAACCTACGGCTGAGATCTGGGATACGCTGAGACCTTAAAGATTATTTCCACTGACATCTGAGGGAATAGGCAGACTAAGGCTTCCTATTCTAACTAAACAGTTTGAATATATATATATATATATATATATATATATATATATATATATATATATATATATATATATATATATATATAATTTCTGTTGTCGCGAGTCTAGCTTATAGGGAACAGCTAGTTACCTGCTATTTCCAGTTATCATTATAATTATATCACGCTGTTTAATAACACGCAGTTTTCTGAAAAGAAAATTTAAACGCTTATTACTCAGTCGTTATACACTGCTTTTTGTATCAAGATACCATTTTGATTAAGTTATTTCTGTAGTTCCCCAACTGCCAAAGTATTATATTTACTGTCACTCAAAAATTGTATAACTAAATTGTTGCTAAGCAGCTCTTAAGTAAAAAGTTAGAAGTTAGTAGTCCAGTCTGGGCCCAAAAGTTCCACAAGAAAGTTGGGTACTAATTTCTGCCTTATATAGAAATTAATTATATTTTCGGAAAGTTACAATTTAGATATAGAAAGATGATACATCATTTAAAATTATTATTATTATATATTTGCTATATGAAATATACGAAATTTACAATACATTTTTTCACGAACTAAACAAACAGAAAAAAATAAATACTCGCAAGAGTCGAACCTCGTATGCGAGACATGGAAAAAATACATGACAATGCATCACAGTGTACCATTCTAAATTAGAAACAACAATGCAAAAGCGTAACACCCCAATACACATAAGTCTTAACTGTAAAACACAAATATATAGGGTATATAAAAAAACAAAAAATAAAATCTAAAAGCACAAAATATAAGTATAAGTACGGGTCAAAATCTAAGAATATATAAAATACACATATCAGTTAAACAAAACAAGAAAAACTGCTCACACATAGGTGCCACACAAGTTGATATAAAGCGCAACAATTTTACAAACTACGACTAACTCAACAAAAAAAAATCATTCACAAATTTTCTTGATTGATGTAAGATAATTTTTTTTTAGTTATTTTTTAAATCTTATCAAATTGACAGCATTATCAAACTCAGATGGTATGGAATTATAATTATAATAAATATTATAATTAAAGCTTCTTTTACCAACTGTCTTGGTAGGGTTGCGGTGCTATCGGGGCGGCAAGGCCGCGGACGAGCCCTGAGGGAACAAAAAAAAAAAAAAACTGTCTTGGTAATGAAGGGAGTCCTAAACACCCTGCCTCTGTTCCGTGTATTATAACTGTGTTCTACCAGTGACATAGCTGACTTATTTTTAAACTGTCTAACATTGACAATAAAGTAGAACAATTGCCTTAGGTCCAATAATCCAGCTTCCTTGAAGAGAAGGTCACTTGGATACATATGGTGCTTGTTCAGAATAATTTTCAAAAACCGCTTTTGTACTATTTCTAATTTTGTAAGATGTATTCTTGCGACACCACCGCTGCCCCCAATTCCGTATGTTAAATGGGTTTCCACCAGAGCTTGGTACAATATTCTGAGGTGACCAGCATGCAAAATGTTACTCAGATATTTAAACCTGTACATAATGCAACGCAGCTTTTGAATAACATAATCAATATGTAAATCCCATATCAGATGTTTGTCAATCAAAATCCCTAAATATTTGACTTTTTCACTAGGTAAAATTTTAATTCCGTTGCCGTCATCTTTAATTGCGATACTGGAAAAGCTTGGCGATACTGACCTGTTGCAAGAAAATGACATATATGTAGTCTTGGAAAATTTAATCGTTAATAGTTTGCAATCGAAAAATTCTTTAATATTTATCAGATCTCCGTCAACAATTCTCTTCAGGTTTTGCCATGAGTTACTTTTATAAAATATTGCAGTGTCATCTGCATAGCTAATTATATTTTCACAGCTATATAAGTGAAACAGATCATTTATGAAAATTGTAAACAAAATCGGCCCTAATATTGTGCCCTGCGATACACCATATTCCACTTTTGTATACCCACTAATTTGGTGTCATATTTTTACGCTCTGATTTATATGATTCAAATTAATTCCAAACAATTTTATCACATTACCCCTCATTCCAATGTCCTCCAGCGCTTGTAATAACAACCTGTGACTTACAGAGTCAAATGTTTTAGCCGGATCTATATATAAGCATAAGCATCAGCTGTAAGACTAAGTATAGCATCCTGAGTCGACACTATCTCTTTAAAGCCAAACTGCTTTTCTGAGATCAAGTTATATTTTTTCAAGTAATATATATATATATATATATATATATATATATATATATATATATATATATATATATATATATATAATAAATATATACTTTGAAATTTTTTGTGATGGTAGAACTGGTAATGGTATAAATTTTAGTAATGTTTGTACACAGTTCACGTTGCAAAGGCTAACATAACAAAAGAAATTATTCTGAAAGGCTTTGAAATCACACTAGAATGAATATTACATTTCCTGGGAATTCTATTTTTATATCTTTTTCTCCATAGAAACAGAAAGATACATGATTTTTTGTTTACTATTAGCTTAAGTCATTTCCAAGAAAATATCATATTTATATTTTTCTCAGAGAATGTTTCACTGTACATTATTGGAAAGGATTTGTGAGCTCGGCATTATAAAACATATTTTTCGTTCACGTCTGCGCCATGTGCAGTGGCGGTTTTACTATAGGTGCATTTATGCAGTGAACCCCCTTAAAATGGAACTACCTACACCATATAATTTTATCCTTTCAATATTTATAATATAATTGATAATTATCGTATAATATACTACCTTTTTTACCATTACCTACATAGTTACATACAAAACACCAACCCGTAACCCATAGAAAATATTTAAATGTCTGTCGCTGAGGACCTTACATAACTTTTTCGGTTCAAGTTGGATCCTAAACATATCGCGAGAGCGGTACTCCGTGTGTTAAAAAGAGAGCAATCGGACGCGTGAAACAGAAGATATAATACACACATCTTACCGCGTTTAGGTACAGTGCACGAGAAGGAGGAAAAGTCGCGCTACATCGGCGCGGGTACCCGACAATGGTCTGCTTTCGCCCGTCGCGTCTCGTTTAACACGTAACAGGAGTTACGTGTTAATTAAAATATGTAAACAATGGAGTCGTATTCGGTGGAATATATTAAAGAAAATTCGAATAATTTTCAAAATCGTTTAGAAATGAAAAAAAGGGTCCACCTCGCCCGGAACTACAGCTGGCACAGAGTGTACCATAAAAAATTAAAAGTTTAAACGTGTGTTTAAAGTAGGAAAAAAAAACATTCGTGGTTGTGCGAGTGTAATATACTAAACGCATTATTTTGCTTTCCGTGCCTAATTTTCGCCGGTAATCCTAATGTAAGTGTCGAGTGGAGAAAAACAGGGGTTACGGACTTGTCACATTTGTCGGCAAAAATAAAAAAGCATGCAGCTTCCCAAATTCATATGAAGAACGAAATAAATCTCTTAGATATTGGTAATGTGGACATTCGACAGTTTTTGGATTCTGCATATTAAAAGTCGATTAAAAACTTCAATAAACAAGTATCAAAAAACCGATATGTATGATCACCACTTATCGACTGTATTAAATTTTGTGGTGCTTTTGAACTCGCCTTACGTAGGCACGACGCATCTTCGGGCAGTTAAAATCGCGGTATATACAGGGGGCTCATCTATTTTGTGGAGAAAATAGATGTGGCAATGAAACAGCATTTGGAAGGGAGTAATGTTTTTAAAGGAACTTCAAAATCGGTTAAGAATGATTTACTAGATGCTCTGCTCGTAGTTTATCAGGAAGAAATAAAAAGCAAATTTTAGAGACTCGCTTTGTAGCCATCCAGGCTAATGAAACGACGGATGTTTCTACCCATCAGCAACTTGTGTTAATTTTGAGATATGAACGAAACGACCACATACATGAGCGATTTTGGAAATTTCTAAATCCTGCGTCATATAGTGCCAAAGACAATGCGATTGAAATAAAAAAAGAATTAACTGAGCTTAATATTTGGCCTAATCAGTTAGTATGTCAAATTTATGACGAAGCAGCCGTTAGGTCAGGGAAAGTGGGAGGCGTGCTTAAGTATTATAAAAAAAATACTATCCATATGCGTATTTTATACACCGCTATCCCCATCAGTTTAATTTAGTTTTACCTGTGTCTGTCAATAGAAATATCTCTAATTTTTTCGCAAAATTACATGCATCTCCTACCTTCTTTTCACGATCTCCAAAGCGATCGGAGGTATTACAGAGTATTGTGAAAAAGCGAATTCCAGCAGCGCCGCCGACCAGATGGAATTATAACAGTCGAACGGTAAGAAATGTTTACGAAAATGCAGAACTTTTAAAGGAATGCTGTAATGTATTTTAGATTCTGCAGGAAATGATTATAATACATATAACGAAGCTGAAATGTTATTGGGCTATTTAAACAATGACCATTTGAAATATTGGATTACTTTCTTTGGTAAAATCATGCCTCACTGTGAAATACTTTTTAATCAATTTCAGTCTCGATCTCTGGATGCTATCAAAATCAATAGCTTTGTGAATAATTTTGAAAAAGCGATCACAAAAATCCGTACATCTGCAACATTTTGGTTAATGGTAACTAAATTACAACTTGGTTAGTTTATTTGGACGAGCGCTGGTTAACATGCCTTAATTTGTTGCTTGGATAACAAATTTTCACAACTATCAACCACCTCTTGAAACAAGAAACCCTATTTTCGTGGAAACTATGTACCTGTTATAAATCAAATATCTCTAAAACTTATGCACTCACCGACTTTTACCGAGTATTTTATTGTTAAAATCACTATTGCATCTTATAAGATTAAACTTTGGAACTGTCACTGTCAAAAAGTTACGTTGAATCTGAAATATAAATGCAACGTAAAGTAAGGCATTCTCTACAATTTCCGCAAATTTAACAATACATTATTATTTCGCGGCTCTAAAAACCGTTATGTACCAAATTTCATACGTGTATTGCTCTGCTTTTATGTTAGTCATTTAATTTACTTATTTTCCTTTTTATCAATGTATTAATTTATTTCTATTTGTGTATTTTTGTTGTTTATTCTTTTTTTTATTTGTTTTTTATTGCTTATCTTTTAAATTTATTTACTTTTTTTATTTTTTTCCTATTTACTTTTTCCCAATACAAATGTGTAGGGGAGAAGCTTGTACCTTGAACCGGAGTTTTTCGAGATTCAATTATTTCTATATTTTAAAATCTTAAGGCCCACTTTTTGGACTGGCTTGGCCTTTACTTACAGTAAAACTTTATATTAAAAGGCTGATTCAATAAATCAAATCTAAACCGACTATATTGCATATTATAGTTTTTTACAAATTTGGTCCAAGGTACAAACAGGTAGTGTACCTTGGCCCAGGAAGTCTTGTACATTGAGGCACATATAAAAGTACCAAAATAATACTAAGGTAAATACCTTAATGCAAAATGAGACTACTCCACATTGTCAGTCTTGAATTCGATGTCGAAAATCTGTATTCCTTTGTGCCCTTCCAAGAATGCAGAGTGTCGTGATGGTGCAAGTTTTAGCAATACCTCTTCAATATCAATTTCAAATTGTTGAGTCCTTGGGCCAGAAAATTTGTTGGTGTTTATACATCTGTTGAGATATGGAATCATTAAAAAAGGGCGTAAGGCAGCTTGGGCAAGACAGATATGTACTTTTCTTTTCCACACTAGTTTTGTGAGACAAAAATCACCTACTGCTGAATCTGAGATTTGTACCTTTGTTGATTTATTCTGGCATTCTTCAAAATCATCTTCAGCATCTAAGTCGGGGTCATCATCGTAAACAGCAATATTTTTAGATCCTTCATCTGAAGATGCTGATGACGACTGCATCACTTTTCTTTTAAAAACTTCTTGTTTTTTTGCGTTTTTGTACGTCTTTTTTTATTCGCTTCAATTAGCGTTTTTTCAGGCGTGTCAGTTAAAATTCGGCATTTTTTTGACTTCTTGTGGAAGCAATCCTTGGAGCAGCTTGCAGCTAGGACTAAACACTTCCGGGTAGGTTAATGCAGTGGTAAAATTCTGTGTAAACCGTGTCATGTTTGAACAGGAGGTGCCAGAGATTGGTGTGGATATATTGGAGGCTGTCATACAAATGTTTGTTGTATATGTTAGCTGTAAAAATGGAGCTTCTTGTGATGTAGAGTGTTCAATATATAGGCGATCAGTTACTAATAATCCCACGGAGTGCTCTTGAAAGATGTTCTCATTAAATGGCCAAATACCAGACACTCTAAAGCCGGACGGAATATTTGTAGGCTTAAATGCTGAAGGGTATGCTATCCCCGATATTTAAGCCACATCATGAATTGAAATAGGTTTTCGAGGGTGGCAGCTTATCCAATAGGCGCATGCTGTGTTGTAATATGTCTTGTATGGTCCAAATATGCTTCAGACTATTGGCTGAAGCTTGTGGCTGGTATGTAAATGAAGAGTAAGCATAACTATCGCGTTTTTTCCCAATGTTATTGCTTTCATGGTAATATGGTTTCTATGGTTATCTAAGATAAGTAGCACTTTATTATTTGACGAACAGCTTAGATGTTTAGTAAAGTCGTGAAGATACTGAATAAAGATTAATTTGTTAGTCCAACCACTAGGCTGAGCAGAACCAATAGATCCAAAAGGTGCATCTCTAATGACAAAATATTTATAATTGACTCTAAGAAATATATATATATATATATATATATATATATATATATATATATATATATATATATATATATATATATATATATATATATATAAGGCTGACACGCTGTTACCTATAGCATTTACGCATGCAATGATAGTTACATTGATTCCTCTTTCACCTGAAGTTGCACTTTCAACTTGCTCTACCCCTCTGCATGCCAAAATTTTGTCTGGAACCAAAAACAAGAATTATTATAAGCTAAAAATTCCTCTCCTACGACAAAGAAGGAAAAAAAGCAACAACAAAATTAAAAATTTACCTGACATATGTACGTTTGTGTTTCCGCTTTCGCCTAAATTGTAACCTTATCAGCGGTAAACTAATACTTTTCTATAACACGCTTCAGCTCCTCGAAAAATGTGGACACATTGTGCTTGTTAAAGACAGCGGATCGGGCTAAACTTGTTGCTTCCGGTTTTCTTACACTTATTGTCTTCCTGCATTTCACAAAGTCCAAATACCATTGGTTTCTCGCTCGACCTTTGTTTTCCCCAAAAGCGGAGTTTGTTCTATTGTTGACTTTTGCAAAGTCGTAGGCGAGGACCTGAAGATCTCGACGAATAAAGCCATTATGCATATGAGACATTGCAACAATCTAATCGCATAAGCTTTTTTCCTCAGCTTCCGTAAACACTTTTTTAACAGCGCAATTTTCATAAGATTTATACGACACATTTTGCTCGAGTTTAATCAAATATCTTTTTAAAGTAAATCGGGATGCTTTAAAGTCTTTCGATTCAGTACACACTGAAATTTTGTTACTTTGGACAGCATTTGCAGCAGCTTGTGATGCATTAAAGTTGAGGCGATTGCGCTTGACACAATCTGTACTTCTTGGCATCTAAAATAAGAAATTCTTCAAATAATATAACGGATCAAAAAGATTAAAAGAGTTATTGTACTGTACCTTGAGCCAGTGGTTCAGCGTACAAGTCCAGCAGGATGTTCAAGGTACAAGCCTACTACATTAAAAAAATTAATCGTTTTATAACCTACAATCACCAAAAATAATAAATTGAGCATGACCAAAATAATTCGTCTTCATACATAACTTTAACATAAGGCGTGCGAGAATTTAATTAGTACACTATACAAATAAAAAATATGTATACAATGGCGTGAAAATACTTACTTTTGGAGCAAGAAAAAATCTGCACGCGGTCACATCAAACCCGTTTAACACACATGATTGAAATAAGTAGTCACGCTTTGGTGATGGATACGTTAACTAACGACCCCTATTTGAATGCGATTTAAGCGGTAAATTTGAAAATTTTACTGGTGGTCCAAGGTGTAAAGCTTTTCTCCTATATAATATGCGTGTTTTGCTGTTATACAATAATGTGTAGCTTTAGTATATATTCAAAGATACATGTATATAATACTAAATTTTTAGATGCAAGAAGACTGCATAAGTTGTAGGAGAAAAGCATCTGTGTTTTCGAGAAAGTCTCTCTGATTAGTTATAACGCATAGAGAGTCTTTTGTTTGCAAGTCAGTAGTATATGGTCTGAATTTCCGTATTCCCTGCATTCACAATCTTGGCTCTCTTCTATATCTTAAATAAATGGCTAGAGAAAAGACCGTGATTAAAACGTAACCTACATATTCTAGTTACAAAATATCTGTTATATAAGCAATCCTTGAAATATGAGGTCCTAGGGCGAGTTGCCTGGATATTTCTGTAATATTGGCCTTTGTTACTTTGATTATGAACTTGTTACCAATTATTTATAGCAATATGTTTTCCTACGTGGATAAGATCCTGAGCACGACAATTATATCTAAGCAAATCTCCCCCATCTATTGATCCCTTTGCTAATTTGACGGCTGTCTCGTTGCCGATAACCCCATAATGTGTCTCACTCATACAAAAGCAACGCTTTTATTATTTTCTTTCGCATTTTTTAGCGCTTCATAGAGTTATAGACGCTAGCAGCGCTTTGATTCTTTCTTGAAGTGCATTATTTTCATTAAAACGCTTTGGCTCTCAGATATTACTGCAAACTATTTATGGTCTATAGTATATTTATATTTGACGGCTTTTATTAGCGCAATTAGTTCAGCTGAGAAGGCTAGCATGTGTTTCTCGAGCTTGACGGTTTTTTAGATTTTTCTTCGTGTCATAAAGGGCCCATCCGGTCCGTATTCTGAATTGGAGTCATCGGCATATATTTCGTAGCTTTTGGACTCATGTTTTGTCTTGTGGAGCTGCTTAAAATATAAAGTTTATAAAAAAGCAATAATAAATCAAGATGAGCTACATCAAAGAATAAAAACAGCTGCTCAAGAAATTTTTTGAGTCAGTCTAAAAAGACTAAGAAGATCGTTCCTAAGACGATGTCGTTTATGTATGTAAGACAGAATGGCCGTCAATTTGAGCATCTGTTATGAATAAAATAATTTTTGTAAACGTCACAATCTGCTTATTATTTTTTATTAACTACCTGCATTCACTTCCAAATTTACTTTCAATCGTCGACAGTGAATTACTTTTAGAGATATTGATAATGTTTTATACCATTTTAGAATCTCCATAAACCAGGGAAGTTTTTGAAATTATGAGCCAGTAAATTTCACCAAGTTTTTTTTGAGTACGGAGGTATATTCCAAATTAAAAAAAAATGGGGGAGCAAAATCCGATTTTCAATTTCTTTTTCTTCAAGTTTTCTATAACATAACACAAAATAATTCAGGTCGATTCGATAACACCATTATGAAGATTAACATGCGCAGAAATCACATTCCGGAAATGTTTTTTTCTGCATGTGGGGGGGGGGGGGCAAAATACCTTAAAACTTGACAATTTTCATTTTTTTCATAAACTTGACAATATCTTGAAAACCGTAAGTTTTTTGATAAGATTATATAGGGTTTTTCTAAAAGTACTTGAGCTAGCCTATCTTAGTGTGACGTTTGATTTACGACTTTTGGGACACCTGCATATATATATATATATATATATATATATATATATATATATATATATATATATATATATATATATATATATATATATATATATATATATATATATATATATATATATATATATATATATATATGCAGAACTTGCCGCAATTTTAACGACAGATATCCAGACTTATCAGCGATGAACAAGACTAAATTCAAACGTTTTGAAGCAAAGTTTCTATGTTTGAACCTCAATACCGGTAAAAAGGTGGCACATCCAGTGACCGAAGATGAAACCAGTGAAGTCAATTTTAGAGCTTATTTTGAGGCTTATCCCCAATCATTAATACGCTCAGCCTACGCTGACGTAGGAGTAAGCTATTCGCCAATACAGAGGATCCTAAGTAAGCATAAATATCATCCATACTCGTACATACCTGTACAAGAACTTCATGCAGGCGATAATGAGAAGCCTATGGAGTTTTGTGAGTTCGTAGTCACTCTCCAAGAATTAATTTTGAACAAACTGAAGGCACGGCAATGGGCCACCTACTCTCTCCATTCATTGCAGACCTTTTCATGAGTAGTTTGAGACGGATTTAGAAAATGAAAGTGAGTATATCCTAGAGTATGATTTCGTTACGTGGACAATATTTTTGCAGAGTTTAACACAAATATATGCAAGTTAGATGATTTATTAAAAGACTGAACTCTCAATCTAATTCAATAAAATTCACCCCCGAATTAGAAGTTAACAGTAAACTTCCTTTTCTAGATGCACTAGTTATTAGAGATAATGACTATCGGGAATTCGATGTCTACAGGACGGAAGCTACCACTCTAAGTTACATTCCAAATAACTCACATCATACGTTTGCACACAAAAAAACGGCCGGCTTAAGTTTCTTAGTAAATGGATTGATAAATTTTCACTCAAGTAAAAGTAGATACAGTATAGAATTAGAGTACATCAAAAACGTGGCTTAATATGACGGATATTTGGACTGCTTAGTGGAAAAATTAATTAATAGACACAGAACAAAAAAAAAGTGTTAGCGGAATGCACGACATTCAGGAAATATATACATATATATATATATATATATATATATATATATATATATATATATATATATATATATATATATATATATATATAAATTTAAACGAACCTTGGTTTCGGATTCTAAGGGCCCATATTCGCGCTAGTTTGAAAAATGTTTGAAAAATCTCACCATCGATACCTCTCTATTAGCCATTTTTTTTAAATAAAAATTCGCTATTAAAGTAATCCAACACACCCGCAAAGTTGTAATTTTGTACATTCTTTACATACAATGCCAAAATGCATGGACAACATCAAATTTGTCGGCGATGCCATACTTCCACACACATTGACGATGTGGAAGTAATTAAATCTGATATACATGACTTGAAACGACTTGAGTGGTTAAAGTCCAATGCCTGGCGAAGACAGTGTAGTTAGCTGAAGTAACGGGTCGACTAGGACATACTGTAGGCCTAAATCATTACTCAACGATACTCAAGCAATACAAATAACAAAATCCCGTAACCGATTAAATCGCTTATCAACAATGACGACGTTAGAATGAAAGATGAGATGAATTAAAAAAATTGCGAAATGATTGTTTTTTAAATGGGAATTAAATAGTATATAGTGAAAATATCAAGGATCTATCGCTTTTATAAAGTAAAGATGACGTTTTTTCCAAATCATTATTTGACTATTTTTTGTCACACAATTTGTTCAAAACCCTGGCGGACCATACTATATATCAAAAAAGTTTCCTAAATTCTAGGCCTTTTGGATTCCAAATAAAAACCTAGTTCAAACTGCAACGTGTATGATATTCCTTAATTATTTCATCACGAGAGCTGCTGAAGGTAGCGACTGTGGAAGTCATTTCGAAACCAGATGTTTTCTTAAAGATGACGCATAAAAAATTAAATTTTTGCAAATGCACCGCCATTATGTATTTCCTTCATAAGTTTCATACAAGAATATGAAAAGCTACGAAAGAATGAAATAAATAGTGTCGCATTTGCAAATGTCGCGTACGTGTAGTAGAATGTTCAAAATAATAAAAAAGTCTGTGGCGAATAAAATGCATCAAGTGCGTTATTGTAATGAATTTTCATAAAAATGTTTTTAATGAAAGCAGGTATCAAATTTGATTACCGGTATAGCCTATATTGTAAAAATAATGTAACTTTTCTGGTATTTCTTGACCTCTTCGCGCCAAAAAACTTAATATTTGTCTGTGATATAATAATAATAAAAAATAAATTGCCTTTATTAAAAAGGTACACCCATAGAATACTTATACATATAAATAATTATACAAATTTAAAAACAAAAACAAATTATGGAGGACACCATACCAAAGCCCCGGCGAAGTTTAGCCACAATGGACTCCTACTCAACCGTTGCCAAGTCATGTCATCACTCTTGCCAGAATACCACCTCGAGACCACCCACCCAACCCAAATAGAGAGAAAGGGAGAGAGAGAGAGAGTCACATACACAATACTTAAGCATTACCAATGCTTATGCTGCCAAGATTCTACTCCACGCCGAAGACCACAACGATAGTAGATATATAGCAGATATACGGCCTTCAATTTACATATCGTATGCAGAACACAGATCAACAGAACAAAAGTTACAAAAAAGTTGTTGTTAAAATTCAAATAATTTAAACCGCAAATCCAAGATAAATCTGTTATTAAAAGCTTATATTTGTATTTAAATTTATTTATGTTATACTTCTTGAATTCTTTAGGTAAATAATTATACAACTTAATGGCATTTTAGATAAAAGATCTTTTAAATAGACCTGATCTAAGACGCGGAATTGTAAACATGTCTTTACAATTTAATAAGTTTATCTTTAAGACATGAGGAAGCATGTGCCGATGTTAATAAGGAATGCGTAAAGTTTCCCAAGTGATGTCTTTTTCTGTGTTGCATGTTTAACCAGTTCATGTTAACAATTGTTTGTAAAACATGAGCGTCTTTTCTTAGATTATTTACCAGGCGACAGTAATAGTTTTGAACCTTCTGTTCGTGATTAACTTCATGACTGTCAATACAGGAACCGTAAATAAAATCACAATAATTAAAGAAACCAATACCAAATTCTAAAATGTGTCTAGAGTTATATTGAAGATAAATAGGATTTTTTTCATCGGGTTCTTCACATGCTCCCCAAACCTCAGATCAGAATTCAACACAACACCAAGAATCCTCGCTGACTGTACAAAAGATAACGTACCACCAATTTCAATATTTAAATTACTTTTACACATTACTAAACTGTTTTTATTTCCAAACAACATAATAGTGGATTTACCAGAGTTTAAACTGAGATTATGCTCCATTGGAGTTTTTCTTAATAGCTCCAACTCACCGTTTACAAGACCATCAGCATGCGAGCATTCTTTAGGATCAAACTAATAACATATTTGCGTATCGTCGGCATATGCTTGAACCTTACCAATATTGATTGATTTTAATATAGTGGAATTGTAAATAATGAACAGAAGTGGCCCTAAAATTAAACCCTGAGGCACGCCTGACACAACATCTAAAAACTGGACATTTTATGATGACAAAGTATGGCTTGTTTTCTCTCCGACAGATACGACTTCCTGAGAGTGTAAGCCTCATCATCAAAACTATAATATTTTAAGTCAAGTAGCACAAGCACACCCACCCCCATCCACAGCAGAATTAATATCATCTAGAATACACTTACCCCCCCCCCCCCACACACACACACACACCGCGCGAGCAAAATCAAGATTAAGCTAAAGGCAAATAATAAATAACTAAACTAAAAATGAACGTTGCTATAATCAATATGGAAATATGAATTGTTTGCAAAAATTTACACAAAAACAAATCATCTACAACATTACAGAATGGTTCTAACTATTTTTTTCAACTACACAGAATGTCTTATCATCAATAAAATGCCCTTACAAAAGCTACATAGTGTAAACTAACAGCATAGTGTAAACTAACAGCACATAATCTCCAAAAAATAGGCATATATACAAGCAAAATACAAAAATTAAGCGAATCGAATTAAGTGTATGTACACAAAGACACACATAACAGATAGCTGCATAAATATGTATACCGATATGTACCAATACTACTGTATAATAAAATCTGTTTTATAAACAACAATAACAATATAGTTTAATAGTTCACAAAATTATCTTATAAATCCCAGATAGTAGAAATAAAATTTTTCGAAAAAAAAAACAAAATTTTTCGGGAAAAACTTGTCCGATTTTCCTTGATAACAAATTTACCCAAGCCACTTGCAGTGCACTTACCATATTTGATCAAAACTGGCCCTTTATTTTTTTAGTTTTCAATTCGATTTATATATATATATATATATATATATATATATATATATATATATATATATATATATATATATATATATATATAAGATCGCAGTTATGGATACACAAAATCTTTCCACACAATTGTAGAGACTATTAAATAATTGATTTTAAAATCCACTCGTTTGATTAGTCATTAGACTAGAGTTGCGAACAAAAGCCGGTTAACCGATAGATCATTTATATTTTAAAACGAAATTGCAATTAGGTATAGGACTATTATATAATCGCTTTTTAAACCATTTCGATCTGTCTGAGTTACCTACATAAATATGCAAAACTAGATCAAGCTTTTGTGTAAATTCGAACTAGACTTTTTCGAAAACCGGCTAATCAATCAAATATACGGACGACAAATTGACTAATTTGCTTTCACATCATTACGATAACGTTTTGATTTGAGTAGTATTCATATATCACTGTAGTCCTGGATTCTTGCATGGTAATGCAAATTTGAGTACCGTAGTGTTTCTGGTACCGCTGCTAATTAAACGTAATAAATATCAATGTCAAAACATTACAAAACATAGCTAACTTTTTTATAAATATATACAAGCAGATGAAGTTTAGTACGAAATTCGAATCGTAAATCGTAACCAATAATTACAACTCTTATCCTGTTTGTCCGCCATCGCACTCACCTTATCTAAGAAACCTAACGGCCAGAGGTCATATGACCGCTAATTAGATCGGCTAAGTAATGGTTCAATCGGTCAATCATTTAACCAACCAACGAATAATAGATCGACCGGTTTTAATAGCTTGATTCTCAAGATTAATAAAAACTGTTTTTTTTTTCTAAAATACCCATCATTGTTGGTAAGCGCTAACCAACAAAAATATAAAAAAATATCAAAAACCCTTACCCCTGCGTGTGTCTTGACCGAACTCTTAACGCAAGTGGTTATGATACCTGGTTCTTAATTTTTGTTTCTTAAAAATTAGGAAGTATGTAATTTAGTTTATAATAGTGTGAGCATTTACAAGAAAGTGTGGACGCAACAGTGCTTTATGGTAGCGAATTTTCATAGAAATGATCTTCATCTTTTACGAATATTAAATATTTATAAACATTGAAACTGACCTTGGTAATCCTAGAGCTTAAGTCTCCTTACCGGCCATACTCTTGCGCATACGCTCTCTTGTATTCGAGTTTATGCGGTATTTCCACGTCTTTTTCTTGATCGACTTAATAAGGTATTAAAGCCTGGACGCAGCAAGTGCGTTATGGTAGTGAATTTTCATAGAAATGATCTGGCACAAAATATTTTATTATAACTTTTTTTTCTTGTAACATAAAAATCTTAATTTTGGTGTATAGTTTACTTTTTATATCGTAAACCTACCTACCAAATTTGGTTATCATATATTTTTTATTTTTTAAGATAAAAATTTTTTTCAAATGAAAACTCAAAATTTTTCCGGAAAACCCTGTCCGATTTTTCTGATTAACGAACTTGTCAAAGCCATTTACAAAAGAAAGGCACATGCCAAATTTTATCAAAATCGGCCTATTATTCTTTGAAATAAAAATTTATTTCGAATGAAAACTCAAAATTTTCCCGGAAAACCTTATCAGATTTTCATGACTAACAAACCTGTCAAAGCCATTTGCAAAGGAAAGGTACATGCCAAATTTTATTGAAATCGGCTTATTACTTTTTGAGATAAAAATTTTTTTCGAATGAAAACTCAAAATTTTTCCGGAAAACCTTATTCGATTTTCCTGACTAACGAACTTATCCAAGCCATTTACAAAAGAAACGCACATACCAAATTTTATCAAAATCGGCCTATTATTTTTTGAGTTATCGGTGTGATATATATATATATATATATATATATATATATATATATATATATATATATATATATATATATATATATATATATATATATATATATATATATATATATATATATATATATATATATATATATGCATATAAAAATTGAAACTGACCCCGGATATGGGTTCTAGGGGTCCTAGATCGCGCTCATTTGAAGAAATTTTTTCAAAATTCAAAAGTCGAGATCTCCTCATTAGTGAATTTTTTCTAAGAAAATTCACTAATAATACATATTTTGATTAAGTCGCAGTAAACTATACATATATAGTTCTTCTTTCATTACTCCCTTTCTCAAAAACACATTGACGTAGCAAGTGCGTTTTGATTACGAATAAAGTACATAGAATAAGGTATCACTTGGAATACATTTAGTTTTTCTGTAAATGGTAAAAATGTACACACCTTAGATGCTTTACGTTTCCTTTTAATGAGAAAATAACAAGATTTTTCGGAAATTATCGTAAGATTTATATCTGTGATTGACAAGGACTGAATAAAAGTATACAAATATTATGATACCTTATTCGTTACTAGAACGCATTTACTGTGTCTATATTACTTTCATAATTCGTCTTTATATCTCATTCGTTAACACAACACTTTTATAATACATATCTTGTTCTTCACCATAATACGCTTGCCGCGTCAGTATTTTTTTATAATGCGTATCTTATTCGTTACCGTAACACACTTGGTGACGCAGTATTTTTTTCGTAATATAAAATGATACCTTATTAGTTACCATAAGACGATTGTTGCGACTGTATTTCTAAATTTAGTTTTTAGTCAAGTCCTTACTTTATTCGTTACCATAACATACTTTCCGTGTCGGTATTTCTTTCATAGAAGTTATTGATATCTTGTTCGTTACTGTAATACGCTTTCTGCGTTATTGTTTCTTTCATAGTACGTATTAATATCTTATTCGTTACCGTAACACACTTATTACGTTCGTATTTTTAAATTTAATTTTTAATTAAGCCCGTATCTCATTTGTTACCATAACACGCATGCTGATAGTTTCGATCTTCTCATTAGCGACATTTTTCTACGAAAATACGCTAAAAATAGTAGACTATTAAATCAGGAACGCTGTAACTTAAACAACTGCCTAAGCATCAGAGAAAGTGTCTATCTAAATGAATTTTCTGCAAATATTTTAGTAAAATGAAGGACAATTGCGGTTGAAGTAGAAACTGAAGATTTTATAAAGCACACTTCTTACCACATTTCTTCCACATAATTCGCATTCGTTTTCAAAATCTTTGTTTAAAATTCGCCAATTTCCAACTTTGGCGTTTTCAGAAGAAAAACTATAAGATGTACAAAGCAATTTTTCTGGTACCTTAAAAATTAGCCAAAAGTGTGGTATTGCGTTTGAACAAGTTGAATGCCTGCACGTTCCACCCTTAGGATGGGGTGTAAAATCGTCGGTCCTGTGTATTACTCGATTTTGGATACGTTAAATATCCCTACCATCCTTACAAGAAAAACGGGGATTCGGCAAAATATTCAGGGTAGTGAGGAGAAACTGCTTCCTGACGTCGGTGACTAGCCATAGTCGCCGAAATAGACCGAAGTTAAAGAAAGAGAAAGAAAATCGCACGTATACATGTTTGATATATAATTTCCGTTTAAAATGGTTCAGTTGACTAATAGTGAAATGACAGATATGTATTTCTGTTATGGAATGGGTCATGGTAACGCTCAAGATGGAAGACGTATCCATCATGAACAATACACTCAACGTGCAGTACCTAATGTAAGAACTTATATAAGAATCTACTCACGACTTTCCAAAACAGGAAGTTTGAAGAGATTAACAGCCGTCATAGGAAGACCCGCAACGGTAAGAACTATTCTGATCGAGGGAGCTGTCCTAAATGCAATTAGAAGAAACCCTGAAACTGCTACACAAAAAATTGCGCACGAATTAAACATTACCAAGGTAAGTGTATCGCAAATTTTAAAAAACCAGCAGCTGTATCCTGATCAGATACAAGGTGTGCAAGCTCTATTGCCCAGGGATTTTCCTCTGAGACTAACCTTTTGCCATTGGTTACGAAGAAAAAATAATAAATCCAGGTTTCTTGAGTGAACTGTTGTTTACGGATGACGTTTGTTTCCTCAAAATTCGATTATGAACTTCTACAGTAACCACGTATGGACTGAATTTAATCCACACGGCATGGTAGCGAATAATTTCCAGTAACAATTTTCTGTCAATACTTGGGTTGAAATTGTGAGTAACCACCTTTTTCGGCCTCATTTTCGTCCCCACCGACTTAATGGGGAACGATACAAAAGGTTTTTAGAGCGCCTTCTACCTGAACTTCTAGAGGAACTTCCAATTGGGTAAAGATGTCGTATGTGGTACATGCACTAAGGTGCTCCACCAGACTTCAGCCAAGTTGCGTATCAATTTTTAAATGGAAATTACCCTAATCCTTAAATTGGAAGAGGAGGTGCACAACGATTGCCTCCTCGATCGTCCGACATTAATCCTGTGGATTACTTTTTACGGGGACACCTTAAATCATTAGTGTACAAGACCCATGTTCAAAATGATTATGACGTACGAAATAGAATAGTTAATTCTTGTTTAATAATCAAAAATACACCAGGTATTTTTGAGTCCGTAATTCAATGGTCAGACGAATAAACGGTTGTATTGAAACCGCAGGTGGTCATTTCCAGCAACTGTTGTAGGAAAATGTTACTGTTCAGTTTAAGAAAAATTTCTATCAATATTAATCAAAAAAACTCTGGACGCAGCAAGTGCGTTATGATAGTGAATTTTCATTTTTAAAAAAATATTGCAAATATGTGTGTTTTCTTTTTAAGAAAGCAGGCATCGATTTTGGTATACATAGTAAAAACAATGTGCCATGTTTCATAAAAATAACTTTATTGTGTGAAAATGTACAAAAATTTCCAAAAGTAAACTTAAAGGTTTCCCGGAAAAACTCGTTTCTTGGTCAACCTTATAGGTTAATAGCAAATTGACCTATTCAAATATGAAGCATTTGATCAAAATGCGCTACCATAACGCACTTGCTGCATCCAGAATTTCTTTTCTTACAAACATGCATTATATATCGATGGAAAATGCAATAACATAAGCCGTTTTTGTTTAAAAAAAGAAAATTTGTATCACCAACGACTTATGGGCCAGCCTGTGATTGTAGAAATATTTTTTTAAGATGTAGCTCAAGACACCTTATAATTAATGTATACAAATTTTTTTCATATCTTGTATAATAACGGATATATTGAGCCTTATTGATTTTTTACGAAAATTCGACAAACATTATATACCATTAAACGATAAACTCTATAGCTAAGACTACTGCCAAGCATCAGAGAAAGGGTCTATTTGAAATGAATTTTCTGGAAACATTTTAGTAAAATGAAGGACAATGATGGTTGAAACTAAGACTTCAGGGTTTGTAAAACATCATTCTTGAGACATTTGATTTCCATAGCCCGTATTAGATTCAAGTTATTTGTCTAAATTTTGCCGATTTTGGCGTTTTAAATCGCAACTTTGACGTTTTGAGGAAAACCCCAATTTATTTTTCTTTAAATGCCTATAACTTTCTTGTGTTTTGATCTAGATAGCTAAATTTTGGTACGTAACTTACCTATAAGGATGTAAACCAGCGTACCAGGTTGCCCTTCCTTTGTTAATTCCGGAGATAAAATTTTCCGGGAAAACCTGGGCAGATTTTCCTGGATAATGAACTTATCCAAGCCATTTGCAAAAGGAATTTATTCACCAAATTTAATCAAAATCGGCCCATTATTTTTTGAGTTATCGGTGTGATACACACACAGATATATATATATATATATATATATATATATATATATATATATATATATATATATATATATATATATATATATATATATATATATATATATATATATATATATATATATATATATATATATATATATATATATATATATATATATATATATATATATATATATATATATATATATATATATATATATATATATATATATATATATATATATATATATATATATATATATATATATATATATATATATATATATATATACAGGATGATTCATTAAGAATGAGAAATCGGAAAGTTGGAGATACTACACGTCAATCTCCTGGCCGTGCGGGAAAGTCGATGACTTTCCAATACGGACTCGGGGGTCGACGGTTCGTGACTCACCAGCGGCGGATGATTTTTCAAAACACTGTCGTCGTTAAGATCGAGCTCAAGGTGGAGGGTAGGTTAGTTTAGATGAGCAAAAAAGGTCAGCAATGGCCTAGTTGCCACTAAGCATCTTACCTTTTTTACTACACGTCAAACTGTGACCATTAGCGCAAACGTGCCATATCCGAAAGTTGATAGTGTCGAAAATACAGGGTGTTGAAAGTGAAAATTTTAATTGTTTTGAGGTTTACAGTTAATAACTTTTGACCCTGTATGTCTTACATTAAATGTGAGTCAAGACCTGAAGGAGCAATCATTTGCAGTTAATTATGTCTTCGTTTCATTTCGGTATTTCGATCCGTTTTCAAGAAAAATAGATTTAACGAACATCCAGTGTGTTGGTAACATAAGAAATTAAAAGCGAAAAAAACAAATCATATTAATTAATTTCTCGTATTATCAAAACAGAATGTTCTTTAAATTGATTTTTCTCAAAAACGGTTTGAAAAAACAAGAACATATTATTAATTGAAAAGTGATTGCTCTTTCAGGTTTTGAAGCAAATGGCATGTTAGACATACAGGGTGAAAAGCTATTAACTGTAAATGTCGGTGAAATTGGTCATAAGTGGCGCCCTCTATGAGCAATGCGATTATTGCAACACATATCTTAGACATTTTGAAAGCCTCATCCGTCATCTGTGTTTCATTTCATTTTCTTTTAAATTTGATGATTTTTTTTTATCAAAACATCATATCATAACATAGCAACAGATCTTTATTTGTAGTTGTCATGATTTCGTACTAATTCAACTTTAATCTGTCTGAGAATGCTGTCAAGCAGCGAAACTAGTCACAGAAACGTTGAACAACATCCGAGAACATCTAACCCAACAGTGAAACCAGAGAAGTGGTCTCCAAGTCTGTATATAGTATGGACCAGTTTCACCAAGTTAGGGCAACCACAATCAATGAATTAAAAAAACATAGCTCCACAAATGTTCAAGTTCCTAATCACATATTTTCAAAATCATGACAAAAAAAACATTACTTTTAACACTATGTATTTCCGAAACTTTTGGATAAGGCATGTTTACGCCAAGGATCACAATTTGACGTGTAGTATCTCCAGCTTATATATATATATATATATATATATATATATATATATATATATATATATATATATATATCTGTGTGTGTATAAACTACAGATCTCCTCATTAGCAAATTTTTTTACCAAAATTCGCTAAAAAGATATTAATCTAATAGCTAATAAAAACCTCACTGCAAACATTAGCCAGCAATATTTAATTCTTCCATCTGTCGCTTAGTATAATTGACAGTTTAAAGTGTCAACTAGAAAAATTGCCTTTGGGGTGATAGCGAGGTATAATTGACAACTTCAAATGTCAGTTATTAACTGACGGATTAAACTGCCTGAGAAAGTAATTTAAATATTTAATTCTCAATTATGGCTGATTGACAATTTAAAGTACGGTTTCCTACAGGAACTTCTGCAGGAAGGCAGTATTTAAACATAGGTATCAATAAAGTAACCTAATTTACGTTGATGTTATTTTAACATAAAAGGATTGAAATTCAATGATGTTTTTCTATGTTTTAGCTCTACGTAAATCGAATCTCAACACCTACGTAACTTGCGTTTAAGGTTTCACAGAACGACGAAAATAACAAAACGAAGCCCTTTTTCAAGTCATAATGAAATTCCAAGACGAAGTTAGCAAATAGAAGGAAGCAGGCATTCTAGGAATTCTCTGAACTTGAATTTAGATTTGGACTACTTCTTGAACGTCACTTTACTCCTACCTAAAAGAAATAATGCAGTGAATACCGGAAAGTGCTGCAGTTGTTTACTTGGTACTTCTTAATTATTACTCATCGGCCTGTTAAATTCAATCAAGCTCTGAAAACATTTGCATTTACACACTTAAGGCGTTGCAGTTGACAGTGAGAAAACTTGTGATTCTATAAAAGTCTAAGCCATCTGTTCTTGAAAACAGGTATTAACTTTTAGTTCTATTTTTATAATCTCTTTTAACACCCTCCATTTTTAATTGAAATAGCTATGTTCCTGTCGCGTTTTTGTTAGTAATATAATTTCAACATGCGCTACTTTAAAATAAATACCTGCTTCTGAGAAATTTTCTGACATAAACGTAATAGTCTTAAAAGTCTGGATTGCATTGATATTTTCATCAGAATGAATTTTCACTAAAGAAAATTAATGAAGTATTTAACAAGTTAAAAAAAGATCTATCAAAGATACATTATTTATTGTTGTTGGACGAACTTCTCAGAAACACTAAGGTTGTTAAATCTGTCAGTGTGAAGTTAAATCTGACATTTATCAATTACTATAACAAGCAGTGTAGCGCATCATTTAATATAATACGTTTTAGCTCCTTGTTTTTAGCGAATGTGTATAAAAGAAATCAGTTTTGAGAAGATCGTGATTTTTGATTTTGTAACCTAAACATAATGGGCCAATTTTGATTGAATTTTGTGAGACCTTCCTTTTGCAAGTGGCTTGAAAGAGTTTGTTAGTCAAGAAAATCGGACCAGTTTTTCCTGGAGAAATTTGTTTCCTTTTGGACAATTTTTGTATCTCCAAAAATAACAAAGCTTTAGCAACAAAATTTGGTGTGCAGGTTTATATTCAAAAAGGTACACAACGTACCAAGATTTAGATCTATAAGTTGAAACAAGAAAAGGTTATGGGCATTTAAAGAAGAAGAAAAATAGGTGTTGCTGGTAATCAGAAAAACGCACAAGACGAAACTATTTTGTGTGGATAACAAAATCTGTTATATATTGCAGACAAGGATTAAGTTTTTTTTGGCGCAAAAAGGTCAATAATTACCAGCAAAATCACTTTCAAAACTTTATAGTTTTTCTTCTTAGAACGTCAAAGTCGCGATTTGCAACGCGAAAATTTGCAACTTTTAGGCAAACAATTTAAAACAAATACGGGTTATGTAGAGAAAGTATTGCAAGAAGTGGGTTTTATAAAGTTTAAGGATCAACCGTCATTGTCCTACATTTTACTAAAATAATTGCCGAAAATTCATATCAAATAGAGCCGCTCTCTGCTGCTTTGGCAGTAGTTTTAATTTAAAATTGACAACTTTTAAGCAAAGAACCTGAAACGACTGCTGGTTCTGTAATGTAGAGAAAATGTCGCAAGAAATGACTTAAGTCTCGGATTCAACCGTCATTGTTCTGCATTTTACTAAAATATTTGCAGAATATTAATTTAAAATAGACCCTTTCTCTGCAGAAGTTTCAGTTATAGAGTTTGTGGTTTAACAGTTTACAATTTTTAGCGAATTTTCATAGAAAAACTGTGTTAGTAGGGAGATTGCGACTTTGGATGTTTAAAAGATTTTTTAAAATGAGCGCGAACTACACCGGCTAGAGCCCATTTCCGGGGTCAGTTTTAGTTTTTATCTGCTAACATATGCACAGAATGGCGCATTTTTACACTGGCAGTTATACAAACTTGTCAGCTGTTTCCAATTCTTGGACGTCAAATGAAGAATTAAATCAAAGCTACGTATATTATTTATCTCCAAGAAGTTGTGCAAAATGTCTTGGATGTACCCAAAAAGTTCTAATCATTCATTAAATCAAAGAGCCGCTCGAACTCTGTTTTCAAAGTTAGAACTTATAGTTCTAGCATGCTTCATACGCCCCTGACATTGCTGATACTGAACAAATAAATATATGTCTTCCGAATTTCTCAGCCCATATATCCGAGATCTCGCCGTTCCTTCTACGTCTCGAAGGATTTTTTTATTAGGTTGTATGTGCGCTTTAGGACCGCAATGGCGTCAGGTCCAGATGAGATGCCATTATTTCCTTAGAGATATTTCGTTGCTGGTCTTTTTCTCGTTGATTCAGAAGCTGTCCAAATTATGTATAGGAAAGTGTATATTTTTATCCGGAAAGGTATTGTCCTGGTGTGAGAGGTGGAGACCGCGGTTTAACGGAGGATTCTAGCCAGGTGGTCATCGTTTGTAATTTTCCAAAATCATTTCATAGGCTGTTGCATGACATTATTAACAGTTACATATAGAATCTTGTCACCGTACCAAGGTTTTGTGATAAGCCGGTCAACCGCAACTAACTCAGTTTTTTGCTGATGTTTAGGTGAAGCGAGCAGGTTAATGTAGTCTACACTGATATAATAATAATCATAATAGTAATATTTATTGCACTCACAGTGCAAATGGACATGTTCAGCGAACTGTTTTTCAACATATCCAGCTACAGAAAAAAATTAAAACAGGGTAATATCAAGTTCATGTGTTCCAGTTAGCAGACTATATCCCAAAGCATATTTTACAGCCCTTATTGAAAGGGAAGCTATACCCTTTCTATGCAGATAATTGAATAGGTAAGATATTAAGTAACAAAAGGAGCTTTTAAAACTTGCAGCTCTGTGTATAGAAACAGTCAAGTGACTCGTGCCTCGCAGGAGTCTGTCATGTACATCAGTTCGAAGCCTGACACAGTCATATAGGTAATCAGGTTTCCTTTTCCGAACAACCTTGATTACTAAAGTGGCATAGTGAACAAGTCTCTTTTCTTGCATGTTCAGCCAGTCCAGTGCCCGCATGTAAGGCGTAACATGAGTAAAACGGGGTACGTTAGAACAAATCTCACACACCAATTCTGCACCTTCTGGATACGGTACCCGTCCAGACGCGTCGGACAAGGACCATACACATAATCACCATACGTGAGCTGTGACAGGATTAGTGAGTTCATTAAAAGTTTACGTGCATCTTGGGGAAGACAATCACGGTACTGATACAGGTGTCGCAGTCTATAGAACGCAGAGCGGCAGAGATGGTCCACATGTCTGGCGAACTGCAGGTTCCCATCCAGTATCAATCCCAAATTTCTGGGATTATCCGAATGGGACAAGGCATCAGACCCAAGCAACACAGACAGTCGAAGACTGCGGACCTGTTGAACATTATATGAGGTGCCAAGAATGAGAAAATTGCACTTCTCAGGATTGAAGCTCAGGTTGTTGCTCCACGCCCACGTCTGAACTCTCTGCAGGTCTCCATTTAACCGCCCAATCTGTTCATCAGCATTAGATACACTAAGAGGAATATATAATTGCATATCGTCTGCAAAACACTAAAGAGTCGACAGTAGAGGAATGCTATTCACATCAGCGGTAAACAAGTTGAACAGAATTGGACCAAGTATTGATCGTTGAGGCACCCCCACCGATACTGGGCGGAGCTCAGAGCAAGCTCCATCATCAAGTCTCACCATCTGCGATCGACCACTAAGGTAGCTGGCAAACCATTGTAAAAGGCGACCAGAAACTCCATAACTCAACAATTTAGCAAGCAAAAGAGAGTGGTCAACAGAATCAAAGGCCTTCGTTATATCCAGCATAACTAGAGCAGTAACATAGCCCTGATTCTGATGAGTGAGAATATCATTAACTACAGAGAGTATGAGAGTTGAAAAGCTATAACCGCGTTTAAAGGCAAACTGTTGAGAAGATATAATACTTTCAGCAAATTCCGACGACTGTTTGTTAATCACACCTTCAGCAATTTTAGAAGGCACAGATTGCAAGTTTATATTACGAAAGTCACTCAGTGACTTTGGAGAGTTAATCTTCGGGATCGGTATACCCACTGAGACCTTCCACAAGTCAGGAAACACACCACACTCCACAGAGTAATTTATATAATATGTGTCAAAGGAGCAGCACAGAAATCAGCAGTTAACTGCAACATCCTTCCACTGACACCATCAAACCCAATACAAGATGACTTCTGCTTGATAATGAAGTCTCTCACCACCTCACAGGAGACAGGAGAATAGGTTATACAATCATCGGTAACATCGTCTGTAAGACATTGATAGTCAGTTACCAACAGTGAGGGAAGGCCCTCAGACAGGGAGGAAAAATAATTATTGAAAGCATCCGCTGAAAAAATGTCACAAGGGATAGATTGTGTGGAGTTGGCAGCTGTACCCCACTTTTTCAAAAAAGACCAGAGTTTTTTAGAATTTCCCGCCCTCTCATCTAAAGACTGTCTGAAGTAACACTTTTTCTCCTCCCGTACGGCAAAGTTATAATAATTCCTCATCTGACAATAGTAATCTCTAAGTGAAGCCTTTCCAAAAGCAAGGAATTTCACACGAGCCTTTTGCTTCATATCTGAATAGCCGTGGACTAACTGGATCATTTGCAGATTCCTGGATTATTGCATGATTTGTAGGACCTAGTTTGATCCTACCTAAGTCGGAGGGAGCAGTACGTAAACATGCATCGGTTTTCAGTCAGAACTAATATTGGTAAAATCTTGGGTACTACAGGGCTCAGTTCTTGGCTTCCTGCATTTTAACATCTCTGTTAGTTGTGTGATCGCTTGTTTTCGCAATATGTGGGGTCTATTATATGCAGACGACCTCAATATTTTTGTCGGCCTTGAATGTGTCTTTCTCTACAGCAGGCTTTTAAATCTCTAGAGTCGTAATCACATGCAAACAGTCTTTATATAAACATGGACGTTGTATTTCAGGACTGAATACATTTCTATGATATGGTGCTGCCAAGACATTTCCCTTCTAAAGCCTGCAAGTCAGTTGATTAGTTTGCCTCGTAGATTTATATATCTATTTTTCCATTTTCGATGGTCGGTAAAATTGGTATTTCTCTTCGCAGATTGATTTTAGATACTTTGCGCATAGGTAAATATAATACCAATGAATTATGATATTTGTAAACTGCCGGTGCACCTCCTACTAAATTTAATTTCATACAAAAACTAAAAAATTATTATCCATTTTGTTAGAACTAAAACAAGAGATATTGGCTCAAGAGCCCTTCTATATAGATATAGAGAAAACTAATGTGGCATGATAGGAAATTAAATTTTCCATCTGGTCATGTAATAAAATTCTGGACGCAGCAAGTACATTATGTTAGTAATTTTTTATGATATGGCACCAAATATATTTTTATAACCTTTTTCTTTAAACATACAAATACAAATTTTGATATACAGTTTCCTTTTAATATCGTAAACTTATGTACCAAATTTGGTTACCATAGCGTTTCCATTTTTTGTGATAAAACTTTTTTCCGAAAGAAAGCTCAAATTTTTCCCGAAAAACCAGGTACGATTTTCGTGGATAACGAACTTATCCAAACCACTTACAAAAGGAAAGTACGTGCTAAATTTTATCAAAATCGGTCCATAATTTTTTAGGTTATCGGTGTGATACACACAAACACACACACACACACACACACACACACACACACACACACACACACACACACACACACACACACACATATATATATATATATATATATATATATATATATATATATATATATATATATATATATATATATATATATATATTGTGAAACACACTTAGCATAAAATAGTTTTTGTGGAAAACGCTGAGACGCGTGATGTTTAATTTAATAAAACAGAACTGTTAAATTTCACCTTCCACACTGCAAAAATTGGTAGTTAATAAGAAACGATTAATGATAAAGTACGTTTAGATAAAAGACAAGATAAGAAATTTAAGATGAGAGTCAGTGAAGAATTCAAGAGCAGATTATTCCATTGCGTGCAAGTGAATGGAGAACATTTTGAACATTTATTATAAGAAAGGGACGTTTTTATTAGGTTGATTTTCGAAATTTGAATTTCAGGGTAAACTGTTTAGTTTTAATATTCCGGTATTAAGTTTCCACCCTGTATTGAAAACTGTAACATTAGATCATACATATGGGGTATCTCCGCATTCAGAAAAATGTGATCCATCGAATTGTGATGAAAAAATGTTGGGTTGCTATTAAAAAAAATAGATTAAGTGGTGGAGGTAAAATGGTGGGAGTTTAATTTTTTTAACTATGATTATAAGATAATGTTCGACAAATTAAACTTTACGTGTCTCGGCGTGACAGCTGTCGTGGTTGCACTAAATACCTTGACTTTTTTTAATAGTCATGCAAAATTTCGGATTTTTTATTATTTCCAGTGAGAGATAATGAACTGTGATTTCGGCTATAACCGGATGTGCCCCCACCTCGAAAATATTTATGTAGAAGACTAACATTTACTAGGTATATAGTATACGTGTGTGTGTTTTGTTTCTTTAACATCGGTCTATTTCCGCGACTATGGCCAATCACCGATGCCAGGGAGCAGCTTCACCTCTCTATCCTGGAATGTTTTCCGAACACCTGTCTTTCTGTAAGGGGGTAGGCATCTTTAACCTGCACAACATCACACGGACACGAGACCAACGGCTTTATGCCCCCTCTGAAGGGCGGATCGTGCAGATATTCAACTTGCTCAAATACATTGCCACAACCTTGGTTGATGTTAATGTTACAGTTTGTACTGAAAAAGTGAAAGGAGAACCCTGGGATCGAACGCAGAACCTTCGGTTCAGAGGCACACGTTCTTACCACTGAACCACCGAGGTTCTAGGTATATAGTAAAATGTTCAGTTCACAGTTTTAGTTATCGTTGCACAAACTTCTAATGATGGGTTACTTAATCATTTTGTGTAAACAAACATTTCCATATAATCCATATAAATATTTATTATATATTTATTATATATATATATATATATATATATATATATATATATATATATATATATATATATATATATATATAATCTTTTAATTACATTTTTGTCATTTCTTAACATACTCACATCGCATACTTAATAGTGTATATTTGTTGTGTATATTTGTTGATCAACGTCCTCAACATTTGATGGTTTATTTATGACTGATGTCAGTTTGCCCAGATATTGTGATAAATAAACTTTAAGTGGGCGGCGGCTGAAATGTTTCATTTTCTTCAAATTTTTATGTCCCCAAACTGTATGCGGCTAATATGTTTTGCGTAATTCATCTACGGTGAGATTTTAAATTCTAGCTAATCGCTAACCACTTCCGCTAACTCTCTTCATCACGGCTCTCTATTTTGTAAATGATGGCTCGCTGTATAGGTTTACCAAAGCCAGGCATTTTAATAAAGTAGCACTACGATTGAACGTTTAATGAAGAACAGCAATTATGTTTTTTATTAAGCTGCATTCGCGACTATACGAATTAACATTTTTGTGCATTCAGCAGTGTTAACTGGCAGTAAGTGATTGTGTTTTAGTGTGATCTCTAGTTGTACCGCAATTGTTCTAGAGTGGTATAAGTGACTTTTATTTATCAGTAAGTTGAAAATGCTAAGCTTCTTGACAAAGGGACTGGGGTAAACGGGAGTAACTTTGGGAAAAGAGGCGATTCTATAGAACACGATTGTAATAAGGCTGAAGAAACAGGTGTAAGCAAACGTAAATTTCAGAAAATAAGAATGAAAATAAAACAGATATGTGAAGAATAAGAGTATTTAAACCATGCAAATTTGATGGTAATAGATAACGTTACAAAAACAATATTAAATTGGGATGAAAATTAAGTAAATATAAATAATAACGGTAAAACAGATAACAGAAAGTAGCGGATCATAAACACATACGATAGCGACAAGATAGGCACATTTATTCTATATATTGACTTAGAAATTTCTGAAGGAATTGCAGAATTGTAGTCTAGCTGGAAAATCAGCTGACAATTAATATCTGCAAAGGTGTGAAATGATATGGATAAACACCTTTGTCATGAGATACCCTTAGAACCAATAATATAATTTTATTAGCATGTGCAGTTATTCTTCTTGAGCTCATTATTCGCTACACGGACTAAAATATCTTTTTCTGGTTCGGGGGCCACATTTTTTGGCAACCTAAAATATCTTGTTTTGGAGGAAACGAATCAGTTTCATCCAGTATATTATTAGAATTTTTGAATAATTTGTGATCCGGCTGTCTTCTGTTTGAATGCTTTTCAGTATTCATTCTTCACGCTTTACATCCAATAAAATGTTATATTAAGCACAATACAGAGGGTAACAGAAACGCTTATAAACTAGATAAGGTAACAAATATATTATGCATCTATAAACATAAGTTGCGAAAGTCTTTCCTTATTTTCTTGACCGCCTCAACGTGGCTTAGTCTTGTTTGTTCCGAGAGAGTGTAGAAGCTCTGTCGGGTCACAGATTGCACTCTTGTATCCCTGCCTTTCCTTCTTATTATAAAAATAAATAAATAAAAGAGGAAACCTACACGATATACAAAAAAAACATTTTTTTGGAGAAAAAAAGGATATTTACATATACACACACACACACACACATATATATATATATATATATATATATATATATATATATATATATATATATATATATATATATATATATATATATATATATATATATATATATATATATATATATATATACATATGTGTGTGTGTGTGCCAGCTAAAATTTACACCCCCTAAAATGTCAATTTTCGTCCAAGTGTGGGAAAAATGCTAAATCGGGTCAATTTTTACTTGAAGGGACCAAATCCTTTTCTTGAGTTAGAAGTTATTCTGCATCTGTCTAGCGCCCAGAGCCGCCCCTTTAAAACATTCAAATAGCAAGAGGGGTCGAGTGACACCATTTTGAAGCTGCTTACATTCTCGATGTAACCATGTTTTTTCTTTTCAATTTTGAGCGACTAGTTTCAGAAAACCCTGTCTAGATTACTGTGAACGGAAACAATTTAATTTAACTAATGTATTGCTCAAAATGGCCACCACCAACTTTCATACAATAGTACAACCCATTTGCAAAATAAATCAAAATATTTTGATGGCCATAATCTCCATAACTCCTGCTCTGTGCACCACTGTTTTTGGACCACTTTTTATGGATTATGGTTTGTACGGAAACTTGGAGCATTTAAAATGAAAAATATTGTTATGAAAGTCGGTATACAGTGGTATAAACCATAATGCGATTGCCAGATGAGGTGAAGTTATAATCTATATCCGCGAGACGTATAATTTTAATGCAGATATAATAGATGGAGTGAATTTTTAATTTATTAAAATCAGAGTTAGGAAAACTAATTGAAAATAGCAATACATGCATTGTGTATACCATATTCGACCTGTATGGATGAGATAATAATAAATAAAAAGTCTGGGCATAGCAAGTGCGTTATGGTAGTGAATTTTCATAGAAATTATCTGCACATTTTATTTTATATATATATATATATATATATATATATATATATATATATATATATATATATATATATGTATATATATATATATATATGTATATATATATATATATATATATATATATATATATATATATATATATATATATATTATTTTATGACAGTGAATTATATAGTTCACTGTTTTATGATTACTACTTAAAGAAAATTTCCAAATGTCGAGATCTCGGCATAAGCGAATTTTTCTATGCAAATATAGGTAAAAAGGTGTCTGCAACGTAAGAAAAAACATAAGGCTCGGCTATCAAAATTGTTTACAAAAAACATCTAAAAAATCTTTTCTACGAAAATTTGCTAAAAAATAGTACCTACTTCTACAAAAATTGGTTAAAAGATTTTACGTAAAAAGTCGATAAAATCTTTTTCACAAACATTTCCATAAACAATTTTTTTTGCAAAAAATTCGTGAAAATATTATTTTTTAGGAATTTTATTAGAAAAATAATCATTCAAAACCTCGCTAAATGATTTTTCACACAAAGATTCGAAACAATTTTTTTTTTCAAGTAAATTACAACAATTTTCTCTTTCAAGGAAATGCGCTAAAAGTTTGCATTTTGTACATAAAAATTCGCTATTGAAAACAATCAAAATTTATAGAATCTGATTGATATAGACATAGAGACTTCTTCTGCTGGTCTACAAAGAACTTTTTTTTTTGCCTGACGATGCTGTAAAATGCGAAATCGGTTAAGAAAAGAAACACTTTTGAAGCCACAGAAAAACTCTCTATGGCTGCACATATTAAGCATGAAATGGTTTAACCTGGTAAAAGCAACAAAAACAACCTGATCTGCTATCAAGATTTGAATTAAAAGTTTTAAAAATTTTCATCTCATCAATAAATTTTTTCTGTAAAAATTCCATAAAAACTCATTTCAATCACAGAATCTGATAAGATAACGTTAAAAAAAAGATAAAAACTTAAAAAACAAATAAAAAGAAAGTTCACACACCTGGATTTGCAGCCGCGTCATCTTTGAGTCTAAGTATCATATTCAGCCCCTAACGGGCTCGACCACGCATCATGCCCAGAACCATTGTTAAAACTCATCGGTTTTGACATTTTAAATTCTTACTTTTACATTTTCAGAATAAAAACTATAAAATTTTTAAAGTAAGTTTTCTCGTATTTCTTGAACTTTTTGAGCCAAGAAAAGAAAGTCTTTTTCTGTAATATTCAGAAGATTTTGTTTTACACACATTATTTTGGTCTTCTGCGTTCTGCGTTCTGATCACCAGTGGCACCAAAGTTTTTGTTTTTAAATCCTTATAACTTTTTGCTTTCAAATTATGGATTTGTGATGTAATGCAATTTACATTTTGTAATATAAAGCTGCCTACCAAATTTGGTTATCGCAACTTTGTCATTTCCGGAGATATATAAATTTTCCCGGAAAAACTGGTCAGATTTTCCTGGCTAACGAACTTATTTATCCGAGCCACTTGCAAAAGAAAGGTACTCACCTACGTCGATTGGAGCCTCGGTGGTTCAGTGGCAAGGACGTGTGCCTCCGATCCGAAGGGTACCGAGTTTGATTCCCAGGGTTCCCCTTTCACTTTTTGAGTACATACTGTACTATTACCATCAATCGCGGTTCTGGCATTGTATTTAAGCAAATTAAATACCTGCCCTTCGCAGGGGACGTAAAAATCAGGCAGTGCCGTGCCCATGCGATGTTGGGCGCGTTAAAGATCCGTACCCTCCTTACAGATTTCAACTTAAAGCTCCAGAGAACATTGATTTCTAGGCATATTTTCTTGGCTGTATGATAATAGATCACTATCCATAAATACATCTGGAGAACCCAAATCACCACAACACATCGGTTTAAAGACGTGACGATCGTTTCGCTAGCAAGATTAGCGTCATCAGAGGATGAACACATCTAAAATTCTTACTGCTAAACATCAGCTTATATAATGAGTTTTATGTAGGGACCGATACCGAATGGAAGACTAGTACTAGTAGTAGCAGTGGTGGGGAGGCCAACGTCAAGCAAGTAGGCCACAATGGGCCCTTTTTGCCAACCCCAGAAACCCAGCAACTATACTATACTCTTTCTCGGTTCCGTCGCCAAACCGCCTCGACCTCGAGATGAAGGCCGTGACGGTCTTCAATTGGACGGTACTTACCTGATGCCTCTGCAGAGTCCTGAATCAGAACAATTGTGCTCGAAGACTCCCAAAAGCCTCGCATTCACACAGGTAGTGGTAGGACGTTTCCTCATCCTCGCCGCATTCCTGGCAAATGGGATCCCTCTATACGCCTATCAATGTGAGTTGTCTTCTAAGGGCGCAGTGGCCTGTCAGCACCCCAAGGATGCGGCGAAGCGTAGGTCGACTCCTTCCGCGTAGCCAGACAGCTTTATCTCTGTCCGGCCCCTCCACGAAGTCACTCGCCCGCCTGCAGCTACCAACCGACCCCCAGTGCATCTCCATTGCTTCCTCGGTCCTCCTGTCTAAGGCGACAGAGACCGTCTTCCTACTTATGCCTATCGCAGACTCCGGGCCACAGAACGGCCGCCGGGAACCGAGCCTTGCAAGATTATTAGGAAGACTAAATCGCAGGCAAATTTCCTGTATATTATATTTTTATTACCAGACGAGGTTTTTGAACTTCCTTTATAACTTTACCTGGCGAGTTTTGGAATATTTTTATCTGTATCAGTGACAGAGGGCAAACAAAGGACTATAAATCAGTGCCGGTGCTCGGTTTAAAGAACTTGTATTTTGCATTGCTTTAGAAATATAAATACTTTCGTACGCATCTAGCTTCGCTGACTGTCTAACATTTTTGATAATTTTCAGATTTTCTTTATCAATGTATTGGTTATTATCCGAAATATGTTGACATCTAATTCAAGAGAGTCATTATTTTTAATAACTAACTTAATCTAGAAAAGGAAGTTTACTGTTAACTTGAATGGAGATGGTGGGTTGCTTATTTCCATGCCTTCAAAACTCATTGTTAAATTGAAAAATATTTTGATTTATGCAAACGTTTGTTAAAGGTAAATATTCTTTGCAAACCTATTTACTTATGTTGTTCGATTTCAACAACTGTTCTAAATACATTAGCGTTTGTTTCGTGGGCACGCAAGTAAATAAAGAAATAGATTTCATTAGAATTTCTGTTTTTAGTGGACTGATTTTCTTTCAATTTTTTTGAGATTTTCTCTTTACATGCTTCCCGAATAAACGTTTTGAGGATTTGGATAATTTTTTAATTCCCGCTTAAATACTAGCAATGAAATCTAACACAAATATATGCAAAGTAGATGATTTTATTAAAAGACTGAACTGCCACTTTGATTAAACAAAATTCACCCACGAATTAGAAGTTAAAAGTAAACTTCCTTTTCTAGATGTACTAGTTATTAAAAATAATGATTCTCTTGAATTCGATTTCGACAGGAAGGAAACTACCACTCTCGGTTACATTCCAAATGACTCACATCATACGTTTACATAAAAAACAGCCTATTTAAATTTCTTAGTAAAGAGATTAATAAAATTACCCTTAAGTTAAAGCAGATATAGTATAGAATTAGAGTACATTAAAAACGCGGCTAAATATATCGGATATTCGGGTTGCTTAGTGGAAAAATTAATTAGTAGACACAGAACAATGAAAATGTTAGCGAAATGCACAACATTTAGGAAAGATGAAATAGAGAAAAAATTTGTTTGTCTATCTTTTAATCCGCGTATCACAGAGGGGTCTCGAGGGCATTTTTAGAAGATACGATTTGTAGCTAACTTTTTTGACAAAAAATAATTTAAGAAATTTGTTGGGTAATACGAAAGATAAAGATAAAGATACTGAAATGTCGGGTATCTATGAGATAGGTTGCAAAAATGGTAATCTAAAATACGTTGGGCAGACTAAGAGAACCATTGGGACTAAATTTCGTGAACATATGGCACAGCTGAGATACGGTAGTGTGAACCGTAAGTCATGCGTGGCACAACATATTTGGGATAATAACCACCACATTGATAAAGAAAATCTGAAACCCTTAAAAATATTAGACGGCCAGCGGAGCTGGATGCGTACGAACGTATTTATATTCCTAGGGCAATAAAAAACAAAAATTCCTTAAACCAAGCCCCGCCGTTGGTTCCCTGTTTGTGCTCTATATTTGATGCAAATAAACATTCCGAAACCTGTCACGTAACGTGATAAAAGAAGTTCAAAAACCTCGTCCTGTAATTGAAATACAATACACTGAAAAATTTGCCTACGATTTAGTCTCCCTCTCGGTATTGTTCTTTACCTAAGATTGAGTATAGAAGGTGATGTTAGTAGTAAAATAGTTAGAATTTTTCATCCTCCGATGACGCTAACATTGTTAGTGAAACGGTCGTCAGGTCTTTAAAAAGATGTGTTGTGGTCATTTAGGTTTTCCAAGTGTACTTACATGGTATATCATAGATAAGAAAAATTTAGTAAATTGGCAACAGTAAAAATACGCGAAGACATTTATGCATCTCGCAATGTGAAGGAAGCTGCTGTTCTTTTTGTGAGCAAGTTGAAGGGCATGCTCAGTCTTAATTAAAACAAGTTCGCCTGCGAAGACGCACTTAGAAACGGTGGGTAACAACAGTCTTGTTAAATTCTATATGCGGAAGGGATTGTTTGTACAGAATGTGGGACACACCCTCATAATGAGCTTGCTCTTAAAAAATACAAACGTCATAATAATTAACTTAGAACTTAAAAGAGTCAGACAAGGTTATTTTCTCCTAAGTACTGAGAGCGATACGTGTTTGAAAACTATTTGGACAACGATCTAACACTCAGTAACGTACAACGATTATTATGGCTTTGATGTCAATTGATCTGTGACTGGCTTAAGAGACATAGCATTTTGATAAATATATTACTGTAGAATTGTCAAGCACACATCAAAATTTGTTGTCAAGATATTATATTTGTGTTCTTTGACTAAGAAAATTATAAATGTAGATGTTTTATACAAAATAGAGATCTAATAATATGGATCTGGTATTGGTGGAGATGATAACTAATTAATTTTCTTAATAAAATTTTAAGGTGAGAATTTCAAATACTTTTGGCGTTATTATTGGAAATTTATATTGAAATTGTATTTCTCACATGCACAGGCAAAGCTTTTATGTACAATACATTGCATGATTCATTTGCAAAATAAATATTGCTATTACTATTACTATTACTGTTAGTCAGCTTGAAACATTATTGGCTACTAAAACACCTGCAGTGCAATGGTCAGTAATACAAATAAATATTGTACACAATACGTTTTTCTTAGATCAACAAACGAGCAGGAAGTAAAGCCATATTTTTTAAAAATTAAAGCCTAATACACTAACTGGTCGTAATAACTTTAAAAAAATCAGAGAATCTACGGTTAATACTGATTATATCGTTTAGGCACTTACGTATTTCATAAAACGTGTTTTAAAAAAGTCTCTTTCCACTTACTTTTAAATTAGCCACAATCAAAATCCACTATAAATCCGACAAAAAACAAGTAACAACATACATCAGCCTCTATGCTCAATTATTTAGCTGGCCAACATGGTACAAAACATTGGAAAAGTATGACAAGACCACTTGAAAAAAATTAGTTTGCTTTCAAACCAGCATTTTGTTTTTCAGGAGGTTCCTTGCAGTCGGCTGTTGAGCATTTTAGAAGATATGAGTTTAAGGGAATCTCCCCTTGATTGTTTGTAAATTATTTGAAGAGCAAACCACAGCGAATGCCAGTGGACATTTGGTATGGGGTGCCTCAGGGTACAGTTGTTGGTCCTATTGTCTTTACCATATACATTGAGCGACAAAGTTATGGAATAAATTCATTAAAATTTGAGCGATTTGTGTTCTGACGAAATACTTGGACACGTCAACCCTAGTTTTCAAAAATACACATTTTGGCATTATATTTACGTTTCTTCCATGCTTTTGAAATATGACGTCATCGCCATTGTTTTTAAATTACAACACCCGTTTTTTTTTTCGTTAGACCATTCAATCGTCTACACGTTACCACCAAAATTTCGATACCTCACATAGTTAAATTTTCGAATGAGTCATTTAAAGTGTGGAAAACATAATCTTTATTCAAAACAACAATTAAAAGATAAAGAATTAGATAAGATTATTTCCTGTAAATAAAATGTTCAAAATTGTATCCACAAGTAGGTACTAATCAGTAATATAGGAGAATCGGGTCTACGTCATTGTCAAATGAACGTTATTCTTAATAACATAAATCTCTTTTGAAAGGTAATTAAATGTGGAATATCTAAGTGAAACACAGCGTATAGAAATTTTAATTCTTGTTGGATGCGGTGATAAAACCAGAACACAGCACGAAGTGTGCAACTTGTTTAATGCAAAATATCCAGATAGACATATGAGCCAATCCAGTGTGAGTAAAATCGTGAAGAAATTCGAAAAAACTGGTCATGTTAAACACATGAAAAGTGCAGGGCGTCCTAAAAATGACGTAAAACTTAAATATTTTATTGAGTGTGGGTGAGAATCAACAGGTTGCATCTCGATCAATTACAGCAGACTATTTCTCAGCGAACGATATTACGTGCACTAAAATTAGAAAATTAACATCCTTTCAAAATACAGCTGAAGCACAAACTTAATGAAGATGACTCTGACGAATGTATTTTTGTGAAATAATTCAAGATTTATGCAACCAAAACTTTATTCTCAAAATTATTTTTTCGGGCGAAGCATCCTTTTATCTAAATGGAACAGTGAATAAACAAAATTGCAGGAAGCAGATACACAACACCCTCGTAAAGTTAACGTGTGGACAGAAATAGTCCACGATAGAATCATATGTCCTTTCTTCTTCGGCGAAACTCTCACTGGGCAGCGATATCATAATTAACGAATGAGCTTATTTCTGGTCTTGCTACAAGCTTTCCAAATGGAGATGATCCTGATTTATCAAGTGGTGATATTTGGTTTCAGCAAGACGTTGCACCTACCCATTTTGCACGTCCTGTTCGCGAGTTTTAAACGACTGCTTTTCTGTCAAGTAAATCGGTAGGCATTTAGTAGGGTATTTAAAATCAAAAATCTATGTTAACAAATCAAATAACCCAGAAGACTTGACAAATGAAATAAGGGGGTTGTCATTTAAAAAAAATGTCGATGACGTCATATTTGAAAAGCAGGAGTGGGAGAAACGTAATGTTTATACAAAAATGTGTATTTTTGAAAACTAGAGTTGAGGTCTCCAAACATTTTGTCAAAACACAAATCGCTCAACTTTTAACGAATTTATTCCATAATTTAACCGCTCACTGTATATTAAGAGACTACTAGAGTTACCGTCTGCAGGAAAAGTGAGTTACGTTACTGACGATACGGCTATATTGTATGAAGCAACATCTCGGAACCGCCTAGAACCATTGTGGAAAATAATGTAG
The DNA here is from genome assembly GCA_964006375.1 of Tillus elongatus. Classification (NCBI taxonomy): domain Eukaryota; kingdom Metazoa; phylum Arthropoda; class Insecta; order Coleoptera; family Cleridae; genus Tillus; species Tillus elongatus. Next base: position 95,693,912 of record OZ023269.1, on the reverse strand, counting down.
CATTGACCGAAACGTTATTTCATAAAAGACTGTTTAACTAACCTTCAACTCTTATATAGAAAGCTGTGGTAAATTAACGATATGATCGTGCCAATCCGAGTCCTTAGTCTCACTTAATAGCAACAAAATACCACCTGCTTTTGCTTTAGTAACTTGTAATCCTTTTCGCGTGGTACCTACGTTTTTTTCTGCGCTTTGCAATATAAGAAAACATGATAAAACTATCCTTGACTTAATGTTTCTATTATCTTGGTTGTGGTTTTGTAATAGAGGTAGCCTACGAAGCTTTGTTTCGCAATTTACCCACAAATGTTCAAATGAGTTTCAGTTAGGGAGATTCACTGGCTGGGCTAGACTAACGAGTTGGATGTTTTAAAATACTTAAGCAATAATCATCGACTTATAAGATTGGACTGATTCTTTACTACTGCAATATTTTTTTTCAATTGTCCAACTAGTTATTTTCTAGTACACTTCACTATTTACAATAATTGCTTTAACTATGAGGACAGATATAATGTCCTTATTAAAACAGCCTTAGAACTTTTTCTTTTGTGGGTGTTTAAAAACCTTGTGAAGATTGGGACCTATGACAAGCACTGATAAGTACACTTGGCGACATCCAACTGATTTGGGTTTCTCCAAGTGCACCTACTTATGGGTGTTTAACAGTTTCTCAATATTTCCTGTCTTGAGTTTTAGCTGAGTTTTTCTGATGTACAAGTTTTATACCTACTGATAAAGTGTATCTTATCTTATCTGTGAAGACATTTCTTTTTTCTTTCTCTGTTCAGCTCACATATTCTTTAATACTTAATGATGAAATACTTTAGTAGTTGTTTTTTTTAATGTCGAGCGCGGTTTTTCCATGCTCTATAAACCTTCTGCACACTATTGAGTCTCCCTCCATCAACTGATTTCTATGACTATGGTTTTGATTCCATTTTATTTCCTTGCTTTTTAATCGACAATTTTGATCATATGCCTTCTACATATCTTTTTTGGGTTATTTCTACTGAAAAACTTAACTTTTCAGTAACATAAATCCCTAGGATATTTTATACAAATTGATGTCGCAATAGAAAACCCATAAACAATTATTCTATTGCTAATTAGCTTTTTAATTACTTCCAGGCTGTAACAGTAACTAACAATAATGCGATTTGTCAGTCGTGAGGAAACCGCTACTAATGATAATTCTGAATACGGTCTTATAGTAGGTCCATTAATTAACTAGGGCTGACCAGTTTTCAACAAGTTATCTTTGAGGTTGACGGCACATCGTCACTTATAGCCTTACATCGATTACCAAAATAATATTGTGTAAATCTGGAGGGTACGCTGCAAAATTAATTATCACTTCAGTGGACATATTCTGGTCAATCCATGTAGCAATTAGTCAAGCGAATTTGATGTTCAAGCTGGCAAATTTTATAACGCAAATTTAAATAATTAAGGCGATCCGAAACGACTAAAACACGCTTACCGTTTGCAACGTTTAATAGCTTTTTATTGCACAGTGTGTTAGAGTTAAAATAAAAATGTCATTTATGCAGATAGATAGATATATTTACTTGATCACTTTTTATATAATAAGATACAATAATTAACTGTGGCAAGTCAAAATTGTACGTTAATAAAACTAAATATTAACTAATTAATAAAGCACAGATCAAATACATATACATATATACAATAGTTCAAAACAAACTACACAATAAAATAAAAAAATACAAAACAAAGTAACATTCAAATAGATAAATAAGAGTCATCTGAACATACATAATAAAACACACAAAAAAATTAAAAATGACAACCAAAAACTATACCATTTTACACACACACAGATATATATATATATATATATATATATATATATATATATATATATATATATATATATATATATATATATATATATATATATAAAGTATAATCCGGATTTAACGAGTTAAGGGACCAGCAATAATATATCTCGTAAAAACCGAATCTCGTTATATCAGAACTAAGAAGTAACAACAAAAAATGTAGGCGTCTACATACCTACATGTAAGTGTACAAACCGGACTACTCCCCTGTAACCCTTTCCATCAATATTGAAAGTCAACTGTAACTGCCTAGTTTGAATGAACAATTTTATTCACATCAAGAAAACAGGTCACTGTATATACTGTACATTATTACTTAATCTAACTTTATACACATCATAAGAAATAGTCCGTGATTTTCATTTATACTGTTGGTTTTTCTTCTTCCATCTTTTCCAAAAAGTTTTCTATGGAAGTTAATAAACTTAGCTTATTCTCTGGGTTTGTGGCTCTCTATAAAAATATTCTACGCTTCTCGGTGAAATCTATGGCATCTTGCGGTAAAACACTGATGCATTCACGGCTTTTAGATCCTTTGTCCGAATCGGAATCTTCTATCACGTATTGGGTAGTGTTCCAATTTCCAGCTTCAATTATCTCGGAATCTGTTGGAATACCTGAAGTTCCCACAGAAGTATCTATGTTCCGGTGATCCATCGCATCCGACACTTGTGCCAATTTCATAACCCTAGCACATCAGCTCATAGGAATCTCATCATCTTCGTCGGTGATATCTTTGTTAGCAATAACATCTTCCGAAACACTTTAATCAACGTTTTCACTTCTATGCTCAAAATGAAAACCAGCATGCATGAAACAATTTTGCACCGTTTTTTATGAGATATTTTTCCGTGCACTACAAGGAGACGAATAGCTTCGAGGACATTTACCGCAAGTTGACACTGACTCTTGTCCATGTTGTTAATTATTTATGTGACGAGTCGTATAATTACATTTCAGAGACTTGGTAATTCTCTGATCCAAAGGCTTCAGTACAGATGTGGTATTAGGTGGCAGAAAAACTAGTTTGACGTTCTTCAAACTCGATCAATTATGGATATGTCCACACAATTATCCGTCACAAGCAAAATTTTCCTATTTTTTTTTCTTTCCAGTTCTATATCCCATTATTCTACTTTAGTTTCAAAAATACCCATACTTTTTTATTAGCAGCATATTTCACCGACAAATTCTTTAAATTTTTAAAACATCGTAGTTTTGGTGCGTTGCCAGTAACCAATTGCCTTCGAAACTCAGAACCATCGTAATTTACACAAACTAGTACAGTCAGTCGCTCTTTGGATAACTTCCCACCAACACATTTTTCGCTTTTGAATTTTTGAGTTTTCTCCGGCAACATTTTGTAAAAAAGTCCAGTGTAGTCTGCATTGAAGACATCACATGCCTGATATTCCTCGAATATTTCTCGGAAGTTATTTTGAAGCCAGTCAGATGTGACTTCCTTATTTACAAATTTCACTTCCTCAAAAATGTTTTCTGAATTAATTGTTTAAAACGAGAAATCCAACTTGTAAAAGACTGAAAATTCTCTCCATATATTATTTTTCTACCGCGAGAAACAGCTCTCTCCTGGAGAAATAGACCACTTATAGCAATGTTGCGTACCTCTGGTATTTAAACCAATCAAATAATGCTTTGTCCAAGTTTTCCATGTGGGTTCTTTTTAGACTTTTCTCCTGTTTCAATAGTGTTTGAACCACTAGCCTGGACAATAGCATTCTCGCAATTTAAAATTGTTGATAATGTAGACAATGCAATACCGTACTGCATACAAACATCACTTTTTTTCGTTGCCGTTTTAACGTGTTTTAATATCGACATTTTGTTTTCAATGGTAAGGCGTTTTCTTTTAATAGCGGACGCGCACATTGTGTAAACAAGATTTAAACAGAAAAAACAAAAAGCCACACAAATGTACAATTGTAACGAACTAACGAACGTTGATTTCAAGTGGTAAAAGGGACTCTATCCTTGCCTGAGTGGAGGAACCCATCAATATTTTCTCTTGTGTTGTGTACAGTAAAATTTATTACCCATTAGTGTCATGTCTCATTCAGGAAACATGTACATCTAGTCCTAGTGTGTCTAAGTGGTCATATTTTTAGGTAGAGAGGCAACCAAATTCATAGAAAGACGAAGCCCTCCTGTATACTTTCGCACATCTGTGTATCCCAATAAAAATGTAAAAAGCGGTCTCCGTTAAATCATAAACATTTTAGCATTGTCTCTTACACAAGTCCATTCAAATCACCAAAATTTTCTCATGAGAAGTTCCTTAAATCTGCTACTCGCAAAACCCGGACCCTGCTGTATAATATATATATATATATATATATATATATATATATATATATATATATATATATATATATATATATATATATATAATAATAATTTTTGAATAATGAATAAGTCCTCGATAATTTATCTTTCTACTTAGTTGTTGTTTATTATTGCCATCTACTTTTACTTCAATCATTTAATCTATTATTCTATTTTGAGGTTCATGTGTAATTTTAAAACTTTCTCATTATCTGTTTGATATATGTAAAATTTATGGTTTTTAAATTAATTGTAATGGTCAAAAATAACTTTATTATTATGTACTATCCCGTATTTTGTTAGGAAGACTTTTATATTTTGAACGAGGGAAGTCTATGTCTAGGCTTATGCTCTGCCTAAAAAATATTTGAGATAAAAGCTACAGGATGTTTAAAAAGTATGTTCAAAACCGGGAAACTTAAAATTTAGAACGACCACTTTTTTAAGTGGAACACCCTGTATATTTGTATTTTATGTGAAAGATGATCAAAAACCTAACAATTTTTTCAAGTATATTTCTTATCTATGGTTTCTTTAGTTATTTTTATTTATCTTTCCGGGAAATTTTGGGTTTCCTTATGGACAATTTTTGTATCTCCAAAAATAACAAAGCTATGGCAACCAAATTTAGTACACATGTTTATATTATAAAACGTAACATATGTACCAAAATCTATATCTGTACGTTAAAAAAAAAGTTATGCATTTAAAAACAAAAATTGGGTGTCAGTGGTGATCTGAGAAAGAAAAGATTACGTTTTCTTAGCGCAAAAAGGTGCAGAAATGCCAAAAAATTACTTGGACATTTTTATAGTTTTTCTTTTTAAAATGTCAGAGTCGCGATCTGAAACGTCAAAATTGGCAACTTTCAAACAAAGAACCTGAAACGAATACAGGTTGTTTAGAAGAAATATCGTGAGACATTTGTTTCACCAAGCCTTGAGTTTTAGCTTCAACCGTCATTCTCCTTCATTTCGATAATATATGTGCAATAAATTAATTTGACATAGATCCTTCCTCTGACGCTTTCGCAGTAGCTTTAGCTATAGAGTTTATGGTTTAATAGTCTATAATTTCTAGCGAATTTTTGTAGAAAAAATAATTGCTGAGGAGACTGCTACTTTTGAATTTTGAAAAGAGTTTTTCACAATAGCGTGAACTATGCCCCCTAGAACCTACATCTGGGGTCAGTTGCAGTTTTTATTTGTTTAGCTCAATATATCCGTTATTATACAAGATACGAGAAAAAATTGTATATGGTGTCTTGAGCTCCATCGTATAAAGTTATTCTGACAATTACAGAGTGGCCCATAAGTCATTGGTAATATAAGGCATCTTTTTTAATAGAACACCCCCACCTATTATTGCATTTTAGCATTGTCCATCGAATTATAATGCAAGTTTTTAGGAAAAAACATTTGATATCGTTCATCATTTTTCAGTTATTTCAACTGTTTTGCAACTATTTACCTTTTTTGGAACATATCAAATATTGTGATACGACGTCTTTACCAAATGAAACCTCAAAGTGACAAACAGCCTTCTTATTTCTGACAGCTTGTGTCATGAAAATATTATTATTTTGCCGCTCATGTTTATCTTTACTTCCAGTGGTAAATTTCCGTAAAAAGTTCAAAAAACAACTTTTTTCTTTTTTTTTTTCTTTCAGTTTTAATTACAGATTTTAATTCACAGGTCTGAAGTTTGAATTTTAAGAATTATTTAGCAAATTTTCGTGTAAAAAAATATTACGTCAAATGTTTTGTGGTGTTTCCGTAGAAATCACTTTTTGTAAGATTTTTAAATGTTGGTAATTGATAATAAATGTTCACTACATGACAATTGTTCTTGACGACTTTAACGCCAAAATCGAGAAGGGCGCTGATGGCGGGGTCTGCGGAGATCATGGTCTGGGAACATGCAACACTAGAGGGGATCGTCTGGTGCAATTTTGTACAGAGCACCGCCTCTCTGCTGCCAAGACCTACTTCAAGCAACATCCTAGACGTCTATACACGTGGAAATCCCCAGCAGATCGTGATAACCACATAGTGAGAAATGAGATCGATTTCATCCTCATTAAGAGCCATTTAATGAAGTTTGTCAAATCAGCAACAACATACCCTGGCGCCAACGTCAACAGCAACCACAATCCCGTAGTAATAAGTCTACAGCTTCGCCACTTCAATAGTGTCCAACGTCCAAATAAACCTAAGCGAGTCGATGTCAGAAGACTTCTTGATCTCGAGATACGAGCCATAGCAGCCGAGAGTCTCGAGGCGCGTCTACAAACAACTAACTCTTGCAATGACGACGACGTAGAGCCTCGGTGGACTGTTTTGAAGAAGGCATTTTTGTAAACCCAGGAGGATGACATTGGATATGCACAAGCCTTTAAAAAGCAACAGTGGATGACAGACGAAATTCTCCAACTTATGAACGAGAGAAGAAAATACAAGGCCACAGACCATAACCGATACAAGGAGCTGAACAGGGCGGTGAGATCGGAATGCAGAAAAGCAAGGGAAGGATGACTAGCTGAAAAATGCAGTGAAATGGAGACACTAGAAAAAAAAGCACGACTCGTTTAATCTCCACAAAAAGATCAAGGAATTCACAAACACACAACGCAGGCAGATCCACGGTATTTTGAAAGACACTAACAACAAGATCTTAACAAGCGTTGAGGAAAAGCTTAAAAGATGGAAGGGGTATGTTGAGGCCCTCTTCAATGACACACGACCCCACCAACCACCTAGGAACTATGATGATATCAACGAACCCAGCCCTGCTATCACGGCAGAGGAAGTGAGACGTGCTATAAAACTTCAGAAAAATGACAAGGCTGTAGGACCAGACAATATTCACGCGGAAACCTTGAAATTGCTCGTCAGTGCAGTTGATAGAGGCCTAAAACTTCTTACATCGTTGTTCAACTCAATATATGAAACTGGGAAAATACCAACGGACTGGCTGAGATCGACGTTCATCGCTCTGCCAAAGAAACCGAACGCTTCTCAATGCGACGACCACCGAATGATAAGCCTGATGTCTCACGTCCTCAAGGTGTTTCTTCGCATTGTTCACACTCGCATATACGCCAGATGTGAGGGACAGGCTGAGGAGACGCAGTTTGGATTTAAGAACGGAATGGGCACGCGCAAGGCTCTCTTCTCTCTCAACGTTCTCACACAGCGATGCAGAGACATGAATGTTGATATATACGCCTGCTTTATTGACTACCGAAAAGCTTTCGACTGTGTCTCGCACCAGAAGCTCATCGAGATCCTAAAATACACCGGAGTCGATGCGGGAGATCTAAACATCATCACGCAGCTGTACTGGCATCAGACTGCGGAGATTAGGATAGAGGGCATAACATCCGAAGAAACAAAAATCAGAAGGGGTGTTAGACAAGGATGTGTCCTGTCCCCTCTACTCTTCAACATATACTCGGAGGCACTGGAGAAGGTGAAAGAGGGCGCTAAAATCAACGGCACCCTTATTAATAATATACGATTCGCCGACGATACGGTCGAGGTCGCCGACAGCCTACCACATCTCCAGAATATGATGAACCTCATCGTTGAGCATAGCACACGGTATGGTTTACACATAAACGTTGCCAAGACCAAGGTGGTTGTGTTCTCCAGGGCACCAAGACGGGCGATCCTTCAAATTAACAACCAGGTTGTGGAACAGGTGCCGTCCGTTAAATACCTTGGAGCCCTCGTCAACGAGAACAGTGACCCTAAAATGAAAATCAGATCAAGGATAGAACAGGCCAGAAGGACATTCATCTCCATGAAGAAACTCTTAACAAGTAGAGACCTAAACCTACAGCTTCGCATACGTATATTGCGCTGTTATATCTTCCCAGTGCTACTCTATGGCTTCGAGAGCTGGACATTCTGCCAATCAATGGAGAGCCGCATTGACGCCTTTGATATGTACTTGTATCGCCGTATACTGCGTATATCCTGGGTAGACAGGATAACCAACGAGGAAGTGCTAAGGAGAATAGGTAAAGGCAAAGAACTGCTGACAACCATCAAAGAACGAAAGCTCCAATACATCGGGCACATTATGAGGGGGAGCGGTACGAGCTCCTCCGGCTCCTCATCGAAGGAAAGATCGAGGGCAAACGATCTGTGGGCAGACGGCAGAACTCATGGCTGAAATATCTGCGTTGATGGTTCGGACGGACATCTGTGGAGATTTTCAGAGGTGCGGTATCACGCACCATTATAGCCAGTTGGATCGCCAACCTTCGTAAGGAGACGGCGTCTTAAGAAGAAGAAGAAATTATTGTAAAAAAAAATTATTTCACATTTTCGTAAAAGACAATTTTGTTTAGGAAAATGCCGTTAAAAACACTTTTCTTTTGAAACATTACTTAAGTTAACTTTTGTAAAGAAAATGTCGAATTTTCCTGAAAAAAATTACTGGCACATTTTCATGTAAACACTTATTTTGACATTTTTGTCAAAAAGCTTTTTGTGGATAATTATATATTGGCAGGTGTGTAAATACCTTGAAGAGGTTCGTTAGCCTGGAAAATTTTTGTACGTTTTTAAACAATAAAGTTAGGTGAATATTTGTTCATACTTTAACGTCAGCCTATTTTCGCGATTATGGCGAATCTTAGAGGCCAGGGAGCAGTTTCACCTCACTATCATGGAAATTTTGCCGAACCCCAGCATTTCTGTAGGTAGGGTAGGGATCTTTAACGTGGCCGACGTCGCATGAACACGGAACCGGTGGCTTTGCGCCCTCTCCGAAAAACAGAACATGCAAAAGATCAACTTGCTCAAATACAATGCGACAACCTCGGTTGATGTTAATTTTTACAGTACGTGCTGAAAAATTATGATGGGAATCATGGGAATCGAACCCAGTACTCTTCACCTGGGGCCACCGAGGCTTTAAAGTTATTTTGGTGAAATATGTATAGTACATTGTTTCTACTACATAGATAGATTATACCTTTCATTAAAAAAATACATTTGCAATTAAAACATTTTATGAAAGTTCACTACTATAACGCATTTGCTACGTCAGACTTTTTTTAATGTAAAATGTGACTAATATTTAATTTAATATAAAATTAAATAAATCCAAAATGTTATTCTGCTTCCAGAACTTATTTGGTTAACATTTCAGCAAATACTTCGAGTGTTTTAAATACAAACACAAGAACATGCAAATTAATATAAAGGTTTGCATAGGAAATGTTTTAATATGAGGGTTTGCATCGGAAATATTTCTCGTCGATGGAACAACAGACATCTCTTTTCTACAAAAGTTATTGGAATTTATGAAAAACAAAGAAAGTAGAAACAGCAACTCACAAGGTAGTGACTGAGATTCATCCTACAAATTTGCCCGAATATTCCCTTTGTAAATCTGAAGCTTTGAGGACGCTTGAGTTTGTAATTAATGAATTTAAACAAAAGCTTGATCAGAACTTGCAACCAACCACTTAATAACAACAAAGCAGTGTATTGCATTTTCCCCAGCTAACACGGGCTTGCTGATTCAAAATAAACCACTAAAACTTGAAAGCTGTGCAGCGGAAATTGAGGCAGACAACTTTATTAGATAGCTCGAAGTACGAGTAATAGCTGGTAGAATGTCTTAAACAAACCCCAACCATTGGTAAACACACTTTACTAAGTTATATTACATTTATTATTTACTATGGTTCATAATTAACATCTTTCCAGTACAACTTCTCACAACGGCAAAACTTCTGGGCTCTGTAGTAAAATTAATACATACAGGCTGCGCCATAATTCAAACTTCCCACCTGGAAAATATCGAAATTAAAAAAAAAAGACAAAAAAGCCCAGACACTTTTACTTTGTTTTCACAGGGGACACATGATGGCGTAAGTTTTGATGACTTAGAACCTACCTCTTAGGCAGGGGCGTGAAGTAACCCTTAAATGTTAAATGGCATCCTATGTTGAGTGACACCTCATTTTAAAGCTTTCGCAATTCTGCTCACGACAGCATGCGACTTTTGAAATTTTTGTTTGGATATGGCAATACAATCATGAATTAAAGAACAACACAAAATATCAATGAATGAAAGAATGTTATTTGATTAAATGTTCCAACGGTTCTCCCTCCACTTCCATACAATAATAAAACATTTCCTGCACTTCCGAGCGCAGATTTCGAAGCACTTCGGGCGTTATCTGACGACATTCTTCATCAATTTGCCTACAAAGCTCCTCGAGTGAGTTTGGTCGTGTTGCATAAATTTTCGGCTTTAAGTGTCCCCATAGAAAAAGTCTAAGGGCGTTATATCTAGCGCTGTGGGAGAGGTCTAGTCATTAGGTAACTTCTGGTTAGGAAAATCTGGCACATTTGTAGCAAAATGTGTTCGAGCATTGCTGAAACCACACACCCTCTTCTGTCAATGCATTGTCATTTTCCAATACTTCTACAATCGTCGAGTAGACATGCATTACCAGTAGATCCAGAGCCATGGTTCCATCCAGATTTTCCGGTAAGAAGAAAGGCCCTATGAGGTGATCTTCGAATATGCCCGCCCAAACATCCAACTTTTCCGAATGCTGCGTTTGAGCTTCACGAAAAATTCTTGGATTTTCATCACTCCAGTAGCAGAAATTATGACAGTTGAATTGGCCATCCAGTTGGAACGTACATTCATCGGAAAAACATATTGAGTACCAAGAGGTTGAATTCCTTCTGGCACGATGACTCATTGCTTGACAGAACTGCACGCGGCGATCAGGATCGTTTTTATTAGGTTCCTGTAACAAAATAATTTTGTATAAGTTATACTTTTTACTTTTTAAGATTCGGCGGCAACTAGCAACAGAGATCCCTGAAGTACTTGCAATTTTCTTGAGACTCCGATTTGGTTCCAGTGCGATGTGACCCAGGACAGCTACCTGATTGCCCTCATTACGTACGACCTACTCACGATGCTTTTTGTTTGGAACGGACCCAGTTTCCCAAAATTTATGCATTGAATCCAGGACGTACCCATGGGAAGTGTTTTCAGGATGCGGATCATTAAAAATCTGTGCTGCCTGTCGTGTACAGTTGTCATTCTTGTAGAAGAAACTAATTATTCCCACTTATTCAGAAATTTTTAAGCATTTTCACGAACTGGAAATCAATCGACTTTGATGATTTTACGGGATATTTATTTGTCTTGTTTAAAGTAAAATATGTAAGAAAATTGAATTGATAAAGTTTATTAAGAGATAAACAAAAATCATAAAAGAATATATTTTTATCGAGAAATTGTTAAACTTTCGTCAGGTAATGCTCGAAATGCTTCGGAATGTTCGTTCGAAAGTGGAGCAAAGAATTTATAACCGAATAGAAGTGGGGGGAAAACAATTTGAAAATTTAATTAGATAACAATCTTTCATTCATTGATATTTTGTCTTATTCTTTAATTGATAATTTTATGCCATATCCAAACCTAAATTTAAAAAAGTCGTATGTTGTGAGCAGAATTGAGAAAGCTTTAAAATGAAGTGCCACGCAACATAGGGTGCTATTTAAAATCTAGGGGCACTTTACGTCCCTGTCTAAGGGGCGTAAGGTTCCAAGACACCAAAACTTACGCCTTTTGAAAACAAAGCCGACGTGTCTCGGAATTTTTTTTATTCCGATATTTTCCAGGAGGGAAGTTTTATTTGGCACACCCTGTATGTGAATGTATGTACACAGTGCCCAATGAGTATGAAATATAATGCTGATACATAACTCAAACACCATTCGACTAACTTTGTGAAAATGTTGAAATCTGGATAAAGGACGTAACAAAAAGTTTCGAAAACGACAGGCGTACCTTGGTCATTGTAATTGTACAGTGTGGGCAAAAATGAAGTTTTTTATTTTGAATGAATCACCCTATATATTTCACATTTTTAAATTATCCACATTAATCCTAATCCATCTGTACTAGATTTTTCTGTATCTAAAAGAGACAGTTCATGTGATATGATAATTAAAGATTCTAATTTTGATAATTGTAATACAAGTGAAAATTGCAATAAAACTAGCATTCAGTTCGAGAACCCTAGAGGTGAAATGCTCTTGGAAGTTGGATCTCTACAGGCGAGATGCCACCAGGAGGTTAGATTTATAGGGGTGAGATGGCCTGGAGCTTCGATCCCTAGGGGTGAGACGCTCCTGGAGGTTGTGTGTTTCAAAAAGCGCCAACGACCGCGCTTTGGGTGATACTTGGGAGCTGGACTCCGTGGGATATAGCCTTAAGACGAGCACTGGCGAGTGTAAGGTGTGGACCAACCCGGTCAGGAGGTGGATTACACTTGGAGGTTGAGCCCGCTACTGTAATCTTTGCAACTGGCAAACGACTTCGTTTGGAAACTGCTGGGGAGCTGGACTCCATATGATACCATCTCGAGTCCAACACTGAAAAATGTCGATTCCAGATGAACTCGAAGAAAGGCTCTTAGTGGGCTTCGAAACGTGCAAGCAACTTCCTCCACATGGCAGTACACTTCAACAGCGGGTGGTAAAATAGCTCTAAAGGAGCCCACCAAACAAACTTTGACCCCAAAATATATCGACTCCCGCAAGGAGCTAAATTTGATAGGTGTAATTGGGTAGCATCCGCGAGATAAATGGACCCATAACAACGAGCCATTATTGCAACAATGTAGCAACACAAGTATGCAGACACCAGAGTCAGGGGATCAGAAGGCACCTTGCGAAACTACGCCGTAAAATGTGAGAAGGTGAGTGAGCAGAGTAGAAGTCACCTCTAAAAGACAATAGTGCCACTTCCGCGGCGAACATTATAAATAGACGACTCGCCTTCAGCGGGGCTTTCATTCTTGTTTCTAACTTAGTACTTTGCACATCGCGTGCTGCAATATTTTATTTTATTAATATCACACTTATGTTGATATCTTATATTTTTATTATTGTATTTTATATATTAATTGTGTAATAGTTAAATAAATATTGTTTAAAAAAGCTTATCGTCTTAACCGTAAAGTTAGGTCGCGGCAGCAGGTGGGTCTATTGCATTATAAGGTGCACCCAATCCACCACAACACATTTTTACGAACCTGATGATCATTTCACTTACAAGACTAGCGTCATCATAGAATGAGATCTTCTAAACACTCAACAATAAAATTTGTATTCATATTAGGTTCCAGGTAATTTGCCACACCCTAGAGGTAGGATCACAAATAAACTTTTTCCGATAATGTTTACCGGGAATCCCTCTATTGAAATTCCGTTACACTTCCTCTCACGTACTGTCGGCATCTTTTGTATCAAAGAGACATTGTGCGAACAATGAATTGTATAGAGGTAGCCAAACTATATTTATACAAGATTTGCTGTTTATAGCCTTAGAGATATATACACTTTCAGATGCGTCCAATCGCACCGATTGTCTAACATTTTTAATAAATTTGAGGTTTTCTTCATCTGCGTGGTAATTATTATCCAAAATCTGTCGGGCAACGCATGAGCTGTCTACAGTACTGTATATAAATTGTGCTAACTGAGCCTTAAGTGTAGTTTTAATAGGTCTTTGAGTTTTCCAAACGTATTTAAGATTACAGTCTCTACAACTAATTTCAGAGATTTCTAACATTTCAGTGGATTTTTCCTTATTTTTTGGGTTACCTAACAAAATTTTTGTCAAAAATGTTAGCTGCAACTTAGCTTTTTAAAAGATGCTATCGCTAACCTGTGTGATTCACTGGTCAACTGATAAGCAGACAAACTTTTTGTCTGCTCTCTCTTTCCTAAATGTCGTAGATCTGCTACCATGTTTCTTGTTTTGTGTTCACTATTTAATTTCTCCACCAAGCAAACAGAGTATCAGTTATATTTAACCACGCTCTTAATGTACTCTAATGCCTTGCTATATCTATATTGATCTGATCACTTTTTGTGTGAAAAGATAAGGATAAAGCCACTAAAATGTCTGGGATTGATTATCACTACCGCATTGCCCTTGTGAACATCTAACGCCACGTTAGACGAAACGCCAGGTAGTAGTACCAACAGGCTATTGCTTATAGACCCAAAAAAACTTTGCTAATCTAGCTAAAATGGCCTGTAAATCTAACATTTTTTAATTAAGTTGTCATATTTTCTCATCACAGCTGTCTGGTAAAATTGGTATCATTGCAATATTTTCGGTACATCTGTATTTCAACTTACTTAAAAGCAAACCCCATTAAACACATTGTATTCGTATTATTATATCAATAAAACTTCCGTAAAGTTTTAAAAGGTAACATTGATGCTACAAATCCCTAAAGCTTATTCCAGAAAATTCGAACAATACACACATTAATTGTTTCTTTACGTTTGAGCTGATTTAATAGCAGCTGAACCATGTAATGAAAAAATAAAATGTGGAAATAATATCCTGAAGTAGAAAGGAAACAACGAGACCAACTTTTCTCTTACGATCGTCATTTTCTAACGATACGAAATAATATCTTCGAAAAACGATGAACGATTATTCCATCAGCTTTTGTTCGTAGTTATATTGGATGTTACAAGGAATTTATGTCAATTATCTCAGAGAAGACAGTTCCAATTTCGCTAGTCTTGTTTTCAGATAAACTTAAATGATATTAATGTGATATGATCTGAAAAGGCAACGAAAATGCCTTAATGTGACATAAAAAGACGAAAAGCGCATTACTGATTCACTTAATTTCTCTTAATATTTTATATGTACGTTGTTCATAAAGTTTATTGTATTTGTTCACAGTACCTAGCATATGGAAAATTAGATTAGGATGTGCCCTGCTCTTGGTATGGTAGTTCTTAAAAATAAAAAGTTCATGAGTCTACATAACCCATACCCGCGTCACCACACCAGTGCTTTTTACACGTAACAATCCTTTCGCGTACAAAGTTAGCTTTCTCAGGGGATAAAATATACTGTCTATAGAAAATCTACTCTATTGCGTTTTGTTGTATTATAGTTTGTTTTTTAACGTTGGTCCTCTTCCGCGACTACGGCCAATCATCGATGTCCGAGAGCAGTTTCACCAAACTATCCTGGAAATTTTGCCGCACCTCTTTCTTGCTGTAAGGAGAGTAGGGATATTTAAGGTGCAAAACATTACATGGTACACGACGGATTCACGCCCCCCTCCGCAGGACGGAACGTGCATTTAACTTGCTCGAAAACTCTTCCACAAGCTCGATTGGTGTTAGTTTGCAGTATGCATTGAAAAATAATTTGACGCTTCTACTGGATATGAACCCGGGACCGTTGGGTCGAGAAGCACTCCTGGACCACCGACCAATTTTATCCTCTGATAGTACACTTTATCAGCAGATGAAATAGACCATCTATTAGACAGTCTATTTCATCCTCTGATAAAGCTAACTTTTTTACGAAACGGGCGTCAGTTCAGAAAACGCACGGTTATGGTGAAGTGTATTTTACCTATGTGTACTTATTAGTGCCCGTCACAGGTTCTAAACATTTTACATTGTAAATCAAGGTGTAGTTAAGTTGGCAAAATTTTGTGTATATATATATATATATATATATATATATATATATATATATATATATATATATATATATATATATATATATATATATATATATATATATATATTGTAAATAAAGGTGTAGTTCAGTTAGCAACATTTTATTAACTTTTAGCGAAATTTTGTGAAATAATTCGGTCATGACGTGATCGCAACTTGAGACTTAAGTTGCTAAAATTAGCAGGAACTAGACCACTAGAACCCATCTATATATATATATATATATATATATATATATATATATATATATATATATATATATATATATATATATATATATGTTGGTGTATGTGTGTGTGTATGTATGTATGTATATATAGTTGAAAAAGTATACTGAAAATTACGTTACTCAACAGAGTGTCCTGATCGTTGCTTTTGTGGGGTATTTCGGTTATGAGTAGAGTTAGACGGTTGCGGTTTTCACAGTACTATTCTACTATTTTGTGAAACCAACGATACTGAAATCTAAACCGACATTGCACTCTTTGTTTTTGAGTTGCAGGGTGATTTTGAAATTTTGTCATTTTTAGGCACCCGCTGTTCTACCCTAATATCGTGTCTTACAACTCACTTAGTGTTGGAAGGCTGGCTACCATAGCCGTATTACTTTATAGATGTATTGTCGCCGCAATTAGTATGCCGTACTGACAAGCTCTAATTAGAGCGAAACCGGTCTACGGTTCTAATTGTGGTGAGAATACATCTATCCTTGCGTACTTTGTCCCTATATTAGGGTAGAAATGGGCCAGGGGTGACAATTTACCAAATTGTTAGTTGGTTGTATACAGTACCTATTTTTAACATTTTGTGTTATTTCGAACTGCCATGAGAACATACTACTTGGTCCCGCAACGAGGTGGCAGCACGTGCTTCGTGTCTTACAACTCACTTAGTGTTGGAAGGCTGGCTACCATAGCCGTATTACTTTATAGGTGTATTTTCGCAGAAATTAGTATGCTGTACTGACGAGCTTTGATTAGAACTAAACCGGTCTACGGTTCTAATGGTGGTGAGAATGCATTTTGCCTTCCATACTTTGCCCCCATATTAGGGTAGAAATCGGCCAGGGCTGACAATTTTCTAAATTGTTAGTTGTGTGTATACAGTCTCTATTTTTAAACATTTTGTGTTATTTGGAGCTGCCGTGAAAACATACTACTTGGTTCTGCAACGAGGTGGCAGCACGTGCTTTGTGTCTTACAACTCATTTAGTATGCAAATATACATTAAGCACAGTGTGACGAGCCTCTTCTTCTAGTTCACGATCGCCAGATTTTTATTTGAAGAAGGTTTACTCCTTCTTGCAGGTTTTGGCTAATGTTCAGATAGCTATTTGGCTATATGAGATAATATACACAGTTGGTTTGTGTGTGTGTTTTGTTTCTTTAACGTCGGCCTATTTCCGCGACTATGGCCAATCACCGACGCCAGGGAGCAGTTTCACCTCACTATCCTGGAAATTTTGCCGAACCCCTGCCTTGCGGTAAGGGCTGTAGGGATCTTTAACGTGCCCAACATCGCATGGACACGGGACCGACGGCTTTACGCCCCCTCCTAAGGACGGAACGTGCGGACATTCAACTTGCTCAAATACAATGCAGAACCTCGGTTGATGTTAATTTTACAGTTTGTACTGTAAAAGTGAAAGGAGTATCCTGGGATCGAACCCAGTACCCTTCGGTTCAGAGGCACACGTTCTTACCCCTGAACCACCGAGGTTCTCACAGTTGGTTTCAAAAACACTTTATTCACATCGACGAAAGCACAAGATACCAACTAGCATGAAATATAGCCTACTTATGTACACATATATACAAATTATGTACAATCGTCACGAACGTCATAATAATTTCAGTGCTTAAAACTATGTATATAATTAAACTAAAAAAGTACTTTCGTTGCAACAGATTTTGTGATACAATTCAAATATATGATGTTTTTGTTGTTTATTTTTATGCCATTGGATCCAGCTCATTGAAAGCTTTTTAAATATATATGGTTATAAATAGACATTATTTAAAATCGCTAGGTAAATTGCATTTTGTGTATTTCCATATATATAGACTATATGAACAGTTTTTCTTAAAATAAGTAAAGTAGCTTTTCTGATGAAAAATGCTGTATTTTATAATAAGTTAATTCATTCCACTGGGAGCCTTTTAAAAATATATCGCACTTTCTTTACTTTTTATAGCAGGCAATTGAAAATTAAATAAAAATGAAATAAACACGCTTCATTGCTTTATCTGTCGAATTGTTATACTTAACACGGAGTCATCAGCTCTTTTTTCGTTTATTGTGATTTTGAATTTAAATAAGATGAAATACATCTTTTGACAATTATTTTCTAGAATGCGACGAAAATGAGGAAAGTATTTTATCGGCATTTTTCGGTTCTATCAGGTATGTTAAATTTTGATTACATTTTTTCATAGGTTTTCTGAAATAAAGCAGCAGTATAAAGCTATAGTTAAAAGAATTGAAAAAATCTTATTGATTTAGGGTCATTTTCACAACCACGCCTGAAAAAATATATAAAGTTTCTTAGCAGGAATCTCAAGGAATTATGATTCTGGCCAGTGTGGCAACATATATTACAAATTCATGCACAAAAATAAAAGATGCTAGTGGTGTAAAATCCAGAATTCAATAAATAATAAAAAGGCATAAATTTAAACCATATAAATGCAAAAGAGTTCAAAACATTCATCCAGGAGATGCACAATGGCGTTTACAGTTTAGCAGTTGGAATTTACACCATTTAGATGTCGACAGAGGTTTTTGTAAAAAAGTTATCTGGTCGGACAAGGTATATGTAAGTAGTGCTGAAATACTAAATAGACACAACAAAAGATTTTGCTCCCAAGAGGACCAACACGTGACATTTTCGCGGGAGCAGCAGGGAAGATTCAGTGTATTAGGTATTAGTGTTTCTCACGTATTAGTGTTTCTTGTTTATCTTGATAAATATAATCAAGTATGTTATTCACGAAAGCAGCCTGACAGCAAATAGGTACCGAGAAACACAGGAAGAAGTGCTGAACGATTTATGTGATAACATTCCATTGGCTCATTTCAATAACAAATTTTTTCAACAAGATAGTGCTCCAGCACACAATTCACAAACAGTAACACCATATTTACACAATTTGTTTCCTAGTTCGTTGATAGGTACCCACGGTCCTGTGGGATGGCCGCCCCGGTTTCCGTATTTGTCAGTTTTAAATTTTCTGTTGTGGGGATACCTAAAAAATAAAATTGTCCGTACTAGGCATCCTACGAAAAAGGATTTGCGTGACGGTGTAGAAACAGAACTAAGGAATCTGGAGGCCAGGCCCGTTATCCTCTGAAACGCTTTGCGTAGGATAAGGAAAGTTTTCCAGACTTGCATGGAACCTAATGGATATCAAGTGAGCCAAATTTCTTAATATTTAAATCATTTATTTGTATTTTCGTGAATTTTTATTTTAAAAAAATCCCTAATAGAGAAGTATCAATGGTGAGACTTTTTGAAATGAGCGCGAACTAGGACCCCTAGAACCCATATCCAGGGTCAGTTTCAATATATATATATATATATATATATATATATATATATATATATATATATATATATATATATATATATATATATATATACAGGGTGATTCGCAACGCAATGGACACAGAATGTGTGCGTGTAGAGGAGCTCAAATCATGCCGATTCTTCTCTGACGCCCATGGTTGGTAAGATATTGAGCTCGGCAGATTCTTTAATAATTACAAGAAATAGATGTATGGCAGCACCATCTACCAAATTTGGTTGTTCTATGTTAGGGCACTGCTGCAATACAGCTGTTTCTTGTAATTATTAAAGAATCTTCCGAGGTCAATATATCACCAACCATGGGCGTCAGAGAAAAATTTTATATAAAAAATCGGCACACATTCTGTCTCCATTGCGTTCTGAATCCTGTATATATGTATCCAACCGATAACTCAAAAAGTAATTATCCGATTTTGATGAAACTCGGCAAGTGCCTTTCTTTTATTAATAGCTTGCATGAGTTTGAGTTCGTTAGCCAGGAAAATCGGACAAGGTTTTCCGCAAAAATTTTGGTTTTCTTTCGGAAAAAAAAATTATCTCCGAAAGGTACAAAGTTATTTTGATAACATTTGATGGTTGTGTTGCCTTGGGAAAGGTCTTACCACATACAAAGATTCAACTTTATAGGTGTATACAAAATTGAGTTATTCAAATTTGAAGCATTTAATGAAAATTCGCTACCATAACGCACTTGCTGTGTCCCGTACTTTTTTTATTTAGTGTTTCAAATCAGATTCAATGCTTTCATACTCGTTATATCAAAACACCATTTTTGTAACCTAATTATTTTAAATTAATTACTTTTAGTGCGACATGAAAATAATTCGTATTCGTTAGAAAATATAGAACACACACCAGAAAAAATTATAATGTAAAGTAATGTAAGTTCTGTGTAAGATCATCACAGAAAGACAAGATAAATAATGTCTGGACATAGCAAGTGCGTTATGGAAGTTAGTTTTTATAAAAATATTTTTAAAAGCAAATAAGTCCTTAATGCAAGCAGGCATCAATTTGGTTACCGGTATAACCTATATAGTAGAAACAATGAACCATATATAATCGATATAACTCATTGTTTGAAAATGTACACAAATTTTCCGAAAATAAACTTAAAATATGTACGAAAAAACTGGTTTCCTAGCCAACAGACCTTGGGTTGATGAGTTATTGAAATATGAAGCATTTAATAAAAAGTCGCTACCAAAACGCACTTGCTGTGTCTAGATACTTTTTTCTTGCAAACAAGCATCTTATTTCGATGAAAAATGCAAAAATGAAATAATATAAGGGATGTTCGAAAAAAAGTTGTAGGTACCCCCAACGACTTATGGGCAACATTGTAATTGTAAAAATAATTTTATAAGATGCAGCTCAAGACACCATATAATTAACGTATATAATTGTTTCTCGTACTTTGTATAATAACAAGTATATTGAGGTGTACCGTAAAAATGCATCACCCTGTATATATGTAAACAGATAGAAACTGAAACCAAACCCGGATATGGATTATAGGGGGCCTAGTTTGCACTCATTTGAAGAAACCCTATAAAAAATCAAAATTAGCCAAACATTATAGAACGTTAAACCATAAACTTAACTAAAACTACTGCCAAAGCATCAGAGAAACTTTAAATGAATTTTCTGGAAATATTTAATAAAATAAAGGACAATGGCGGTTGAAACTGAAACTTGAGAGTTTGTAGAACACTCTTCTTACGACAATTTCTTTACATAAACCATATCCGTTTCAGGTTATTTGCCTAAATGTTGCCAATTTTGACGCTTCAAATCACGACTTTGACATTTTGAGGAAAACCCCAATTTTTTTTTCTTTAAATCCCTGCAACTTTTTGTCTTTTAACTTACAGACCTTAATTTTGGTACATGGTTCACTTTTTCACTTTTTATAATACAAACATGTGTAACAAATTTGGTTACCCTTGCTTTGTTATTTCCTGAGATATGAAAAATTTCGTCACATCAACCCCTTAAGGGTGGTGATAACAACTCTTATATTTTAAATGGGGAAGATGGGTCGAGTATTACATCATTTGAAAGCTCTTTCTTTTCTGAATTCAGCACACTAATATTTTTGGAAGTTTTATCAACTCGTTTAAAAATTATTCACAGTTGAAGATGCAAAAACGCATTTCACTCACTCCGATAAGAAATGTGCTGATGTCAATGTTTTGTTGGTTTGTAAACAAAAAATTTACTATCAGAACATTTCTTATCGAAATGTTTTAGTTTATCGGGCGGTTTGATACTTGATAGTACTACCGAAAATTAATTTCACAATGGTGTATTCTGTAGAAGAAAGAGGTCCAATAATTACTCTTTTTTTAAAAAACGATGACTGTGCCAACCGTACCGCAAATTTGTTTAATGACGGACATCTGAACAGACATGTGAACAGAAAATACATTTTGGAGTTAGTTGCAAAGTTTCGACAAAGTGGTTGAGTAACCAACAAAAAAAACGGGATCCTGAGCGTGAATTTCCGGTTAGAAATGAGACTACGGAGATTGAAATTGCTGCAGACCCAACTTTGAGCACGAGAAAATTGGCCACCACATCAAAAGAAGAACTATTCAGCGAATATTTAAGCATCATAAATTTCACCCGTATAAAATTCATCTTGTACAACAACCGAATGAAGATGATTTTGATCGGCGGCTGGAGTTTTGTGAAGTTATGACTGCACGAATAGCTGATAACGGGAACTTTTTTTTCAATATCTGTTTTTCAGGCGCGTGTACGTTTTTATTGAACTCTACAGTCAATAGTCATAATTGTCGTTATTCGGCAGATAATAATCCAAGAAATTTTCACGAAGTCCACACTCAAACTCCATAGAAATTGAATGTCTGGACTGTCATTTTTGGAGACCGTTTAATCGGACCTATTTTTCTTGATGGCAATTTGAGTGGCGAAACGTATTTGGAGTTACTAGAAGATATCGTTTACGCCCTACTAATTGACAATGTTGAAAATGATGATCGCTATCAAGAAAAGCAATTAGTGTTTCGACAAGGTGGAGCTCCTTCGCATTTTTCACAACGTTAGGGAGTTTTTGATCAGAGAGTTTCCAGAGCAATGGATTAGGCGTAGAGGTGCTATTGATTTAACTCCTTTAGACTTCTTTCTATGGAGCCATTTAAAGAGTTGAATTTACGCAACAGAACCAGAGTCTCTGGAAGAATTACGACGACGCATTGTTGAAGAATGCCGTCTATTAACTCCACAAATGCTACAGAATGTCAGAGCTCGTTTTGAACAAAATTTGTACTTTTGTATGGAAGCTGGTGGTCAACAATTTAAACTGAATAAACATTTTTGAACGTTTGGTTTTGTTTTGTAGTTTTTTAACGAAAAATTGACTAACTAGTGAATTTCTTATCACAATGAATGAAATACGTTCTTGCAACTCCAACTGTGAATAATTTTTAAACGAGTTGATAAAACTTCCAAAAAAATTAGTGTGCTGAATTCAGAAAAAAGAGATTTCAGATAACCCATATTCCCTATTTAAAATATAAGGGTTGTTATCACCACCCGTAAGGGATTGATGTGACAAAGTTGAGTTTTATGTTAAAACATGTCCCCCTCAATATTAAAATTGACGTGATTCAGCGTTTCTTTAAAAAAAATCTCTGGACGCAAATCGGTCTGTTTCGTTTTCAATGCGCCACCCTGTGTATATATATATATATATATATATATATATATATATAATATATATATATATATATATATATACATCAATGTGTAGATAAGTAAACTTTAAATTCGTTAAGGATGTACTACAAGCTGTCACTATTAACATCGCAATAGTGACCAATTATATTGAATGAAGTACATGAAGTACACGGGTGGCTTTAACATCAAATCGTTTCTTGGCACTGGCAAGTAAAATGTCTCATTCAGTCTGGAATTTAGTCTAGGTACTCGAAAATTAATTGTTGAAACCAAATCAATGCAGTCAATGTGCCCGTGTAATAACTAATTCAAGAAGGTTACAGCCAATGTGAGGCGTCTTTCGGGCAAACTTGAGACATGCCACCTTTCAAGTAACAGCGCGTGGTCATAGTTTTGCTCAGGGTAGCTCCCAGTAGCTTTGAACGTAATAACTTTCAAGTATTTTTGTTGTAGTGACTCAATGGCATTTTTAGTTATTATAAATTGGATAATATATAAGACATCCATAATCCATATTCAATCTTACAAGTGAGAAGTGTAACCTCTTCAAGGCCTCAGCATTACTAACTTGCCGAAAGTTTCGAAACAAAAACCCTATTATACGAGATTACACTTGAAATCAATTTCTGCACATGTAAATCAAGTTGTAGTGAAGAATCAAACGTAATTAGAAAATCCCTAGCAGTTTTGGATTTTTTTTCTCTGAATATTATTTATAGTGTAAAGAAAAGTGGTTTTGTTGTCTCGTAAAAGAAACAGCACTATGCTTTAACGCCACACCACTCGTGAACTATGTCAATTGATTTCTGAAGTTCGATACAATGATCAAAATAATTTACTGGAAATGATAAGTTTAAGTCATCGGAAAAAATCAGATGTTCAGAGGGCAATGAGTAGCTCATGTCGTTAATAAATAAAACTAATGAGGGCCCCAAGTTTAACCCCTGAGGAACACCGGACGTAGCAATTAATTCAGTCCATTTATAGTTATTGTAATAAACATGTTGACTACGATTAGACAGATATGATTTAAATAAACATAACAGTGGTTGTGGGAAGCCATATAAACTTCCAGTTTTTGAATGACCAACACATAATCGATCCGATCCAAGACCTTTGAAGGATTTATGTATAGCACGTTGACTTGACCTTTATTGTCTGTGACAGTAGAAATATATTCTGCCATAGAGATGAGATTTATTATGATTGATCTCCCTGGAAATGTAACCCCTCACAAGCAGATAAATGTGACAATACAACCAAATTTTTTAAAATCTTTGCAAACTTTGACAACAGGTCTATGGGACGATGATTTGTAGATCAAGTTGTATCGTCACTCTTTAGCGGGTTATACAGGATAATTGATTTTATTGAAAGTCGTTCAGTTGGTTTTAAATACTCAAGTATTAGCAAGAGCAATAGAATATCAGTACATGGGGTTGATGCTCATAGAGGTGCTTATATTTTTACAGGTAAGGCAATGTACATTTTTTAAAGGAATTTTGACTTTAAGAACGAACTCATTCAGTCACTGTCGATCTTTAAAATAATATAAAGTTTAATAAGCCATATATTACGAAAATGCGATAGGGAACTGAGGTTGTTGTTAATTATAACAAATGCAAAAGAATATTGGCTTAGCAACTAAAACAAGACTGGAATGAATATACAATGATTTATTTAGGCAGCATCCAAAAAGCTGTAGGTATGTTTAACAGGGATCGAGAATATTAAAATTATTCAGAGCTGTTTGCCATTGAGTCTCTATTTAGTTTAAAATTTAAATTCAGGGCATGTCTCTTGTTTGGAAGGCGAAATCCCGGGTCTTATTCAAGCTTAAGTTGTTTTCCCAAATTCGCGTCATAATTTCAAATCAAACATGTGCACAAATATAAGAGATGTATCCGAAAATAACAGTACACTCCTCCGGGCAATTCTAATTGACGTTATGTTGTTTTGTGTCTTAAAGATAAGTCGCAGAGTAACTTCATTCGCTTTTACTGTGGAAAATTTAGCTTCATTTATCAAGAAATGCTGCCGGACGCGAAAAGTAAATACCACCAGCTATTGCTTATTTATAAATTACCTTTCTGGCGTGAATTATCATTTTAAAAGGCCTGCTTTTAAAATATGTATTGTTAACAAAACACACAAATTTTAACTTATATATATGTATATATATATATATATATATATATATATATATATATATATATATATATATATATATATATATATATATATATATATATATATATATAATGCCGTATCAACAAAAAGAGGTTCTGTCCGAAAATTCAAAAAATCATCCCTTGCTGTTTAAAAAAATATGTAATTGCCTAGGAGTCAAGTTGTTTACGCCAGAAAAAAATTAATATCGTCAGATTGTAACAAAAAATAGGTTGAAAAACTTTTGTCAAAACATGTTTTTTTTAATAAGGAATATCGCAGGAAATACAAGTTATTTTTATACTTTTACTAAGCCTGTTTATATATATATATATATATATATATATATATATATATATATATATATATATATATATATATATATATATAGTGCTGGGAAATTGCACATAACAAACTATTGGTACATCAGAGTGTACATAATAACATAATACAAGTTCCACATAAATTTCAATATATAACAAAAAAAGGAAAACCCTTACGGAATCTAATTTGATGACGTTAAGCTCCGATTATTGGTTCAATTATGTAAATCGTCAGACCTACATATTGGGAGGTCAGCTTAGCAATGAGGTTGAAATAGTAGGAGCACTGGTCAGTAGTAAGTACAGTACTTACGGTTTACACGTGATGTATATGGGTTTTCTGTAGATTGTGTACATATCCACATCGTTCGACATTTTTTTCTTTACACTAAAACATAAAACAAAATAAAAACTTTAATATATAAGCATATTCTCTATTATTGTTAGTCAATGTTATTTGGATAAGCAATGACATAGTTTGTTAAAATAATCATTAATTAAACTTTTGAAATTTATAACTAGCAAATTTGGAAAGTATCTCAGTTTAAATGGATTTAAAAGAGCCAAAAATCTATATGCAAATAGCTTAAACTCTTAATCATGACATACCAATCAAAGAATTATGCTCTGAAACAATTACCTAAATGTAATAAAATAAACAAACACTTTGTATAATATATATGTAAGTTTGTTTTTATGTAAACAATGGACTAGAGTTCACCAAAGACAGTGTTTTTAGTGTTGTGAGACTTTTAAAATCAAGATTGCAGCATATAGACTTATTTTAGTTTTAAATTTATGATTGGTTATGGTTATGTCTAAGAAGTAAGGTTAGGTTAAATGTCATTTTAAGAATAACGATGTAGAATAATAATATTTGAGCTTACCGGGTCTTTTCAAAAGATGAACAGCTTCATAAAGGTTCTAATAAATTTTCGAGAAAGAATGCCTTGCTATCAAACAGGAAACAACATTGGAGATGAAATTGGAGAAGATTTTCGCTTTTGTTGTTGGCTGTGAAATAAATTGAGACGCGAGAACAGCGTCATTTTTGCTTTCCAAAGAATAAAATTTTTTTAAATATATTTTGTGTGAAGAAGATCCATAGTATTGCTAGAACAAACAGAATGTGTTGAATGAAGTTTTAAAGTAATAACTGCAATAGAAACAGTTATATATATATATATATATATATATATATATATATATATATATATATATATATATATATATATATATATATATATATATATATATATATATATATATATATATATATATATATATATATATCAAGAATAACCGAATAACCACATACAGAAATACCCACCACAACGAGTCAGGAAACAAGGTTTGAAATCCATTTTACTTTGTTTAAATCAGAGAAGGGGGGCCAATTACTTCAAATAAAGACAGTCAATACTGTCAAGCATCCTTCAATATAGAGCATTTGTGCGAAATAACATTTTCTACATAAATAAAAAGAAATCGTATTTACATTCACCAAAGTTCAAAGTTACAAACTTAGAGGGTGTGAGGATCGCAGTATAAAAGTTCGGAAAGCCATTTTAAAATATTGTTTATAAACATTTGCAAACCAATCAAAATTCTGTCAACAATTTTAACCATTTAATTTGTTAATAAGATTAAGATTTGTACTAACGGATCCGACTAGGTTTAAATTTAAAATTCTGTCAAATAAAACTTGTTATAAAAATTTTACTCAAGACATAATTCTTTGCGAAAATAATAAGACCTTAAATAACATTAATTGCATATTAGCAGGCTATTTCTTTTCCCCTATTTAGCAGAATCCACTCCTGAGAAAGAAGAAAAAGCTAGGGCACAGCAGTAAGTAAATTAATAAAAGGTAAATTTGATTTCAATAAATTGTCATAATTATTTATACATTTGACTGAGAATAAGAAGGATATGCAACCAGTAGTACACTGGAGTTAATTTTAATATAACATATACAGGTATCAATTCAAATAACCAAACTCCACGGTCGTAAATATTTACTTAACAAACAAATACATTGAAAAAAATCTACAGGGTCATACATAAACAGTGTGTGGAGACTGTCAATAAAAAAAAATCTATTTACATTTAAAATTACAACCAATGAAAGTAATATCATCCTGAATTGTACCCATTAAAATCAATTAAACTATAAAAACAAAAAGATTT
Organism: Tillus elongatus; assembly: GCA_964006375.1. Lineage (NCBI taxonomy): Eukaryota > Metazoa > Arthropoda > Insecta > Coleoptera > Cleridae > Tillus > Tillus elongatus. The sequence goes on along the minus strand of OZ023269.1, from coordinate 95,666,167 downwards.
ACATTTATACAGGGTGATTATTTATATGATATAACATAAAATTATAAAAATCAAAATAAAATATATAAATATAATCAAAGTATTAATCAGAATAATTGACGCCCAACAACTTTGGGGTTTTTCTGCAAAACAAATATATAAAAATATATACAAAATAAAGTATAAGCCAAAATCAATATAATTGGCTCCCAACATTGGGGCTTCTTCTGTAAAGTAACAGTAAAAAAATATATATACGAGAATAAAATTATACATAAATCAAAATTATATATATATATATATATATATATATATATATATATATATATATATATATATATATATATATATAGCCTCGGTGGTTCAGTGGTAAGAACTTGTGCCTCTGAACCGAAGGGAACTGGGTATTGCTACTATACTAAATATATATTATAATTGACCCTAAAAACTAAAATAAAAACTATTTTGTGATTTTTACTTAACTAAGGCATTTAAAGTGGTAGTTATTGAACAAAATCTGTTCTGTTACCTAAGAAAATTAGGAGATTAATAGTTGTGTCAAATACACCTGATTTTACTACTAAGACGTAAAATAGTTATGCCGCATTCGCATTCGGCAACATTCGATGCAACCCTAATCTTTTATTTAATTTTGAACACTAATTCTTAAGAAACCTATTATAATTAAAAGCAAGTCTTGCTGTTTTACCATTTAGTTCTTTTTTTTGTACAAAAGTTTTTATTTTCTACAATAGTTTGCAATAACATTTATCAACAATGCAATACAGCAAAGCTATTATCGTTCCAGTGTACTTAATGTTCCAACCAATCTGTAACAAATAAGCTAATAAACAAAATTCTACCAGATAAAAAAATTCACGAGCTTTGAAACAACGAATTAATGTGAAAACCTAAATTGTACAAAATTACACGTAAGTTACATCAATGTTCTTTTATAAGTACTTCAAATTGGCAAGGCGGTCTATACTTACGCATAAAAAATCGTAATGACTTCCACCCTGAGAAATTTTTCACGAATTTATTATTAAAGGAAGGAAATATATAACGCTTTAGTGCTGCAGCTGTTCGCCCATTCAAAGTCACTTTGTGAAAGAGAACAATAAGTCAAAGTTATTGGTCGAAGGATATTATTCATACATAAAAGCCATTTAACATTCATAAATTTCCCTGAAAAAAATCATATTTTATTGACAAAACCTTTTATCCTTCAAAAAATCGTAAATGTTTCTTCCAAACAATAAACTATGTAAAATACTGGAAGGGACATAAGCTGTTTATTTTATTGCAAATAAATAAGTGTCAGTTCGTTTTAAACCAAGAAAACTATGGCATCACACTAATAAAAATGTATCCATATTAAGTACCATTTACTTGATGATATTGATATGGATATAGTCATTAAATAATTCAGATTTGTGACAAACCCTGAACAAATAACTACATCCTTAGATACCTACTGAAAAACACTTATCGCTTGGCAAGTGTGTTAAGGTAGTCTAATTACATAAAATGTTTTCAAAATGCTTGTAACCCAACTCTTTGCATTAACTGAAAAATTTTTGTTTTGGTAAATTTTCTTCCAAAAATTCACTAATGAGGAGATCCCGACTTTTGAATTTTGAAAAAAATTCTTCAAAAGTGCGCGAACTAGGCCCCCTAGAACCCGTATTCAGGGTTAGTTTCAATTTTTATATATTTATATATGTTTATATATATATATATATATATATATATATATATATATATATATATATATATATATATATATATATATATATATATGTAAGTATCGCTCGCTTTGTGTGTGTGTGTGTGTGTTTGTAGATCGCCAGATCTAAAATTGTGTTGTGGTAAAATGAGTTCTCCAAAATGTACTTATGACTATATCATGTAAAAATAATAAAAAGTCTGGACGCAGCAAATGAGTTATTGAAGTGAATTTTGATAAAAATGTGGCTGCTAAGAAATCATTAGCGAATTTTCAATTAATAATTTCGAAACCAAAACTTGTATTGCTTTTCAGAGATAAAGTAACTTGCTATTATTTAAGCTTCCTTAGAGGTTACCTTTATGTGAGTAAGGGAGTTACGGTGATGAATAAAACATAACCGTTACAAATAAGGATGTTCAAAAAAAAAATCGTAGGGATCACCAACGACTTATGGACCATCCTGTTATTGTCAAAATTATTTTATATTTTTTTTTCCGAAAGAAAACACAAAATTTCACACCGATAACTAAATGGGCCGATTTTAATCAAATTTTCTGGGTGCCTTCCTTTTCCAAGCGGCTTAGAAAGGTTCGTTAGCCAGGAAAATTGGCCCAAGTTTACTCGGAAAATTTTGTGTTTTATTTTGGAAAAAAATTATATCTCCGGAAATAACAAAGGAAGGGCAACCAAATTTGGTACGCGTGTTTGTATTGTAAAGAATGCATCATGTATCTAAATTTCGGTTACTAAGTTTAAAGATCAAAAAGTTATGGGCATTTAAAGAAAAAAGATTAGGGGTTTTCCTCAAGATGTCAAAGATTTGAAACGTCAAAATTGGAAACATTTAGGCAAAGGACCTGAAACAAATACGGATTATGTAAAGAAAATGTCACAAGAAGAGTGTTTTGCAAACCCTTAAGTTTCAGCTTCAACCGTCATTGTCCTTCATTTTACTAAAATATTTACAGAAAATTCATTTCAAATAGACCCTTTCTTTGATGCTTTGGCGGTAGTTTTAGTTAAGTTTATGGTTTAACGGGCTATAATTTTTAGCTAATTTTCGTAGAAAACAATCGTTAATAATGACTCCGCGACTTTTGAATTTTAAAAAGATTTCTTCAAATAAGCGCCGACTAGGCCCCCTAGAATCCTTATCCGGGTTTACATTAAGTTTTTATCTGTTTATATATATACAGGGTGACGCATTTCTACGGTAAAGCTCAATATAATTATTCTTATACAAGATACGAGACAAAAATTGTATACGTTAATTATAGGGTATCTATAGAGCTGCATCTTATAAAATAATTTTGACAATAATAGGCTGGCCAATAAGTATTTGTAACGGTTATGTTTTATTCATCACCTTAACTCCCTTACTAACATAAAGATAACCTCTAAGGAGGCTTAAATAATAGCAAGTTACTTTATCTCTGAAAAGCAATTCAAGTTTTGGTTTCGAAATTATTAATTGAAAATTTGCTAATGATTTTTGCCATCGCAGTGCCTTTACTGCATTCCTTTAATATACGTTAAAATCACAATATCAAGGGGCATAATATTTGCTTTGAGGAAAAAAGATCGTTATTATTTTAGAAGTACCCGGTAAATTACAGGCTGACGTAATAATGATGTGATAGAAAACCGTTGAAGACCCAGAGCCCTCGGCTAAAAAATCCGCGTTCAGTGAAACATGGATCCTACGCTCTCGGCCTCTCTTACACACGTCGAGCTAGATTAGTGATTAATAAAGAAGAGAAGGTGATCGAGCGGAAGGCGACACACAGGGTGTGCCAAGGCAGCAGCGACTGATACGACTGCAACGCAAGCATCGAAGAGGTCTCCGAGAACTGCCTTCGAAACAACATCTGTCGGGCAAAAATAAACAAAAAAATAATTAAAATATTAACTTTCGTGGTCAATATCGACTAATATAGTCGTCTGTAAGTGATGCCGGTGTTTTTATTGCGCTTTGAGCAAAAACTAATATTCCGTTTAAGAAATAAACAACTCGACAAGTGAGTCCATTGTTATCTTGGTGCAGTGAAAATTCTTTTAACGTAATCTCGAGTAAATAACTTTAGTTTCCAAGTTCGGATTTTCAAGCTCAGTCTTCGAATCTAATTAGCCTTTTTGTCCGATATTTCCGAATATACTCAGGTATACTCTGGTCGGAGAAATCTCAGTTAAAACACCCGTCTTCCGTCTTGTTTCAAGATCATCAACTTGCAATTCCATTGTTTACCTATTCTTTCTGATGATCCATGGTACGCAGAGTTTATGCAGCTGCCAACTACGAAAACATTTTCCAAAGGTTCCTGACCTTTCCCTTGGGGAGAAACTAAGCTCCTATGGTGAGCACTGAATGCTGGTCACATCCTGTACAATCTCCACAATCAATCAACAGGTGAATTGGGACCTTTGAGATCTTAGGTGCAGATCTAGACAACGGTGAATCACCTCAAAGTTCGACTGCCCCACAAAGCCATTTTGTGTGTGTGACTTTTGAAACTAAACGGACATAACAGTCATACGTCGTTTAAATCTTTCATCAATTTGCAATATAAACTTCAACTCAGTCGAAAATTAAAAACCAAACTCAGTGAGATTGTCAACAACTATATATGTGTTCTGTATTTTCTCTGAATGTTTTTGTCAATTATGTTAAGCTGAAATATCATGGTGTTGTTTAAATTAGTCAATATTTTGCTCATGAAATTTTCTAATCTTCAAATGTTCAAAAATATACAAAGCAATCTGTAAACTTTCATTTTATACAATAGTAAACGGTCATTTAACCTTGCAATACCTGAGCTTCTCTCACAAAATTCTTTTCTCTTTAAGAAAATAAAACATCACCTGGCCAGGCAAATATCTAGAAATTTTACCTAAACTGTTAAAATCTTAGAACATTAGTACATCTGATAGAAACGTAATTACTTTTACATTTAATATTTATCCTCTTGCTTGTTCCATCAATATTTAAGTTATTTCTTGTCATGTGCAATGTTTATTTATTGACCTAGATAACTCCTACTATGGATTTATGTCAATAAATTTACGTAATTGTATTTTAACACCTGTTTGATTGAATAACAATTCCTCACCAAACCTTTTCAACCCTGGTGGCATTGTAGCTGAAAATTCTTCATATCTATTACCTAGATACCTTTAAATTAACTAAGTAAAATAGCAACAGTGTTCTGACTCGAACATATCATGAATCTAGGCCTTTGGGCAGAACAGGACTAAAGCCGAGTAAGTCTTTAATGACCTTTCATCTTCAAACCATACCAAGTGTTCTAATTCTTATAAAATTATAAAGCTGAGAGATAAAGTGCAATTAGGTTAGGGTTTGGTAGGTGATAGTGACCTCACTATCGTCCGGATTTAGATCCACTTGAAGTCAGTCGCGAAAAATAACCAAATAAATACTCTCGGTCTTTTAGCATCGATATTTTCGAACGGTTACATATTTTATTGCATTTTTGAATTTTTTATTGACATAGGATGCGTGTTTATAAGAAAAAAATCGAGACGCAGTAAGTGCGTTTTGGTAGCAGATTTTCATTAGGTTCTTCAAATTTAGAATAACTCGATTTGCTATTAACCTAAGGTTTGTCTTCTCGGAGGCATTTTAAAGTTTATTTCCGAAAATTTTTTGTACATTTTCAAACAATAAGTTATATTGATAAAATATGGTACACTGTTTCTACTATATAGGCTATACCGGTAACCGGATTGATGCCTGCTTGCATTAGAGAGGCATATTTGCTACTAATAACATTTTTGTGAAAATTCACTTCGATAACGCACTTGCTGCGTCCAGACTTTTTATTATTTTTACATGATATAGTCATAAGTAGATTTTGGAGAACTCATTTTACCACAACACAATTTTAGATCTGGCGATCTACAAACACACACACATAGCGAGCGCACGCACATACACGCCCGCGCGCGCGCGGGTTCTATTTTCTCCTGTTTAAAAAATCTGGCGTTTTTTGATCAGGTGTCGTCTTGTCACGTGAATAGAATTTTTAAGCAAAGAGGAGCCTATTCGTTCTAGAATTTTAGAAACAGTATGTAATTTAGTGTGTTCTTTGAGCTGAGACGTGATTATCACGGAAGGCTTTAAGAAAGACGATGTCACAAAGGAGACGGGATTTGTGGATTAGAAGTTTGTTATGGGTTGTTGCATCAGAGAAAATTTGCTGCCCTTAGAGGCGAATGTAGCTAGCTTATTAGTAGATATTATTTTATTCGAAAACAGTGCACTTTAATTCTGTTTCCTTCTGAAATAATCACAAAACTGTAGTTTAGCTGGAAGATCAGCTGGCATTAAATTATATACGGGCGTGAATTAATATTAATAAAGCCCTTCCTCATGAAATATCGTCAAAGCCGATGATCTACTTACATTAGCAGCTGCACGTATTCTTCTTGAATTTCTACGAAAGCAATATTTTTTTGACGGGCTAAAATAACGTTTTGGGCTAAACGAAGCAGTTTAAGCTAATACGTCATTGAAATGTAGAATAGTTTGTGATCCGGCTGCCTTCTGTTTGAACGCTTTTCAGCATAGATTCTCAATGCCTTACGTCTATTAAAATTTGCCTGCGCATAAAAGCAGAGTATATCTCTCATTTCTTTATTAGAGTAATATCGCGGCATACTTTAAGTAATCTTTTACAAGAAAAGTATTCCAGTCCCTGTCGATACATATGTTTAAATAAAGAGAAAAACACATTAGATTATATATATATATATATATATATATATATATATATATATATATATATATATATATATATATATATATATATATATATATATATATATATAATGACCATATATCACTCGTATCAATACAGAAATAACTGAAGAAAAAAGAACTAATTAAGAATAGCTTACTGAGCTGAACTGATAGCACAAAAGTTTATTATAATTTTAAAATGGCAACTATTAAGACCAAGGCACGATTTTGACAGTTATAAATTTGCCTATGACAGACGCCTACTAGGAGGCACATAAAAATTATCTGCAAACTATTACGAAGAGTCTGTGGTAGCTACCTTTAGATTCGCAAATAAACTACTCAGCACTAAAAGCGTGCGTTCCAAAAATTGTACCCTTTTTAAATTTGATGTAACATTCGGTTGCCGCGATCAAATGGAACTCTGTTAAAAGCGTCTGCAAGCACGATCCTTTTACTATTATCCTGTGGTTTTGTAAAATATGAGGTAATTCACATAAATTTTATACAGGGTGTTGAATTATAAAACATTGAAAATTTTCTATACCGCCAAGAAGCTCCCGTTTGAAAAACAAATTTTATTTCTTGAATTTCAACTAAAAACATGGTGAAATAGGATCTAAGCCACAGGGTGATGTTTGAATTTTCTGTTCGTCCTTTTTATAATAATACTACTACTACTACTACTACTAATAATAATAATAATAATAATAATAATAATAATAATAATAATAATAATAACTTCAACTTCAACACCCACTTCAACACATCCTAAGTTCTACTTTGTATAAAGGAAAAACAGAAAATTACGTATACAAAATATCTCCACATCAATCTTTCCCACCCGTTTCCATTTTCTAGATTTCACGTCTGTCCCAATATCAACAGAGACGACCCCGTGCTTTATCGCCAATTACTGTTGATTATATTGTTGACTTTATCGCGTGTTATAGAAAGCAGCCATCCTCTCAATCTCTTTTTATAAACTGGTAGTGAAACACTAGCTCTTACTTCATTGGGGATTAGGTTATATAATTTTTGCCATGGTACACATGACCTAGCTGTCCGATACTCTTGTTACATTTGTCCATTCTGCAGTCGCTTTTGCGTCTCGTATTATAACCGTGATTAAAAAATATCAACCTGTCAGGATGCTTATAGATTTGTATAAGTAATGTTTTAAAATACAATCGCCTACAGTAGAGAAGTCGCGATTCTCTAAAAAGACATTGACTTGGGTAAGTAATAGGTTTCCGATATATGTTTTTTAGCATCCACTTCTGCACAAAGTCCACCGCCCCACACACACTGTCCCTCGCACCTTCCCATCCAGTTATCTCATATGACAGTTGCGACTCTACCAGAGCGTGGTAGAATACTCTCATTTCTCGAGTGTTCAAGTTCTGTCTCAGTAATTTAAATTTATAAAGCAAAGACCTGACCCTATGAACCACTTGTTCCACTTGTTTGTCCCATCTTAGGTGTCCATCTATTATCATGCCCAAATATTTCACCCATTCGGCTTTCTTCAATTGTGAAACATTATCATAGCTAATTGTTAAGTCTGCAAAGGTAATCAGTGTGTTCTTGTACGCTGTAAAAGGCAAAAACTTTGTCTTCTCCGCATTAAGCGTGATACAATTTAAATCAAGCCATTTCATGGTTTTTCTAAAAACAGATTCCGCTATCTGCTCACTTCACTCCAATTATGTCTACTTCAGAAGATAACGGTGTCGTCAGCGTAACTTACTATCTTGCCTTCGCATTCGAGACCCAACAAGCCGTTAATGTACAAGTTAGAAAGAATTTGTCCTAATATGCTGCCCTGGGGGACTCCATAATCTACTCTCTGCACATCACTTAGTACCCCGTTTATATCCATTTTCTTTTTGTTTACTGCTCATAAGGTACGTCTCCATCAATGTCAGTGTCACACCACGCACTTCACAAGCCTCCAGTTTCTCTAGAAGGATTTTGTGGTCCACAGTTTCAAAAGTCTTGGCTGGGTCTACGAAAATGCCAAGAGGTTGCTTAGCCGAATCCAGTGCCTGATAAACTTCTGAGACCAGACACGCGATGGCATCACTCGTTGAATCGGCCTTTCGAAACGCAAACTGTCTATTTGACAATATATTGTGATTGCCAAGAAACGAAACAAGTCTCTCTTTTAACGCAGTTTCCACTATCTTTCCGACACTTGGAACAAGTGTTATCGGTCTGTAGTTAATCATTTCAAGAACATCATCAAATTTGAAAAGTGACCTCAATACGCCAAGCTTTAGGTAGTTAGGAAACTTGCTAGTTTCGATTACTCTATTAATAATACATAACAAAGGGTTTGCCACAGAGTTACTAATATTTTTCAGCAAATCTGCGATTATCGGGTCCTGCTCAGGTACTTTATAATATTTTAGTCCAAAAATGATATGTTTTACTTCTTTCTCCGTTACCGGATTCAGATAAAGTGAATCATTGACACGGTGTGGACTCTGTGTGTCCATTTTTGTCCTACCCTGGAATCGACTTGCCATCTCTTTGCCAACTAGGTAGTAATACCTATTGAAGTTATTAGCTATACCCAAATCATCATTTACCAACTCACCGTTATTTCCATTTATGTCTCTAATAGTATTGGCTCCCCTGCCGTGATCTTTGTTACACAAACTATTTACACACTGATATAATCGCTTATTATCTACCCGATCTATACCAACCTGTCTCCTAATATAATCAGATTTGACTTTTTTGATCAAAGAACCTATTTCTATATCTACTATATTCAGCTCTCAAAACAGCATCAACTGGGCATCTAAGACACATTTTGTACATATTGTTTTTTGTTTGCACTTACTTAATAAGCCCTGCCGTAATCCACTTCTTATCTCCATTTTGCCTACAATTTACTCTCACTGTTCTTGTACACTTACCTGCACTCTCTTTTATTGCTTCAGATAATTTTTCAGCCATATCGTCTACATCACTGAACCAGTAATAATTTGTCCAGTTCTTCCGGTGTAATAAGGCTTCCAGCTTTTTATAATCAATAAACTTTTCATGGGTCGCTTTGGGCTTCTCGTGGTTTCTAACCTAATTTGTTTCTATACTTAAGATGGTAGCCGAGTGATCCGTTATGTTACATTCGTATAAGAGTCGTATGTCATATAACAGCATTAGATAAAATCCATATACCTAGCTGCAAATCAAACGTAGCTACACACATTCACAACACAAAACACCAAAAACCAGCTATCACCCAATTACAACTAATAAAACATATTAAATACTACAAAAAAATTAAAATCTGGGAACAAAACTACATTCAAGAAACAAACAATAAGAAACAGTTAATGCCAGAACAAATCCAAGTACAAACATTTAAATAAAACTTAATAAAGGCCATACAAATAGACAAATTATCAAACCACAGTGATCAAAACGGGATACCAATACACACGACGCAGTCCGAAGGCACAACCAATCAGAGAACAGTAAACCAACCAATATAAGCTCAACGCGCAGGCGCCACGTACAATCTCAGACGTAGATCACACAGGAACGATCACAGTCAGTAGCGTGCTGATGATGAACCGGGACGGTTCGAAACTGCAGTTCATGTAAACCAATAAAAAGTTACAGAAAGTACAGCAAACAAATAAAGTGTATATTTAAAAGTGATTACAGTGTAGTGCAACATTCCAAAAGATATAAAAAACACACAAGGCAATAACGTACAAATAATCAACACCAATAACAAACAAACCAATAACACGTGTACAGTGAGTGACTACATAACAGGGAGAATTCCAGAAACATGAACACAACACAAGATAATAACACACAAAATGGCCAACATGACAGCGATAACATACACTGCAAACACAGGAGCAATCACAGTCAGTAGCGTGCTGATGATGAACCGGACGGTTTCAAACTGCAGTCCACGTAAACCAATAAAAAAATCACAAAAAGTACAGCGAACAAATAAAGTGTATATTTAAAAGTGATTACAGTGTAGTGCAACATTCGAATATATATATATATATATATATATATATATATATATATATATATATATATATATATATATATATACCACATACGCCACGAGCTCTCACGTCTATACTTGACATTATTTCGAATTTGTTTTAAATGGAGGTTGTGTAGGTTGAAAAGGACTACAACCTAAAAAATTTTTCAAATATAGAGGTTGATCCAAAAAAGTGTGACACCTCAAATTATGTTTTTTCTTATGGAACACCCGGTATTTGACAACGTTTTTTAATTCTATGATAAAAATAAAGTTCACTTACTCCAAAGTTCCCTATACCTAGCTATTACGGTTTCCCAGATATCTGGATTCTGCGACGAATTTGAGGTTTTCGAAAAAAAATATTATCTCCATTGTCAGATAATATCGTAAAATACTCACTCAGCTTTTGATGCTGAATTTGGTACTTCATCAACTAATGTAGTCAATACTGCGCAATACTCTTCAGGGAGTTCAAACCTTCAAGTTTTATTATCGGCACATTCAAAGCAGATTATTCCATTTATTTCAAACGAAACATCCTATATTTTTTGCTGCATTTCATAGAGAAAATAATTCCCTTTCATATGATACTAGGGTTCCATATACCCAAGTGCAGCGGTTTAGTAGGGAATCATAAACAAGAATTGACGAGAATTGACAAATGTCACAGGCATATATATATATATATATATATATATATATATATATATATATATATATATATATATATATATATATATATATATATATATATATATCTATATATATATATATATATATATATATATATATATATATATATATATATATATATATATATATATATACAATCAAGTAACTATGTACATTCCATTCATTTCAATATCCGGTGCAGAGAATTAAGAGAAAAGTTTTATCTACACAAAAACAGTTACAGTTAACCATAAGAAAGCGTCATGTAGTTTTTAATGCAATCTATTATCGCTTTAGATTAGCCTATAAAATACAGGCTGTTCCATTTGAAATGAACACAATAATCGACTTGGCATGTGTGAACAATAATAAAAGTGTGAATAGCGCCAGAACCGTTTGAAATAAATGAAATAATCTGCTTTGAATGTGCCGATAATAAAACTTAAATTTTTGAACGCCCTGTAGAAAATTGCAAAACACTGACTACAGTATTTGATGAAGTACCAAATCCAGCACCAAACGTAGTGATTTTTTTTACGATGTCATCTGACAATGGAGATAAGATTTTTTTTCAGCAACCTCACATTCGTCGAAACATCAAGATATCTGGGAAACCGCAATACCTAAGTATAGGTATCCTTGGAGTAAGTCAACCTTATTTTTACCATAGAAATCAAAAAACGTTGTCAAATACTGGATGTTTCATAAGAAAAAACATAACTTTAAGGTGTCACACTTTTTTGGATCAGCCTGTATATTTGAAAATAATTTTTTGGTGGGCTACCCTGTATGTATATATATATATATATATATATATATATATATATATATATATATATATATATATATATATATATATATATATATATATATATATATATATATATATATATATGAATATATATATATATATATATATATATATATATATATATATATATATATATATATGAACGGGGTGGACGCGAAACAGGCGCGTAAGGGCACTAATCGAGATTTTGTTGAAAATCGCTCAAAGATATATATTTAGCTTTTAAAGGGGAAGATTTTCACACTTATTTTCAACATGGTAACAGCAACCCTTAAGCGGTGGTGCTTTCTACCCCACAAATATTAAATGACAAGTGGGGGTAGGTCAAGTAGCACATCATTTCACAGCTGGTGTAAATCTCTTTTTAACGGTGCCTTATTTTCTAAATTCAAAGCAGTGGGTTCGGAGAAACTTCTAAACGTGAATGATTTATTTATAAAAAATTACAAGTCAGTTTGTTAAATGCTTCGACCACCAGCCTCCATACTATAGTACAAGTTTTGTGAAAACTGTGGGTAACTTCACTCAAACAAGTTTTTTAGCAAACGTGGGCGCACATTTTTGACATTTCTGGAGTAATTTGGAGGCATTCGTTTACGATACGCTGGCGTAAATCTTATAAGGAATCTGACTAAGTGGAATAAATTTTACTTTTTATGTAACATCTATGGGTGATAAATCTGACGATCCAGCTGGCCATTCTATGGAACCTCTTCTTCAAACTCACTGATTTATAAATCTGTGTTTAAAATATTGTCTAACAGGCAAAGCGTAGTATGTAAGAGCTCCATCCTGCTGAAATACCAATTGGTCTTCGAGATAATGCTCATAATTCTCGATAATGTCAGTTAACATGGGATCAATAATGTTTTCCAACAATTTCAGCTTCATATATCTAGTCAAATTACCAGTTAAGAAAGAAGGATCAACAATATGGTCACCGAAAATTCCAGCTCAAATATTGTGTTTTTCCGGGTTTTCTTTATGAATGTCTTGAAATATTCTGGGGTTAGAGTCGGCCCAATAGCGACAATTATTACGATTCGTGGCACTGTTTAGAAAAAAATAAACCTCATCCCGTAAACAAATATTAAATATAAAATCCGGATCATTGACCACTCATTTACTTATCACTTCACAAAAGTCCAGACAGCGGTCAAAGTCATCTTCGTTTAGTTCGTGTGCTAGATAGGTTTTGTATTGGTGGAATTGATAACGCATCTAGATGTTTTGAATGATAGTTCGCCCAAAACCAGATTCACATGCCAGTTGCCTTATACTCGTCCTGGTATTCAAATCATGACCAAGGACCGCCACCTCTACCGCTTTATTTCTTTCGGCGGTTCACATTTTATTACAAACAGACCCGGCCTTTTCAAACTTTGCCACTAACTACAAAAAAGCCTGGACGCAGCAAGGGCGTTATGGTAGTAAATTTTCATAGAAATGATCTGACACATAATATTTTATTATAACTTTTTTTTATTGTAACATAGAAATCTAAATTTTCGTTATATAGTTTACTTTTTATATCATAAACCTACCTACCAAATTTGGTTATCATAGCTTTTTTATTTTTGTCAAAATTTTTTCTCAAAATTGTCCCGAAAAACCTCATCCGATTTTCCCGACTAACGAACTTATCCAAGCCATTTACAAAAGGAAGGTGCGTGCCAAATGTTATAAAAATCGGTCCATTATTTTTTGAGTTATCGGTGTCATACATATATATATATATATATATATATATATATATATATATATATATATATATATATATATATATATATATATATATATATATATATAAAACATATAAAAATTAAAACTGACCCCGGATATGGGTTCTAGGGGTCCTAGTTCGCGCTCATTTGCAAAAAAATTTTCAAAATTCAAAAGTCGGGATCTCCTTATTATTGAATGTTTTCTGCGAAAATTCACTAAAAGATACTTTCGATTAACATGCTTATCTAAAGATTGTTGGTCAAATAATTCTTCTGTTCTACCAGCACATTGATTATTTGTATATAAAAGTAAAATCATTTTCATCCTCTGTGCAATTGAGTACACCCTTTTGTTGAATAACTGCACAAGCAACAATAACTTAATGAACAACTAAAATGAAACTCACTCGTATACTAAGGTTTCTACGCAAATAAAGAAACCGAAGAGCACAATTTAATCATTATCAGTAACAATTTAAAAAAATATTTACTCGCACTTTTTTGTAAGTGATAATCAGAAAGCAGAACAAATAAAATGCGAGGATATTTGTAGCAAATCAAAGAAAACCCGTTCTTATCTTTAGGAGTCAATTTCTCAGAACCCACTGCATCGAATTTAAAAAATAAGACACCATTGAAAAGAGATTTACACCAGCTCTAAAATGATGTGCTACTTGACACCCTTATCATTTAAGATTTCAGAAATGAATCGCACCACCGCTCAAGGGTTGTTGTTGCTATGTTGAAAATAAGCGTAAAAGTCTTCTTCCTTGGAGGCTAAATTTGCTTCTTTAAGCGATTTAAAAAAAAATTAAGATAAGTGACCTAAAACGCGCCTGTTTCGTTTTCAAGTGGCAACCCTATATATAAATTAAGAAATCACACCGCATAAGTGACACCCTCTCGTCCAGAAGTTTGTCCGGGGAAAGGTTACATAGAAAAGACAATGGACACACACCCAACACACAATGACAGAAACTGGCACCACCGGTATCGAACCCGGACACCCCGTGTTACAGCTAAACACTCGTTCCACTTCACCAGGGAAGTATGCTTATATATATATATATATATATATATATATATATATATATATATATATATATATATATACATACAGGGTGGCGCATTGAAAACGAAACAGACCGATTTGCGTCCAATGAATTTTCTTTAAAAAAATTCACTAATGAGGAGATCCCGACTTTGAATTTTGAAAAAATTTTTTCAAATGAGCGCTAATTAGGCCCTCTAGAACACATATCCGGGGTCAGTTTCAATTTTTATATGTTTATATAATATATATATATATATATATATATATATATATATATATATATATATATATATATATATATATATATATATATATATATATATATATATATGTGTGTGTGTCTGTGTGTGTGTGTGTGTGTGTGCGTGCTTGTGTGTGTGTGTCACACCGATAACTCAAAAAATAAGGGGCCGATTTTGATGAAATTTGGTGAATACCTTCCTTTTGCAAACGGCTTGGATAAGTTCGTGAGTCAGGAAAATCGGCCCAAGTTTTCCCGGAAAATGTTGTGTTTTTTTTTTTCAAAAAAATATTTATATCTCCGGAATTAACAAAGTAAGGGCAACCTTACGCTGGTTTATATAGTTATAGGTGAGCTACCTACCAAAATGTAGCTCTGTAGCCCAAAAGACAAAAGAGTTATGGGCATTTAAAGAAAAATAAATTGGGGTTTTCCTCAAAACGTCAAAGTGACAATTTAAAACGTCAAAATTCGCAACATTTAGGCAAAGAACTTGAATCTAATACGGGCTATGTAAAGAAAATGTCTCAAGAAGAATGCTTTGCAAACCCCGAACTCTTAGTTTCAACCGCCATTGTCCATCATTTTACTAAAATATTTGCAGAAAATTCATTTCAAATAGACCCTTTCTCTGATGCTTGGCAGTAGCCTTAGCTATAGAGTTTATCGTTTAATGGTATATAATTTTTGTCGAATTTTCGTAAAAAATCAATAAAGCTCAATATAACCGTTATTATACAAGATATGAAAAAATATTGTATACATTAATTATACGGTGTCTTGAGCTACATCTTAAAAAATTATTGCTACAATCACAGGCTGGCCCATAAGTCGTTGGTGATACAAATTATTTTTTTTAGTCGAAAACGCCTTATGTTTTTGCATTTTACATCGAAATATAATGCATGTTTGTAAGTTAAGAATTTCTGGACGCAGCAAGTGCGTTATGGTAGCGAATTTGATTTAATGCTTTATATTTGAAAAGCTCAATTTGCTATTAACCTATAAGGTTGACCAAGAAACGGATTTTTTCGGTTACACTTTATGTTTACTTTCGGAAATTTCTGTACGTTTTCAAACAATAAAGTTATTTTGATGAAACATGGCACATTGTTTTTACTATATATGTTATACTGGTAATCAAATTTGATGCCTGCTTTCTGAAAAAAAAACACACATATTTGCTATTAAAAACATTTTTATGAAAATTCACTACCATAACGCACTTGATGCGTCCCGATTTTTTTAATATTGAGGGGGACATGCTTTGACATAAAACTCAACTTTGTCACATCAACCCCTTAAGGGTGGTGATAACAACCCTTATATTTGAAATAGGGAACATGGGTCGAGTGTTAAATCACCTGAAAGATCTTTCTTTTCTGAATTCAGCACACTAATATTTTTTTTGAAGTTTTATCAACTCGTATAAAAATTATTTACAGTTGGAGTTGCAAGAACGTACAATTTTGTTCAAAACGAGCTCTGATATTCTGGAGCATTTGTGGAGTTATTAGACGGCATTCTTCAACAATGCGTCGTCGTAATTCTTCCAGAAACTCCTTTAAATGGTCCCATGGAAAGAAGTCTAAAGGAGTTAAATCCGGTGATCTATGGGGCCACTCAATAGCACCTCTACGCCCAATCCATTGTCCTGGAAACTTTCTGTTCAAAAACTCCCTAACACGTTGTGAAAAATGCGGAGGAGCTCCATCTTGTTGAAACACGAATTGATTTTCTCGATAGCGATCATCATTTTCAACAATGTCAATTAGTATAGGGTAAACGATATCTTCTAGTAACTCCAAACACGTTTTGCCACTCTAATTTCCATCAAGAAAAATTGGTCCGATTAAACGGTCTCCAAACATCCCAGTCCAGATATTCAATTTCTGTGGAGTTTGAGTGTGGACTTCGTGAAAATTTCTTGCATTATTATCTGCCCAATAACGAAAACTATGACGATTGACTGTAGAGTTTAATAAAACGTACACTCGTCTAAAAAACAGATATTGAACAGAAAGTTCCCGTTATCAGCTATTCGTGCAGTCATAACTTCACAAAACTCCAGCTGCCGATCAAAATCATCTTCATTCAGTTGTTGTACAAGATCAATTTCATACGGGTGAAATTTATGATGCTTCAATATTCGCTGAATAGTTCTTCTTTTGATGTTTGAAACAGTGGCCAGTTTTCTGGTGCTTAAAGTTGGGTCTGCAGCAATTTGTCCTAAAACTTCAATCTCAGTAGTCTCATTTAGAACTGGAAATTCACGTTCAGGATCCCGTTTTTTGTTGGCTACTGAACCACTTTGTCGAAACTTTGCAACTAACTCCAAAATGTATTTTATGTGAACATGTCTGTTCAGATGTCGTTCATTAAACGAATTTGCAGTACGGTTTGCACAATCATCGTTTTTTTAAAAAAAGAGTAATTATTTCAACTGTTTCTTCTACAGAATACACCATTGCGAAATTAATTTTCGGTAGTACTATCAAGTATCAAACCGACCGATAAACTGAAATAATAAACCACATTTCTCACAATCCGATAAGAAATGTTCTGATACTTAATTTTTTGTTTACAAACCAACAAAACTATCAGCACATTTCTTATCGGAATGTGTGAAATGCGTTTTTGCATCTTCAACTGTGAATAATTTTTAAACGAGTTGATAAAACTTCCAAAAAAATTAGTGTGCTGAACTCAAAGAAGAAAGAGCTTTCAAATGATATAACACTCGATCCATGTTCCCTATTTAAAATATAAGGGTTGTTATCACCACTCTTAAGGGGTTGATGTGAGAAAGTTGAGTTTTATGTCAAAACATGTCCCCCTCAATATTAAAATTGACGTGTTTCAGCGTTTCTTAAAAAAAATCTCTGGATGCAACTCGGTCTGTTTCGTTTTCAATGCGCCACCCTATAATATATATATATATATATATATATATATATATATATATATATATATATATATATATATATATATATATATATATAGATTGAATATCTCAGAACTAGGAATTGTCAATTGCTTCACTTGAAGAAGCTTTTTGAAAACCTCACTGTTCGATACTGACTGTAGCACTTACGTACTATAAACGACGTTTTTATGATAATCTGCTAAAAGAATTTTATGTATCTACGGTTGTTATTTATAAAAGATTTTAGGCAAAATTCCACCTTTAGAGGCTCTATTTAGTAAACGGAATTGAAATTTTACTGTCCGTTGGATACGGTAACAAATTAAGAATTAATACCGAAGTTCGTAAGTTATTTAATCAGAAACATGGGGATAAACCAAAACCATTTATTGTCAGATTTGTTGAATAGAATAGTTCAAAATATGCGGAAACTAGTAGCATGAAAGTTTTACTTAGACAACGCTAACCTCAAATACGTAAAGGTATCAAATTAATCGTGTTACCTGAAGCATAAGAGAGTCCTCTCGCCTCTACGGGCAAATTACCTGAATAATAGTAATAATGTAAAGCACTGACTTGTAAAATTACTTAGAAAGACAAGTATCCTTGGAAACTAGAAACACTGGGGGTATATGGTTTACGTGTACCTGTCCATTATTTACAATTTTGTACTTAATGTGTTGTGTTTTTAAGTAGAATGTCAATATTCACTTAATTAGATTTTGTTACAGGTTTTTCGCGCTGAAAACTTTTATCGCCGAAGAGTTCAAAGTTAAAATCTATTAAAACATGTTCCTGTGAAAGCGAGTCCAGTACTATGAACTAACTAATTAAGTAACTTTTTAATCATTACGTTGTTCGCTACCCTAACGTACTTATAGCGTGAAGGCTTTTAAAAGATAATTTCGTTTATTAGTAAATGTGCGAACACTGTCTTTATGTCATTCACTAAACGACCAGATCATTTTTTTTGTAAAATCAGTTATATCCATATACCGGGTGAGTTTTTTGAAGTCGAGATATCTCGAAAACGGTCCAATTTTTTTGTGACATTTTGGTGAAGTAATAAGGAGAGGTGGGGTAACTTGGTGATGTACCTACTTTTACGTATAAAACTTGTTATGCGTGCAAACAAAATTTTCATTTGCTCTCGGTTACGGAATTATAATTTATTAGGTTAATTTTTTTTTAAATCCCAATTTTTTTCCCAAGCCTGCATACTCTTAGTCTTACTCCACCCATTCCAAAATCACTGTGCCTTGAACTAGTCTGCACAGCGATTGGTAGGGTGAAGTTTTATATTGCTGTGTCTCCGGTCTAGACTGACCGTAGATCAGTTGTCCTTTGCGGTCCAGAGCTTTACACTCGCACAAGATGTGCTGGACTGATTCCTCCCCCTCGCCGCAGAGTCTGCATGCGAGGTCCCCTTCGAACCGCCCCATTTTATGCAGGTGTTTCTTGACGGCCATGTGTCCCGTCAAGAGACCTGTTGTGTTTCTGAGCTGTCATCTGCTAAGATTTAGCAGCTCCACAGCTCTCTTTGAACTGGGTCCGTCAATTATGGACTTCCCATGTCTGAGCCCTGGACAGTCCGCCCAGTACACTTTGTGTTGGTTTCTGACCCAGGACTAATGGCTCCCCTGGCAGTGCTCTTTGACACGCCCAGAGCCGGTTCTGGTCCCATAAATGTTTCTGCTGACCCTCTCTTCGCGAGACTGTCAGCTTCTTCATTGCCTTTGACCCCCGAGTGACCCGGCACCCAGATGAGGGTCACCTCATTCTGTCCAGCCAGGTCGCTCGTCTCATCTCGGCACTCACTCACCAGCCAGGAATTTACCCGTGGGCTACTTAGTGCCTTAAGGGCTGCCTGGCTATATGTGGCTATGAGGATCCGCTTGTTGGTGTAGCCCCTCCTCTTGTTCTCCCGCACACAGTGCAGGATGGCGTACATCTCGGCCTGAAACACCGTTGCATGGGCTCCGAAGGAAATACTATGACTTACGACTGCCGCTTACTTTCGAGCTCATTCGCATAGATTCACGATTCGTCACCTGTCACTATGTCATCCATATTATGTGTTGAAGCACCGAGATCGAATTTCTTGAGCATTTCTGGCAACCAAATGACATGAGTTTGTTTTTGAGCGATTGTCAAATTATGTGGGACCCAAGGGGAATAAATGTTTTGGCGGCCAAATTTTCATGCATTATTGAGTGTATGCTGCTGATCCCACTAATGTCCACGGATACATCAATCTCACAATAAGTCACATGAACCTCTTGCAGTATCAGTTCACGCACCGCATCAATGTTTTTCTGAACAACTACCGGTTTTGGACGACCACGAAATACGTCGTTGAGCGAAATACGGCCACGATTGAAGTCGGTAAACCATCGATAAACACTGGCCCTTGGTAGTCTTTTATCCCCAATAGTCGAGTTAAGTTCATTGATGCACTGTTCTTGAGTTAATCCACGTCGAAAATTGTAAAAAAAAATAGTTACACGAAAATATTCACGATTTAGTTCCATTTTTGGCTGATATAAACTTTTCAATTGACAACACAAATAGCGCTCGCACGTCAAATTCCAAATAAATGTCACGTAAAAAACGTCAACCTTTACGATTACGACGTCAGTTGGTAGATGGCAGCACTAGGTTTGCCCAATCCCGAAATATAAGAGGCAACCCTCAATACTTAAATATGTTGTTGAATATTGAATGCACAAATTTAAAAATATTTCATTGTTAAATTTTTTAATATTATCACTAAGAAAGCATTCCTTACTTCCTAAAGCTATAAACTTAAAATTTGGTTAGTATTATAATGTATATACACGTATGCCAAATTTCACTAAAATAAGTTTGTCATTTTCGATAATACAAAAATTTTTCAAAGGAAATAAAATTTTCATGGAGAGATTGATGGGATTTTTCTGGCTAACGAATTTATCCATTTACAAGAGGAACATATTTGCCCAGTTTCATCAAAGTAAGTCAGTTTTTTTGAGTTATCCTTTTATATATATATATATATATATATATATATATATATATATATATATATATATATATATATATATATAATAATGTTCCCATTTGATGTTTACCATTTGAAACTGGAAGAGTTGTTTAATTGCCATAACTGACACATATTTGAAAATATTTATTTGAAGCTTTGTACAGGACAATTTTTGGACCTAACGTTTTAAAATATGACGTCAAGATTTATACAGATATATTAATTTCTAAGATAGGATAGTCAACTTATCTTATGGGAGCCATTTTGAATTTTTCGATAGATTCATAGTGTTCAAGTGTCTATCAAAGGTGTCGTATTCTTATAATTTGTCTGGTGGAAAAAGGTTACAAAGATTTTTATACTTTTAATTAGTTGACTATGGAAATAAATTGAAATTAATCACTTGCAAACATTGAACGGTCAATTCAGGTATTGTTGTGCTTTATACGTGATGGTATTTCTTCTTTGTGTTTGAACTGGTACTGAATTTTTACAACAATGCATTTTTACTCCAACAAAGACAAAATTTTCAAAGAAAAAAAGTCTGGCTGCAGCAAGTGAATTGTGGTAATAAATTTTTATACAAATTATCTAGGCAATTTTTTTGCGAAAATTATATATGCGCCAAAAAAAAATAACATTTGTGTGTAATATTTAATATATTTTGTTTAACACATGTATATTTTGGTTTTGTTCCGTTCTGTGACCTTCAGTGGCACTAAAAATTTTTTCATTAAATGCTTATAACTTTTTTTTCTATTAACTTAGAGATCTAAATTTTGGTGTAAAGTTTATTTTCTATTATAATAAACCTGCGTACCAATTTGTTATTTTTGGGAATACAAAAATGTTCCGAAAAAAAAAACAAAATTTACACAGAAAGGCTTGTCTGATTTTCCTAACGAACTTATTCAAGCCACTAACAAAACTTACACTTTCCAAATTTCATCAAAATCAAAAGTTTTTGAGTTATCTGTGTGACAGGAATATATTAAAATAAATTATTATCTAATGATCAAAATTTCAAGGCAAATTAGAAAAGTGTCATTGTTAAGAAACTTGGGAATATCAACGTTTGGATGAAAACTGACTAAATAGCGCTGTCTGCAAGCACAAGTAGAATACTTATTTGTAAAGCGCTTTGTACTATTAATGTCATAATAAACTATAAGTAACTAATATATATATATATATATATATATATATATATATATATATATATATATATATATATATATATATATATATATATATATATATATATATATATATATAAACATAACACAAAAATCGAAACTGTCCCCGGTTATGTGTTCTAGGGGGTCTAGTTCTCGCTTATTTAAAGAACTATTTTAAAGTCAGAAGTCGAGATATCCTCATTAGTGAACTTTTTCTACGAAAATTCACAACAAATCGTGTAACAGAAATGTAGTTATTAGCTCAAAGCATTTGAAAGTTTGGTATCATGTTTACAACACTCTCAGACACACATACCTATATCCCATCTTTGAGATTTACCATTTTTGGGCTCAGAATATTTTGAGCCGAATATTTGTGCAGAAAATGCTTTGTTACAACTTAAAAAGTGTTCCCATTAAAATATATTTATAATTCAAATAGATATTATAACGGAAATAACAAAGGCCCTATATTGTTCCTCTACACAGCTCCTGAATTTGGAACATAAGTTGCTGAACCTAACCTTTGTATATTTATGAATTTTTCTTGGATATTCCAGAGATTGATGGAAAGTAAAGAGTATAAAATTTTGCTATATGATGACTGTAAACAAAAAATACTAATAAATAAGACTGATTTCCATAAATATTTCTGTTTATTTTTACTTTACCAGGCATAAACGTGTGGATGTATTTCATTTAGCCTTGAGTTTTATCCCTTGAAGCGATCCAGTTTACTGTATCGAACATAAATGATGTTAAGTTAATTCCCGTTTCCATTTCAAACTTCATCTATTGCTTCGCTTGATTGACAATTTATTACTGAGGTAACAAATATTTACCACTTGACGCGAGACCTAACATTGTGCGAGGAAAATGTATCCTTAAATAAGGTACAACCTTTCAGTTTTACACACTCTGCAAACTTTAAACTCATTTAATCGTGACCTGAATAAGTTTTATACACATTAATAAACCATGTAAAGTCAAAGATTAACTTCTAGAATTGTTACATTGAGGAAAAGCAATTTCTGGCAGAAATTAATCTGTTCCTGCTGCTAAATTTTAAGTTAGAAAGTTATGATTAGATCCGTAAAGGTAATCCAACAAGGTTACAGCAAATATATCAATATCCGCTGCTTTAAATTTAGAAAAAATAAATGACAGAACTACCAACTACCGCACTAAAAGCTTCGTAGCTAATAGCTACGAGGTAAGCTCCAAAATTTACCGGTCTGACTATGAAAGAAACGGCGTATACACACAATTAGAATTTAGTTTTCAACATAGTCCCCCCTAACGTCAATGCACTTTTACATCATTTCAGTAACAATTCGATAGCCTTAAAAAATATTATTTTGCTTTGTCCTCAAAATGTGCCCAAACTGCAGCTTTCACCCCTTCGTCGTCACTAAAATGGCGCCGGCGAAAGTCCTTCTTCAAATTTCCAAATAGGTAGTAGTCACTGGGTGCCATATCTGGACTGTAGAGGGTGATTCTTTATAATGTCGCCCCCCCTTTAACTTTGTTATTTTAAGTGTCCCAAAAAAATTAAAAGTATGGTTATGTAGGTGCTAAAAAATACTTTTTTCTGCGTATAAAAAAATTTGAAAAATGATCAGTACTCAGGGAAAACCAAAAAGTTTATTTTTTGCAATGGATCACCTTATATATGAATTTATTTTTAGATTCCTCGTAAAAGTCTAAGCATAATTTATATAACATACTGTATACTTAAAATGAATAGTTTTTGAAATATTCGCATTTGAAACGTTATCATCACAAATTTTATTAAACCAAAACAACTGTTACAAATCAAGAAATCTAACAATAAATAATATAACAAGGACAGTTTCTAATTAAATATAAAGATGCTCTACCGGGCTTCCATTTTCTTCAACACATTGTATAAGGGTTCTTCGCATTTTCTCTAATGCATCTGTTATGACTGCTGGATTATTTTGATTTAAATTAATAATTTCATTCCGTATCAAATCTTTAAGATGATAGAGGTGGTCGTATACACGGTTTTTTATATAACCCCAAAGAAACGCATCCATAGGTGTCAAATCGGGGCTGTTTGCAGGCCATTTAATTGACGAATTTCTTTCAATCTATTCAGGAAACCTTTCATTCAGGTAATTAAGCACAGCACGAATGTTGTGAGGGGGTGCTCCATCCTATTGAAAAATTATATTTTGTAATATATTTAAAGGCAAATCGTCTAAATATTCTTCGAACTCGTTTTCCAAAAAATCTAAATAGCGGCCTCAATTTAAAACAGTATCAAAAAAATACGGACCGATAACTCGCTTGCCCAGGATACCACACCACACATTCACGGATTGTCGCCCTTGGAACTTAAATTGCCTATTAGAATGTGGATTCTCTCTTTCCCATTGTCTGGTATTTTTCGGTTAAACAGTCCACTAGTAGAAAAGGTAGAGTCGTCAGTCCATAGAACTGTTTTCAAAAAATTGTTATTTATGTTTATTCTGTCTATAATAAGTTGACAAAATGCCACCCGATCATCTTTTTGCATTTGAGTAAACTTTGTAGTGGGTTTAATCTTATATGGCTTTAGCTTCCATTTTCTTAACCTTCTTTGGATTTTACTGTATGAAGTTCGCTGAATATTTTCTTGTGATGCTCGTAATGTCTTTGAAATGTTTCTTATGGAATTGTTTCGATTCTCTTCTATAGCAAGTAAAATATTCAATTCTGCACTTTCATCTACGTTCACAGCAGTTCTCTTTCTCCTTTGTAAATTTAACGTTTCTTGTAACTTCCTATATATAGATGTGAACGTTTTTTGAGTTGGGACATGCATACCGGGATTATCTTCTATCATATTTCTAATGGCAGCGCGACAATTTAAATTATTTTTAATATAATAACTTAAACTAACTCTACTTTCTCTGTCTGAGTACGGCATTTTTACTTACTAAACAATACAACTACAACAATATTGACAGAATGTCACTCTCAGTTATTTGTTTTCAATTAAAAGCGTGGTATCCTAGGACTTCTTGATTTGTAACAATTGTTTAATAAAATATTTGATGATAACGTTTCAAATGCGAATATTTCAAAAACTATTCATTTTAAATATACGGTATGTTATATAAATTATGCTTAGAATTTTACTAGGAATCGAAAAATAAATTCATATGTAGGGTGATCTTTTGAAAAAAAAATGAACTTTTTGGTTTTCCCTGTATATTGATCATTTTCCAAATTTTTTTATACGTAGAAAAAAAGAATTTTTTAGCACCTATATAACCATACTTTCAATTTTTTTGGGACACTTAATACAACAAAGAATCAGCCTGTACATAGCGTGATCGATTTGTTCGAGACCGCAGTCACGAATTTCGGCTTGTGCAATTTCAGCATGGTGTACGGGTGCATTGTCATGGAGTAAACGCGCGCATTTGGTTAATTTCACACGTCTCGTCACCCGAATATTTTGTCGTAATGTATGCAGGAGTGTTGCATAATATGCCCCGTTGACTGTGGTGTTGGGTTTTTTAATCTCTATGAGAAGGATACCCTCACAATCCCAAAAAAATTGTAACCATCACCGTTTTGTCGACTGACAGACCTTGAACTTTCTTGGCGGTGCTTTTCCTTTACACCTCATTTCATCGACTCCCTGTCGCACAAAGGATCATAGTAAAGAACCATAGTTTCATCTCCTGTGACCGTTGTCTTCAAAACGTCCACATGCTTTTCTCCATCCAATAAGGACCGGCCACATTCAACATGGCACTGGCACTGAACTGCTGAAAGATGTTTGAGGACTCACTTTGCACTAACTTTATTCATGTCTAAATATTCGAGTAAAATTCGGCGAACGCTTCCATCTGAAAGACCCGACATTTTTGATCATTCTTTCACTTCCAAGCGTCGATCGCTTAATACGAGATCCTCAACAAGGGCAATCTTGTTGTCCGTCACCATTTCCACCGTCCTTCCTGCTCTTGCGTCATCTTCCGAAGATTCCTGCCCTATTTAAAACCGTTTTCACCAATCTTTTACTACAGAATAAAACGGAGAATTTTTGCCGTACACCCCATCCAGCCGATTTTTGATGCTTCGAGGTGGAAAACCTTCTCGAGTAAGGAATTCAATCTTTATACTCAATTTTCTGACATCGTGAGGAACATGTGTCAGTTATAAAAAAACTAATTAACATAAAGCCATTTTTGTTTTTCCGAGGCTAATAAGACTTGAACTAATGTCTTATCAAATTTTGAAACGCTGTAATACTCTGGATCTATGTCAGGCCGGGAAATGTTGGCGCTTCCCGCGTAATTTAGACCCAAACCTCTGTGTGCAGTTATGAATTCGATTTTAGAGTTATTTATCATGGTGTCAACAGAAATTTGTTAGCAGGTATGCAAAACGATTTTGTAACAAGATAACTTTGGAAAGCCTGATGGCTTCGTTTTAAAGTGATTGGTAAACCAGCCAAATGGGAGTAGCGTACGATGCAGTTTTGTTTTTTCAGAATAAAAAAATCGCAAAGTTATAATTTGATCAAATTGTTTACGAAATATGTTTTATGATGTGCTCAAAAAACCCAAATATAACCTCTCTTGTAATTTTTTGCTAAACCAAACCATTTTAAGATGGTAGCTACATTGCTGTCAAAAACAATCCGTTATTATTACTTGGTGAAAACTTTTTAAAAAATTTGGCCGCAGCACTGCTTCACCTGTATTTTTTGGTTAAGCTAAATTTTTCTATTAAAAATCCACCATAATTTTGATTTTTTTCATTCTTTCAAATTCATTTGGTACAACCACAATGTCTAGTTACGTTACGCCGCAGTTGAATTTAATGTTATACATTATGCCCCATAGCACACGGCATTACCACACTATAAGAAAACTATGCTGTGGTATTACGTGTTGCATAGCACAGACTATTGGCAACGAGCAACCGAGCCAGCATCCTTTATACACAAAAGCTGCTTCGACTTTGCATGAGACGTTTGCCATGGCAACGGTACCCGCGCTGTTGACTTGGTATTTATTATGGACCACAAAAGTGATGCAGAGTTCTGAGCCTGCTTCAGATCTTAGCTTACGTCGTTTATTTAGATTTAGTCGGATCGTCAGACGCGTATTTTTATTTTTACTATGTTGCCGCTAAATGATACACTTACAGACTTTGAAAAGCTGGATTTTTCATTTTTCTTTTTAGTAAGTGGAATTGATTTGTTTATTATCGCCTCTTAAAGGATAATTTCAAAATAAACAAATATTAAATATGAAATTTCAAGTTATAAAAATGTTCGGGGCGCAGCAAGTGCGTTGTGGTAGTGAATTTTCATAATAATAATTTATAGTGATTTAGCCTTATATTAAAAGTTATAAAACAGTACTTTATTTAATTAGGAACCATAAAAAATAGGATAAAGAAGGGCAAGCAAAAGCATAATCTCTAACCTAAATATTTATACAGTCATTTGGATGCAAAACTCAAACAAAACAATTGATAAACAGGAAATCTACTCAACAAAAAATACACCAAATGTCATATATTTTACATGCTCATTTTGCAACATGTAATATAAGGTTTAATATGTGTTACTTTATATATGCCTGTGTGTATGTATATATGCTTGTATTCTATATATGTGTATATATATATTTGTTATTTTGTATGCAAACATCTAAATCCGGTATATATCAGCGCTCACTTACATGTGCAGCGGTATAAATTGAGTATTAATGTACTACTGTGCCGGTGTTGTTTTAGAATCTGATATTACAAAAGGACCGTGGCTATATCAACTGGGTTACCAGTCCGAAGCCAAACAAGCAAACAAACAAAAATACATCAAAAAGCTGAACATAAAGAAATTCCTGTCGTTCATGCACTGAGGATAATTGTATGCATGCAGAAGGAGAAGAAGAACCCCCAGAAGGAAGAGGGTTTCTGCCCTCTCATACAAAAACACGTGGTGGGTCTTCTTCTCCTTGTGCATACATAAAACTACTTTCAAAGCATAAAGTAGCACAAGAAAAATTTCTTGTGAG
Source organism: Tillus elongatus (assembly GCA_964006375.1). NCBI lineage: Eukaryota > Metazoa > Arthropoda > Insecta > Coleoptera > Cleridae > Tillus > Tillus elongatus. Next base: position 95,637,992 of record OZ023269.1, on the reverse strand, counting down.
CAACCCCCAAGAAAGTTACTGGACCTGGGCGAATATGGGTGTTGTGCGGGGTACACGAGGTTTAAAGGAGATATTGCTGCAAAATGTGAAAAACGCATCTTCTCAAAGTCCGACTAATTGATTTTTTAGCACTTTGCGCTCATATTTCGGAAGTGTCAAACTATAATAAACAAAACACACTATCCCATCTGGTTTTTGCTTCGAGTAGCTGATATAAAAATTCCATATTTTCCCATACAAATCCGCGCATCCGAATATACCCGAAGGCGGTCATTACGGTGGGATCGCCACAGTTCGATATCGTTGCGTGATGATGTATATCTGTGGTATATGTATCAATCTTGTCAATTTGTTTGATGTTCAAAGTGAGGGAGAAATAGTTGGATTTGCTGACGATACCGTTATTTTTTACAGGGGCGACACTTGGGAAGGATTAAGGGAAAGGGTAGAACACGATCTGCAAAATATTAGGGAATGGTTCGACTCCAACTTACTAACAATTAATATGGCTAAGAGCAAGTTTTTACCGTTTGCAAATAGAAGGGATTTTCTCCCATCATATACGGAACTAAAAGTAAGGGGTGGAAAGGACGAGGATGCATTTCATGCGGTAGATCACATAAAGTACTTGGGAGTGATCATGGATTGTGGTTTGAGGTGGGACAAACATGCAAATTTTGTAGTGGATAAACTGAGAAAGATATTGTATAAATTTAGATACTTACGTTCACATCTAACAATCCGAGACATAAATATAGTTTATTACTCAATTGTAGAGAGCCATCTTTCTTACAGTATCCTGGCCTGGGGTGGCATATTGAAAACTCATCTAAAAAAAATCGAGATTATGCAAAAAAGGTTTCTTAAAATTATGCTACTAAGAGAAAACACTTATCCCAGTGAAAGGCTCTATGCCGAATCGGAAATGTTAGATATTAGGCAACTGTATTACCTATCGGTTAATGCACACCAACATAAGTTCAGGGATCTGTTGAAGAGAGCCGCACATAACTACAGTACACGGCAGAAGAACATAACTTTCACGACCCCATTTGCATCGCAAACCGTGGGGCAACGAAGCTATGAGTATTTGGCCCCAAGATTATATAACACTGTCCCTCCGGAGATAAGGACAATAAGGTCGGCAGTTAGATATAAGAAAGAACTAAAAAAGTACATAAGGAGTATAGACCGACAAGAGCTGCACGCGCTTATTAATAGGAGAAACCTTTTGGGGGGCACTGATAAGCTGAGCTACTTATTTGTTACTAAGTGTGTCTCGCTCAAGCTATTATAAAACTTTGAGCAGAAACAGCCTGAAAAACTTTTAAATGTTGGTAATAAGTGGATTTTGAGTCTTTGTTTATGTGTGTGTGGTATATGTTTGTGTGAGCGTGTATATGTCGGTGCATTTTGAATCGTGTCGAAACTAATTCTTGTATATTTTTGTGCATTTAATTGTCTGTAGTTTAATTTTAACAAATTTGAATTACCTGAGCACAATAATAAGTAGAAGTAAGATTTGAGTGTTTGTGTATGTGTATACGGTATGTATGTGTGTGAGGGTGTATATATGTGTACATTTTAAATTGTATCAAAACTAAGTTTTGTATATTTTGATGCACTTAATTATCTGTAATTTATTGTTAAGAAACTTTAATTACATGACCATAATAATGAGTAATGAGTAAGATTTGAGTGTGTGTGTGTGTGCGGTGTGTATGTGTGTGACCGTGTACATATGTGCACATTTTAGGTTGTGTCAAAACTAATTTTTATATATTTTAAATAATTGTAATTGTCTGTAATTTAATTTGGACAAATTTTAATTACCTGATAATGAGATACTGTGGTTGGTTTTAAATTACGTATTTTGCATGCGTGTGATGTGGTCTTCGTGTTTCGTTTTGGTCTTTCCTTGTTTTATTGAAATATTATACAGTTATACAGGTGGTCCCTGCGGACTGCCGTATTCATTGTATGTGTTTTTCTGGTAGATACAGTGGTTTATATTTATATTAGTGTTTAGAGTACTCTTAATTGTAATTGAGTAGCTCACATACAAGTATGTATTATACTTCTGTGAGTTGTAATCCTTAGCGTTAGTTAGCTCTTAAGTTAAAACTTTACTATGTATTATTTTGAACGCTAAATATATGATATGATATGATCTACGCGTAGCAGATGACTACTCTATCTTTGTCTGTCATAGTTTAACCGCTTAAGTTGTTTCATTTTATGTCTTTCAGGTTTTATTTTTAATTTAGGAAAAACTCAAAAACTTGTAAACCAAATTACTTGAAATTCACAACGGAGGTTTACTCATTTCATTTATAGCTATGTTTAAAATCTCATTCCAGTTACTTTAATACTTTCAAAAATACAGCGTTTTCAAAAATATTTTTGTATATTTTTTAGGGAAAACTATGTCCATTATAGCTGTTGAGGAACTCGTCCGCGATTGTAACGAAATGAATGCCCGTGCCAAATTTCGTTCAAATCAGTTGAGTATTTTTTGAGTTATCGCTCTAATATATATATATATATATATATATATATATATATATATATATATATATATATATATATATATATATATATATATATATATATATACATATCAAAATTTAAACGGACCTTGGATATGGGTTTTAGGGACCCTAATTCGCTCTCTTTAAAAAAAATTCCGAAAGTCTCACCATCGTTACCTCTCTATTAGTGAATTTTCTTAATGAAAATTCGCTACAAGGCACAGCACGAAAAAAGTTGTAAAATGAATAGCTCATAATTTGGGCTTAAACAGACGTAAATTAGAGCGGTTTATTTTATTTGATGGTTCTAATTGCCAACAAGTATTTATTGCTCCGTATCGCCTTTCAACTCACGATATGGCTGTCAGTAGGCGCTTTTCAAGAATAATTTAAGTTTTGTAGTTTTCCTCAACATTTTCGAATAGAGGCATATAATTTTCCCATGTTAGTAGGGTGGGGAGTGGAAAAGTGAGAGAATTTAAAAAAAAGCACGTTGATATCTTTATTAGAACCGGAGATATAACCAGTCAAAATTTTATTCCACACTCTGCTTGACACTGACAATAGGCTAAAAAATTTAAGAGTTAGCTTTGGAAAATGACTCAAATAAAACACTTGCTGTTAATCACTAGACAATCTGACATTTAGTTTTACGAATCAACTGCGTGTAAAACCCTGCTCTGCTATTTTTGAGTGCCATTATGATAATTTCAAATGAACAAGCATATGATGTGCTAGCAGTTTACTTCCAAAGTTATGAAAATGCGAATATTGTGGCTAAGGTATCTGCCACCAGATATCGAGAAAGGCCTCATCCTGGGAGAAGAGCTTTTACACGCTTGGCACAAAGATTTTGATCTACAGGGAGTATTAATTTACCACTGATACGAAGGCGAGGAGGTGGTAGATCGGAAACAAATGTCATCAATGCCAGCCTATTTTGATCTGATTCCTCAAATGACCATTCGACAAATATCTAAAGATTTAGTTGGAATAGCCATGACCACTGTGATAATAATTTGAAAGATGACATGTACTTAAGCATTGAATACAATTGTTTCAAATAAAATAAATGTTTCAGGGGACGTAAACACCTTTACGCATTAAAAGTATCTTTAGACTTTCCTTTATTATTTTTTAGGTTGCACCCATATCATGTGATGTTACACCAGGCCTCAACTGAGAACGACTTTGACAGTTGTATAAATTTTTCTGATTGGTTGTTAATCATGCAGGAAGAAAATCAGCAAGTGATATACAAAATCCTCTAGATAGATTAAGCCACTTTAAATAGCGTGAGAAATGTCCTTTGACTATCTACCTACGGATAGACCAGGCATCTCCCAATGCGATGCATTGTAATGTTTGAAACCAACATTGAATAAAAGTTTTGTTTACATGGTCCTCGACACCATAGGCGTCTCGAGAATTAGGATTGAAATTTTCATAAATACGATTAAAATAATAAAATAAAATTTAAAACATGTTTAACTACCTATATATTATTTAAGTATACTATTAACTAAAAGGTCTGGGCGCAGCAAGTGCGTTATGGTAGTGAATTTTTATAGAAATGATTTCTCGAATAAAATGTTCGAAAGTCTCAATGTTGTAATCTCATCATAAGCGATTTTTTTCTATGCAAATTCAGTAAAAAGTGTTTTCAACAAAAATTTAAGAGAAAAATTAAGAAAAAACCTTCAATATCTTGCAGTTCTACTAGTTTTTCTAGAAATGACTACCTGATTTGTCTGCTGCCATGTTTTATAGATCTACAACTTGCCGGATAACTTCTTATTAATTTTATCATGTAGCAAGCATCTAGGAAAATATATACATTTTCATGGGTTATAGGATGCGGCAAATAAGCCTTTAAACCTTCTTGAATAAATGTATCTAAATTTGCTCCCAAACATATAACCATGCTTATATTTGCAGCTGCTCCATCAAAACTTACGAAAGTAACGACTATTCTTGCTTGATGGATAAAAATTAAAGCCCGATTTAATAGGCTTGCTTTTTCTTCACGAGAAATGCCAGCTAGGAAGAAATAACCCACTGGAACTTTCCAGTGGCCATTTAAAGCAACTAATAAGAAAAGCAAAACATCTTTAGCCCCTGGAAGCTCGCTTGAATTATTTATATCCACGCCAATATCTACGTTACCACAAAACTTTTTTTCCTGTCCACTCAACTTGACGTCTTATGAACATCTCTTCGATAACTAGGTTACAAAGTATTTTTCGACCTTTTTCAGCTGCTTCTCTTTTTTTTAAATCCAAAACCGCTAATGCTTCTTTGCAGAATCCAGGAACAATTTAGAAATTGTTCAAGGATGTGGCAAAGATTTCATAAATTTTTCTCGAACGTAATTATAAGCTTTGTTTGAATAAAAATTTAGAGCAAACGACCTTACGTCTGGTGAATAGTTCCGTTGTGGACATTTTAAAAGCTGTTCAATCAGATCTATTTGCGTGGGTAAAGAGGCCTAAAATATTACAAGCAATGATATAAATTCAATAACACTCAAAAGTGAGACGTTCAGGGATGTTTCTGTATTTTCCGTAAAAGCAATACGACTTTTAAAATGCTCAATCAGCGATTTCTGGTAAAAAACTCTCAAGACGTCTTTTCTGTTGGCGGAATATATTTATTTTCCCCTTTTGTTTTTTATTACTCGTTTAGCAATAGACCATTTTTAAAGATGTTTTTAGAGTTCCTGATACACTGAAAATATCTACAAAATAACGAAGTTCCTAAAAAAGTGAACGGAGTATAATTTTTTTAAATGGCTTCTAATATTTTTCCCCCAATTCTAAGTCCAAGCATATTAACTTACTTTTGACCTGGAGTAATGTTAGCTTTTGGTGTTAATTCAGGAGGGCTGCCAAGTGCCGCATCTGTTGAACATGATAGTTCCAAGGCAGTGAGAGTTGATGGTAACGATGATTTATCTCTATTTTCTTCAAAATTATGACTGCAATTTTTATCGGGTAACTTACTAATTTTAACAATAATAATGGTTTACAAAATAGGAAGCCAATAAGAATTATTCACCTTCTTTCCGCATGAGCAAGAGCTTTCATGCCAGAAGTAGAAGGCACTGGAGAACTTAAAACTGATGGAGACGCTGCGTTTTTAATACCCTTCTTCCACTTGGGTAAATAATAAAAGTCTTTATTAAAATGCTGCGAACATAAATAAGAATATTTCGGCAGCGTATCCGATTTTATATTTAAGGCAGCGCACCATGTTTATCGTCTTTCTTTAGTAGATGGAAACCTAAAAATAATGCCAAACTGACGTGCCGCCACTGAAAATCGCAAACAGCAATGTGCTTACGCGTGCAGAGACATCGTTGCCACATATCCAGCTAATTTTCTACAAGCAATATACTTTTTCATCATTTTGCAAAAACCAAACTCAAAACCTCTATTGCAAATCAAGGTAACACATAAAAATAAATTCTCAGTATACTTGCATACTATTCACAGAGAAATACAAGCCACAACTCTGGATTAATACAAATCTAGATACTTCACATGCAACAAGATAAAGATTTTAAATTGAGTTTTCTGGTTATATTTACATAAAGAAGGGAGAAACCAAGGAATATAACGTTAGTATACCTTTACATTCATAAATAAGCCCTAATGTAAGTGTAATGTCTTAAGTAACAGAAAAGTAATAAATTTATCATTCTCAACTTGTCATCACATTCGGCGATTTAAGGATGAATATAGAGTTCCTTGAATGTTGGCTTCAAACAATTCGGCTGTGTGCCGGGTCTATTCTCTGATATATAGTCAAAGGAAATGTCAACCTACATAACATGCATTACTGGGCACAAAATAATCCGCATTGGATGCGAGGAAAATATTTTCAAGGACATTGGAGCATCAACGTTTAGTCTGGAATAGTTGAAGGAAGCGTTATAGGTCCTTATATTTTTAAACAGCCGGTTAATGCAGCGGATTATTTAAATTTTCTGCAAAATAAGCTGCCCATATTAATGGAAAATGTTTCCCTTCAGTCTAGACAAAATATGTTCTTCCAGCAAGATTAATGTCCGGTACATTTTATTAAGAATGCCAGTGAATACTTATATTCAAGGTTTAATGCGAGGTGTATCGAAAGATGCAGTGTATTCCCATGGCCTGTTACATCACCAGACCTAACATGCATGATTTTTTTTTATTTGTGGACGCTTAAAGGGCCTGGTTTATCAAACTAGGCACAACCAGGGAAAATATGATAATAAGACTCCAGTAAGCTCTCCAACCCATTACTCAACCAGAGATTTAAGCAGCTGCTTCCTCTACGATAAAATCTCCTTTATGTATTGAAAATGACGGACAACAGTTTAAACATTTAAGGCACCGAGGTATATGAATGCCATTCTGAGCATTTCTACGGCCTACTATTTATTTTTGGTGAATTTTTATTTAAAAAAATTCACTATTAGAGAGGTATCGATGGTGAGACTTTGCAAAAAATTTTTCAAATGAGCGCGATTTAGGACCCCTAGAACCCATATCCGGGGTCAATTTCAATTTTTATATGTTTATATATATATATGATTCTATTTACCAAGAAGAGGAAGGTAGAGGGGTTCAGGGCGCCCGTGATGTTTGGAAAACCTTTAGCTTTAGTGCGGGAGGTCAAATATCTGGGGGTGATCCTGGACCCGAAACTAACATGGGGGTCGCAAATAGAACGAGTTGTGAGGAAGGGAGTAGCGACCCTCTGGCAGCTGCGTCGTGTGATAGGGAGGACCTGGGGAGTTAATCCCCGGATCCTTCATTGGATCTACACTGCGATCGTCAGGCCGAGAATCCTCTATGGGGCGTTGGTCTGGTGGTGTGGTGTGAACCAAACAACCAGCAGGAAGCTGGCCAAACTCCAAAGGCTGGCTATCCTGGGTATCACAGGCGCTATGAGGACGACACCCTCAGCCGCACTAGAGGTCCTGTTGATGCTGCCACCGCTTCCCATCTGTATCAGAAGGGAGGCTATGGCGTCGCATCTTAGGATCCGGGACTCAGGTAACTGGAGCGGAGAGGGAGCAGTAATAGGGCATGCAAGAGTCGCCAAGGAGGTGGAAAAGGAAATTCCGATTTCCGCCATAAAGGTGAGGGATGCCGAGGACGATATTAGGTTGACTAGGCCATACACCCTCAGGATCCCCAGTAGGGATCAGTGGAGGGAAAATGAGGTTACATTCCAGCCCGCAAGCCTGGTCTGTTTCACCGACGGATCGCGGCTGGAGGACCAGCAATCCTCCGGGGCAGGAATATACATCGAGGGCCTGGGGGTGCGCGAGAGCTATGCTCTTGGCGCATACACCACGGCATTCGAAACAGAGGCGTATGCTATCCTGTCTGTGGCCAATAGACAGGATGTGAAGATGAGTCCCGAGAAATGTGTGTGCATTTGCTCGGATAGCCAGGCGGTCCTCCGGGCAGTCTGCGCGGCCAGAATCAGGTCACCCCTGGTTCAGGAGTGCGCTGACGCCCTCAGAGGGCTAGCCAGGACGAAGGAGGTGCAACTGGTGTGGGTTCCGGGACACTGTGGCGTGGCGGGGAATGAGGTGGCGAATAATCTCGCAAAGCTTGGTTCCCGGCGGCCGTTCTGTGGCCCGGAGCCTGCGATAGGCATAAGTAGGAAGACAGTCTCTGTCGTCTTAGACAGGTGGACCGAGGAAGCAATGGAGAGGCACTGGGGGTCGGTTGATGGCTGCAGGCAGGCGAGGGACTTCGTGGAGGGGCCGGACAGAGATAAAGCTGTCTGGCTACTCGGAAGGAGTCGACCTGCGCTTCGCCGCATCCTCGGGGTGCTGACAGGCCACTGCGCCCTTAGAAGACACCTCACATTGATAGGCGTAGAGAGGGATCCCATTTGCCAGGAATGTGGCGAGGATGAAGAAACGTCCTACCACTACCTGTGTGAATGCGAGGCTTTTGGGAGTCTTCGAGCAGAATTGTTCGGATCAAGGACTCTGCAGAGGAATCAGGTAAGTACCGTCCAATTGAAGACCGTCACGGCCTTCATCTCGAGGTCGAGGCGGTTTGGCGACGGAACCGAGGAAGAGTAGAGCATGGTTGCTGGGTTGCTGGGGTTGGCAAAAAGGGCCCATTGTGGCCTACTTGCTTGGCGTTGGCCTCCCAACCACTGCTACTACTACTACTACTACTATATATATATATATATATATATATATATATATATATATATATATATATATATATATATATATATATATATATATATATATATATATATATATATATGTATGTATGTATGTATGTATGTATGTATCCGTCTGATAACTCAAAAAATAATTAACCGATTTTATTGAAACTCGGCAAGTGCCTTTCTTTTATTAATGGCTTGGATGAGTTCGTTAGGCAGGAAAATCGGACGGTTTTTTCCGGGAAAACTGAGTTTTCTTTCAAAAAAAAATGTTTCTCCGAAAATAACAAAGCTGTTTTAATGAAATTTACTATATATGTTGCCTTGGGAGAGGACTTACTAAGTACCAAAATTCAACTTTCTCAGTTTATAGAAAATTGAGTTATTCAAATTTTAAATTTTCTTTTGAAACATTTTTTTTTCTCCAAAAATTACAAAGTTATTTTATGAAATTTGGTGGATGTCTTGTCCTAGGAAATACCTTACTACCTACCAAAATTAAACTTTCTAAGATTATAGAAAACTGAGTTAATCAAGTTTTTATAGCTCACTGCAGTGTTAAAATCAATGGTATTTTCCTCACTATTTTAAACACGTGGGTCAAGGACTGACCGAATTCATTCCCAGTTGCTATTGATCTACTCATATTCTCTGAATATGTTACAAGACGTGGTATCTACTTTATTCCAAGTCACTATTAACCGACTATTTATGAAATCAAATAAGTAAATTAAATCGATTGTCATAAAATATGTAATGTATTAAGACTAAGGGAAAAAGAAATAAAACATATATAACTGTGCACATTTTGATTATATTTTAGGGTGTGCGGCGCACACCTAGCTCACTAGGAGAAATCGCCACTGCTTGAGAGAGGTATTGTCACAGCATAATATCTTATTAAAGTTCATTTGTTAATAGGTCTAATTTTTATATGATTATATATATATATATATATATATATATATATATATATATATATATATATATATATATATATATATATATATATATATATATATATATATAACTTCATCAGCTGAAATGTATGGGTAGTCAGCAGACGAGGGCTTAAACTCTACAACTGGCGCCTGGTGAACACAGCTATTGTCTATATAGGCAACATGTGTACCAAATTTCTAGAACAATAAGAAACACACTCTAGAACATTTTCTCTGTCAAATACCATGGCTGGTACTTTTGTTATTATTTACATTTTCAACTTTTAACAATTAATATGGTCTGCCGCAGAGCGATTTGCAGAAACACCTTTTACCAATACTGTAAGCCTTGGGCGCGTTCACCAGGACCCAGTACTTCCAAGCAGCTGAATTGTTATGTCAAAAAATGTTGACAATGGTCAACATTTTATCAGCATTTTTTGACATAACAATGCAGCGCTGGCAGCTATTGGCGCCTGGTGAACCCGCCCATTGGAAGATCATATTTTTTATATTTATGTGCCACGAAATCGGTTTCCGCAATCGCACTTAGTTCTCCACGTTAATAGAGTTCAGTGGAATGCATTTTTTAGAGACTTTTCAAAACCACGTTTTTAACCTTTTTTTTAATTAACTGGTATATCCTATATTAAATACCAATTATTTAAGGATATTTGTCTATGTTTTTGTTAAGTCCTTTTTCTTGTCAAACTTTGTCGAAATCCGGTTTAATTCGCTCCAGGACTATTGGATTCTATTAAGCAAAGTCTAATTTGTTAACACTGTTACGTGCAAAAAGTCACATGTAGCCTCGTTGATCCAGCGGTAAAAACGTGTGCCTCTAGACAAAATGGCCCCTGATTCCATTCCCAGTAGAAACGTCAAATTATTTCTCGTTGCATAGGTACTGTAAAGTATAACATTCACCAAGGTCGTGGCATTGTGTTTAAGCAAGTTTAATGTGCACATTCCGCTCTTCGGTGGGAGCAGAATGCTAAAGATATCATCCTTAAGCACATTTGGAGAACCTAAATCATCACAACACATTTTAAAAAAGACCTGACGATCGTTTCACTAACAAAGTTAGCGTCATTAGATGATGAAAAATTATGAAATGAATTTTTCATCCTTTGATGACGCTAACTTTGTTAGTGAAACGATGGTCAGGTCTTCTTTTAAATGTGTGGCGGCGATTTTGATTCTCCAAGTGTGCTTATCAGTGCTCATCACAGGTTCCAATCTTCACTTAGTATATCATCCTTATAGAAAGGACGAGATTAGACAAAATCTTGTGGTAGTGAGGTGAAAGTGCTCCTTGACGTCGGTGATCGGGCCATAATTGGGGAAATAGATCGAAGTTAAAGAAACAAAAAAAATCACGTAATAAGTTAAAATATAACGTCTTACTTTTATGAAAAAAATATTATGGGATCATAAAATGAACACTCAACAATAAAGCGTCAACACTAATATTATTCCTTAAAACAAAAAGCTCGTTCCACCTGTATCAGCAACTTGTAACATCAATGTCTTATTGTTATAATTTGAAACAAGTTTTAAATTAAAAGCTTTATACCTTAAATATAAAATTAATTTAAATTTCTAACTATGAAATGACGTTTAAACCTATGCGCGCCATCTATCCACTGCGGATACAATCATTCTTGAATTCTTTAGCGCTGTTACCAACTATGTGTAACGGGCGCGGCATGGTGGCATAACTAAAAATTAGGTGGCATGCGCTTCTTGCAAATAAAGCGAACGGAACGCGGACACACGGAACGAAACGGAAGGGGATTGGGCAGATTGGGATTGGGATTACGAATATACGATTAAAGTAAGTGCGACCACCATCAGCGCCTCAGCGGCATCGCCCGTTCCCTACTAACGGTGTATTATCTACGGTAAGTCAACCCTTTTCTTCCTAATTACAATCACCACCCACAACAATTCACTTAGTATGACAAAGTCTTACAAACGTCAGTGCGTTCAATTGTTTTACCCAGTGGCCAGTGGGTATTTGTTCAAGCGTTCACCCATGACAGTGTAAATTGAAGTGTGTATGTGTTACAACAAACTCATTTGACGTTAACATAATAAATAATAGATTAAAGTGATAATAAAACAGAAGAACCTGTAGAAGACGATATTCCAGTGCTTCTTTGTGGAACCGGGACCTGTGCAAGAATGTATGTAGATACAGTAGACTAGTAAAAGTAAAGTTCATTTGTTTTTGGTAATGGGGAAGAAAAGAGCATAGCAATTAGCAAATAGCTAACACAGGGCAAAGGGAAACGGTACTGCTGCATCTGCCTTATTTATAAATCGCACTTTGCAGTTTAGCAATAACAAGAAGCCTTTTAGCGCTAAGTTTCAGCCATGAGTAGTCAGTTGTTGATTGGTCATGTATTTGCATGCAAAGGGATTAATCACCAATTTAGTGTTTGTCCGGTGTCCACAGCTAAAAAAACACGTGCAGCCTTGTTTTAGTGCCCCATAATTGTTTTCAATTCCTGATAAATATAAACGAGTATGTTTAATGATTAATATTAATTATTGAATAAAAGTTCCATTACTTTATGACAATCATACTTAAATATAACTTTTTGGTTATATTTAACCACTTGATGGTATTTTTTACAACCCTTATAAAATAAAGAACTGACATTCTGCTTTAATGAGTTCTTAATTGATAAGGTGTTTAGATAATTATATTTGTCTGAATAATTTTTAAAACATTCGGGTTACATTTCTTCGCTGGGTACCTTCAACTGTATTTAATGTATGGTGCACAAAATTATTTGTATGGAAATGTTTCCATTGTAACTATCTGGATATAATCAAGGCACTTAGGTGAAAATGATTAAGTATGCTTTTAAAATGATAAAAATTGAAATCTGTTATGGGACGCATTAGTCAGCTTCCTGTTGATTTGTGGTTGAGCCTGACCACTGATTAGATTTGCTTCTGTAGTTGCTCATGGAGTTGGTTCTTGTTAGAATTTTTGAAATATCTACTGTACCAATACAACTCAAAATTTTTTTCCAGACCAAGTTAGAGTTCAAAAAACACCATGAGAGAATACAAAATAGTTGTGCTTGGATCAGGTGGTGTGGGAAAGTCAGCGTTGACTGTTCAGTTTGTACAGGGGATATTTGTAGAAAAATATGATCCCACAATCGAGGACAGTTATAGAAAACAAGTTGAAGTAGATGGACAGCAATGTATGCTAGAAATTCTCGATACTGCAGGCACAGTAAGTTTATTTATGCCATTGCTTTTTTTAGACTTTACAAATTATTGTGTGTTTTAGGAACAATTCACTGCAATGCGTGATTTGTATATGAAGAATGGTCAAGGTTTTGTTTTGGTATATTCCATCACTGCACAGTCTACGTTTAATGATCTTCAAGATTTAAGAGAACAAATTTTAAGAGTAAAGGTAAGTCGCTATTCCTTTTCTCATTTATTATTAGAAAACATTACAATACTTGGTATATTGTGAATTATGACTCATTCTAATGATTAATGAATCGGATGAATCAGAATTTTAAATGAAATTATCACATGGTTAATAAAATGTTAAAAATGTGTTGTGTTGGTCAAATTATTGTTATAATTATTAATAATTTCAGGCATATTAATTATCTGATCCTATAAATTGTAGGTATGTCAAATTTTGTGGTCATAAAACTTGGTACTTTTCCCTGCTGTCGTAAATTACCTATTGACGAATTTTTATTTAAGAAAATCATTACGAAAAATATTAAACTTTTAAAAAAATTTCCCCAAATAAACTTAAACTGAAGACCTTAGAACACAAATTTAGGGTTTGTTAAAATTTTTATATGTTCATAATATGATGTATGTATTCAAGTGATAAGAACTGATTTAGGTCGAACTTGGGGTCTTTTTTTGCCTTTGCAGATTTGTTGTAAATTTGCAGTTGAATTTTGTTCATAGACATGCTTTGAATCCCCGCTGGATGCACAATCCACAAAAAAAATTTCTTCCATACAACCCCCAAGGAAGTTACGGGACGAGGAGTGAATAGGAGTGCTGGATGGTGAAGATAAAAAGGAAATATGACCGGAAAATATAAAAAAAACAGCTTGGTCGGACCTCAAGCTGCCTTTTTCACATTTTGAGTCATACCTCCTTTACACACTGCCTACACTACATTCATCCCAGGCTCCGTAACTTTCTTGGGGGGGTTGTTCTGAAGAAATTAAAATTTTAAGATTAACGCAAGAAGGATAATATAAACATAATAAAATTTATACACAGTGTGGAAATAAAGTAACGGATAAATTTAATAACTTCGTTAAAAATAATTGTCTGGAAAAAATATCGAAGGGGTATAACGATTTTACTAAATTGACGTTATATTACATTATTTTCATCTTGTTACGTAATTTGGTTTTCAAGTTATGACATAACTAATATATTTTTTAAATGACAACCTACTTTATTATCATTGATTTTGGTAGTACATACTTTTTATTCTCTTTTCGGCAGTGTAACATTTTTAATGTGTTACATTTGAAAAAATGAGTAATATGCAATAAAATAAAGAATTCATCACAACAGAATAAGCAATCTGTGACAGTTTATTCTGCTTCTACATACATACTACTACACTACAGGTTCTAACGAATTTCACACTTTTATTTTCCTCGTGATTTTTGCAATGTAGTAATTATAGACTCATACTTGATGGTTGTTGTATTAGGGATATTTATTATATTTTTGCGAGAAGAAGCGAAAAAAGTCTGGACGCAGCAAATGCGATATGGCAATGAATTTTCATAGAAATGATCTGGCTCGAACATTTTTTCATTAAATGCTTATAACTTTTTTTTCTTGTAACATAGAGAACTAAATTTTGTTATATAGTTTAGCTTACATTAGATTCACTGTGAATGGGCTATTCCATTCACTGCGACCTTAGGTCTATTGTGGCTAACGTCTAATTACTTAAATTTCACCCATCAATTCCAGATCCCTGCGGGAGTCGATCTTTTCTTGTGGGTGAAAGTTTGTTTGGCGGGTTTACTGGCATCTGAGTGAAGTCGCTTGCCCATTTCGAAGCTCAAAGAGTGATATCTTCTCTACGAGTGTGTCTGGACCCGACATCCGTCAGTGTTTGTTTTGAGGCGGTATCATGAAGTCCCGCTCTTAAGCATCATCCAATCGTCAGTTGTAATCCACCCCTAAAGATCTCAGCTCTCCTCCGGGTGCGTCTAAACCTGACACCCACCAGTGCTAGACTTAAGGCGACATCCCATCTAATCCCGCTCCCGAGCATCACCTAAGCAAGGCCGTCTGTACGCTTCGAAGCACACAGTGGTTGCCTCAAGCTCAGAGTGCGTACCACTCATCAGAGATCTAACGCTCCCCCCTCCCTGGTCGCCAGGACACACGACACCCGCCAGCGCTCAATCCAGGGCGGTATCATCTGGAACCCCGTTCCCGAGTAACAACCAAGTGAGTCCATTTCTAAGCCTACAGTGGAGGCGTCAAAATCCGTGTGCATATCACTCCCCAGAGATAGCCATCTCCCTGATTTGAAATTTTGATCAATTTCTCAGCACGAATAACCTGCACACTGATAATCCGCACATGAATACTCAAGATTATACTGTAATAGGTCCATTTTTCATTAGAGGCAATTCAAATCATGATGGCCTCTTATATTTACTGATATCGCCAAAACAGAAATATTTTGTTCCACAAGATAGAGCTTTGTCATACTTTGCACGTAATATTCTTTTAAAAAATATTTTCTTCGCTTGAATTGGTCACAAAGGCTTAATTATTGACTATCCACCTCGTCCTCCAGACCTATTGCCACTGGATTGTTTCTTGTGGGCTCACGTGAAACGTCAAATGTATTAAAAATTGTCAAATCATCTATGGCAGTTAAAGATGGAGATAGCTGAAGAATTCAGTGGTATTATGCCACAAATGATACAAACTCCACTAAGACATTTTATTGTCATGTATCACTGATAGTATCATCACACCGATAACTCAAAAAATAATAGGCCAATTGTGATCAAATTTGGTGAGTACCTTCCTTTTGCAAGTGGCTTGGATAAGTTCGTTAGTCAAGAAAATAGGCCCAGGTTTTCCCGGAAAATATTATGTTTTCTTTCGAAAAAAAAAATTATATCTTTGGAAATAACAAAATAAGGGCAACCAAAATTGGTACGCGTATTTATATTTTAAATGGTGAACCATGCACCAAAATTTAGGTCTGTAAGAGTAAAGAGAAAAAAGTTATGGGCAGTTAAAGAAAATTGAGTTTTCCTCAAAACGTCGAAGTTGCGATTTGAAAGTCAAAATTCGCAACATTTTGGCAAAGAACCTGAAACAAATACGGACTATGTAAAAAAAAATGTCGCAAGAAGAGTGTTCTGCAAACCCTTAAGTTTCAGCTTCAACCGTCATTGTCCTTCATTTTACTAAAATATTTACAGAAAATTCATTTCAAACAGACCCTTTCTCTGGTGTTTTGGCTGTATGTTTAGTTAAGTTTATTGTTCAACAGTCTATAATTTTTTATCTAATTTTCGTAGAAAAAAATCGTTATTGAGGAGACCGCGACTTTTGAATTTTAAAAAGATTTCTTCAGATGAACGCAAAATAGGCCCCCTAGATTCCATATCCGGGTTTACTTTCAGTTTTTATCTGTTTACATGTATACAGGGTGATGCATTTCTACGGTAAAGCTTAATATAATTTTTATTATACAAGATACGAGAAAAAATTGTATAAATTAATTATAGGCTGTCTTAAGCTTCGTCTTATAAAAATAATTTTACATTCACAGGGTGGTCCATAAGTCGTTGATGATCCCTACATTTGTTTTTTTCGAACATCCTTATATTATTATGTTTGCATTTTTTATCGAAATATGAAGCATGTTTGTAAGGAAAAAAATCGAGACGCAGTAAGTGCGTTTTGATAGCGAATTTTCATTAAATCCTTCAATTTTCAATTTCCCACTTTGCTTTTAACCTAAAGTTTGTTGGCTGAGAAACCAACATTTTAAGTTTATTTTCGGTTTTTTTTT
This sequence comes from Tillus elongatus, assembly GCA_964006375.1. Lineage (NCBI taxonomy): Eukaryota > Metazoa > Arthropoda > Insecta > Coleoptera > Cleridae > Tillus > Tillus elongatus. Next base: position 95,621,250 of record OZ023269.1, on the reverse strand, counting down.
ACTTTCAAACAATAAGTAATTTTGATAAAATATGGTACATTGTTTCTACTATATAGGCTACACCGGTAACCAGATTGATGCCGCTTGCATTAGAGAGACGTCTTTGCTATTAAAAACATTTTTATGAAAATTCACTTTCATAACACACTTGCTGCGTCCAGACTTTTCTATTCTGCATCTGTACATGTAAAAATGTGCAGCTTTCCTATTTGCAGGGTCCCGCCTTAAAAGTAATGATTTAAATTACAGTCAACAATAAACAATCAGTCAGTTATAACACTAAATTTCAAAAAGCACATGTTCAGTCATCTCAACATCGTAACATAAAATAAACAATACAAAATACAAATAAATAAAACAGCACATAAATATATTTATTAACAAACAGTACAGTAGGGAATTATTTTTTAGAAAAATGTTGCAAAATGTGATCTTTTTCTTAACATTCGTCTCAAGAATGGCTTAATAGTACCACCTATATTCCTATAATTCTAATAGGTTTACCTGAAGCTTTGTCATTAGTTTACCTGTCCCTTTTTCTCAAATCAACTTGTACCTTTTTCTCAAATCAACTTGTAAAAATGGTGTATAATTGTACAAGCTTGTATGTATTTTGTTTCTTTAACGTCAGTCTAGTTCCGCGACTATGACGAATCACCGACGCCAGGGAGCACTATCCTGGAAATTTTGCCGAACCCCCGCCTTTCTGTAAGAAGTGCTCAACATCGCATGGACACGGGACCGACGGCATTAGGCCCCCTCCGAAGGGCGGAACGCGCAGACATGCAACTTCTCATATACAATGCCACAACCTCGGTTGATGTTATTTGTACAGTATGTACTGAAAAAGTGAAAGGAGAATCGAAGCCCTTCGATTCAGAGGAACACGTCCTTACCACTGAACCACCGAGGTTCCTCGTCCAAGCTTGTTTTATAATAATATAACCCAAATTCCTCGATCATGATCCATTTGACATTATCGCGGAAATTAATTTTGTCGCTGACGGTATTCTTCTGTTTTTCTAATAAACCTAATTTACTTGGAAGCTCTTCAAAGTTATGAAACACATTTTCTATATTCAAAGAATAACTGTTTTTCATGCTGGCAGATGGGATTATATTGCGATATTGGTCCAGTGTGAATACGGTTTGAAGTTTTCTTATGACTCTCAATATGCCCAAAGTCTCTATTGGAGTCCAGAATGGCCAACCTCAGAAAACCTTTGATGTATCATCTGGGAAGGACCATTCAAAATCAAATATTCATATAGACCAAGAATCACGAAATTTTTATTTTGGCCAGCACAGGAATCTGACCATATAATCAAGTGGTCAATTTCTGGGCATTCTTCTTTGAGTAGTTTACAAAATCGAAAGAGACAACTTGCATTTTCGTTGCTGCCTCTATTGGCAATATCCTCGGTCCATGTAAAAAAATATGATTTCTAACCGGAGAAAGTAATACAATGTATGCCAAAATTGTATAGCCACATTTGGCGTGAATAAAAGGCTTTACAGTTGACAGCTTAGGTACGGACATGGTTTGCTGCATATCCATTGTGATATACCATACATTTTGGTAGAAAGCGGCTTTTTTCTGCCTAATTGTTGAGACTTGAAGGCATACTTCTTGTAGTTGGCTTTGTGTTCTGCAGTATTTCCACCAGCATCGCATACACTACCTGTTTAGCTTTTCGGATGTCCAAATGATAAATTAAATCTTGTCTCAAATATGTATCGGTACACCGAAAATTTAACTAAATGCCTATCTTCCAGTCCTTTCTTACACTCGTCCAAATACATTCGGTGCATTTTTGTTACATTGAGTACAGGAGACAAAGATTTTTTGTGTTCATTTTGATTGCATGAATAATGAGTCAGCTGTTGGAAACCCGGCAATGTGTTTTATAATGTTTGTTTTATAATGTTGCCTTTGGCATCTTCATGGATTTTGTGTGGCCTATTTTTATATGTGACTTATTTGCTAGATGCAGGAGCTGTCTGGTCATTTTTGAGTTGCTTTTGAATACTTGCTACCTTCTTTCTTTCGACTTGATAGCTGGCGCAAAAACCATATTTACAAACGAATATTTTATGCTTTTCATAAGTTACTGACTATTCAAATGAATGCTGCTTCTGTCGTTTGGCAGCGATTCGATGTCATGCCATTGGAATTATGTCAATACTTTTGAACCATAAACCACTTTTAGCATTTGCATTCAAATTACAGAATTTTGGAGGGATAGTTTCCTTCCCTTGCTTCCAGATATTTGGACCCACACTTTGGCCTGTATTTTTTTCTGCACAACGTTGGACTTTCGTTTATAACTTTTTTCGGCATGACTTTTCCTGTTTGTGAAACTGTTCTAGACCCCTTTCTCTACATGTCGACGATTTTTTCGCTTCGATTCTTGAGGATGACTTACCTTTTTCTTGAGATTTTCTCTTTAAATTCAAATATTTTATTTTGATCCTTGCTTCGTGTTTTGGCACTGACAGACTCTCCTTCTGTCACATTGAACTGCACATTTTTAGGGCACCCGTTAATGATGATTTCACTCTCAGAAGTAGTGACAAGCATGTGAACTGTTTCATTCTCTTCAATGTTATGGTTTGTCTTGATCCGTCAGTGTTTGACTTGAGGCGATATCATGAAGTCCCGCTCTCGAGACCCATCAAATCGAGCTCCCCACAGGAGACGATATTTTTTAGGGTGAAAGTTGGTTTGGCGTGTGTACTGCCATCTGAGGCAAGTTGCTTGACCGTTTCAAAGCTCAAAGAGAGATAACCTGTCTCCGAGTTCGTCTGGACCTGACGTCCCCCAGTGTTTGACTCGAGGCGGTATCATGAAGTCCCGACACCGATCAGTGCTAGACTCAAGGCGTCATCCCACCGAGTCCCGCTCCCAGGCATTACACAAGCGAGGTTGTTTGTCCGTTTCGAAGCGCGCAATGGGGGCATCAAAATCCCGGTGTATACCACTCCCCAAAGATTGGGCCCGCTCCGGGTCGTTTGGACACCCGCCAGCGCTGAACCCAAGGCGTATATCATCTGGAACCCCACTCCCGAGTAACAACCAAGCGAGGTCAATTGTCGCATTTTGAAGCCGACAGTGGAGGCAAGTGCTGTGTAGTTTGCGAACGAACTAGTTCAAAAGATCGACTTTCGTAACTGAGCTAAAAGATTTAGTCACCAATACTAAAAAGAGCGAATCAATTCGAACTAAACAGAGACGTAACAGAGGTAACGGACCGTCTTTCAGTTCGATTTCTGAACGAAGTCGATGGTCGACGGAACACATATAGACTACAGACACATACGGACTACCGATCAGTTTGTCTCGCCGCCGCGCCAATTAGATCAACTATGACGTCAGCCAGCTGATTTTGCTGGGCACCTTCAATTCTGTTTTCTTTAATTCAATGTTTAAAGGTGGGATAGTATGATAGAAATAGATACAAAAGTAATATATATATATATATATATATATATATATATATATATATATATATATATATATATATATATGTATATATATATATATATATATATATATATATATATATATATATATATATATATATATATATATATATTACAATTATTGCGTTGTCATCAAAGATTTTAGTTTAGAGAGTTAGGTCTTGTTATGCTGTAGCTGTAGTATGGTTTATTCTGTGAAATTCCTTGTATTGGCGCTTATAGTTTTGTTTAGGGGAAAACCGATTTGTTTCGTTATTATCCATATATGACCCCTATGTTCGATAAATTACAATACATGTAATCCAAATAGTATCAGTAACGTTCCTAATAATTTACTCTCTTTCGGTACACTGCGTGAGTCAGTGAACTAAATGAACTAGTCATTTGTACCATTAACTTTATTGAACGAGATCCAAAGATCGAAATTAGCAAAGTGAACTAAACTTCTCAGCACTAGTGGAGGCCTAAAATTTGGGTGTATATCGCTCCCAATAAATATAACCCCCCCCCCCCCCCCTCCAGGCTCGTCTGAACCAGACCCCCGCCAGGTCAGTGTTCGACTCCAGTTAGTTGCTTCTTACGACATACAGAAGTTACCTTGTGCCTATCCTTTTACTTCTTCACCGGACCCACAGGGGATAGTGACGAATAAAAAATTGAATGCGCCATGAAAATGTGTTTTAAGCAATAATTAATCTATTATGGCCAAACTATGCTTAAAGCACTGTTATTTCATATATATTTTTACATAAATATTTGAGCTGAAAATGGGGTATATCTTGCAATGATTAAAAATATTTCAAGAACATATAGACATCTCAGTAATGATGAATTGGAAATAGTTGAATTTTGGTATTATTTTCAGTATTTTGTGAAGTGGGACCTTTTACAAGTTAGTAAAAACAATGCAACAAATTTTGTTGAACTTTCAGCATTCTTCATAACTGAATCACTGTATTGTAGAATAAAGTCTAGTTTTGTGTTTGCAGTTGTTAATAACTTAAAATGAAAATCCATAGAAGCCATTATATATATATATATATATATATATATATATATATATATATATATATATATATATATATATATTTGTTTTAATAATTCCATTATTTTTAGATCTAACAAATTTTTGTATTGTTGATTTCTTCTTTAAATTGTGCTTTGCACGTTCATACATTTTAATTTCATGTTGTAGCCTTTTCTTGTTGTCTTTTTAGCGAATTTTTATTTAACAAAAATCACTAATAGAGAGGTATGGATGGTGAGACTTTGCAAAAAAAATTTCAAATGAGCGCGAACTAGGGCCCGAGGTCAGTTTCAATTTTTATATGTATGTATGTATATATATATATATATATATATATATATATATATATATATATATATATATATATATATCCACACGATAACTAAAAAACTTACAAAGCTATTTTAATGAAATTTGGTGGATATGTTGCCTTGGGAAAGACCTTACTACATACCAAAATTCAATCTTCTCGGTTTATAGACGATTGAGTTCTTGAAATTTGAAGCATTTAATGAAAATTCGCTACCAATAAAGTAATTCCTATAATCACATTAATGAGGCTCCTTGCGTTGGGCAATTAAAGGCTTTTCTTTCATACTTCACTTTCTGCATAAGCACTACATAATTTTACGTACACTTCCCTAGGTCTTTGTAATCATTTGTTTGTGTCTCTATGCTGTCTTTGTAGAGTGCTTCGTCGGCCTTTGCTTTGAAACACCCCTGAAGTTTCCTGACTTCCAGACAAATGAGCACGCTGACTAAAAAAATATTAAGCTGGAAGTATTTCCTGTTAAACAAGAAGTGAAAAACTGAAAATGTTATAAATAGATCTGTTATTTTTTTAACTACAGGTGCAACAAAATAATTTGCGAAATCCGTGAATAAGGGCTAAATTTAGTAAAGAACCACAATTTTATTTTCGAAATCTGCATATAATGCAGTTTAGTTTGATTTGGTTTCAAAAATTAAATCAGTCAAATAGGTGCCATTGTTGTTCACAGACTGTCAAATAGGTTCACGATAGTTCACAATAACTTGGCGTGTGATTTTATGTAGAATGGTAGCAATTTCTTGACAAGTGTCATCTTTTAAATGTTGAATAGATCGAATGCGATGGGTGTATACCTTTGATTTCAAGGATCCCCGCATAAAAATCAGATGGGGTCAAAGCAGGTGATCGGGCGGGTAATGAGATAAAATAACCGAGAAAGTGTAGGCTGTTGCCCAATCTTGTTGAAACCAAACATTGCCCACATCGTCAAGTTTATTCAGTTTCTGTTTTAAAAGAGTCTAGCATTACACAACAGCGACCAAAGTTCACAGTCACTGCAACATTGTCTTATCCAAAGAAGTCCAAACCACAAATTCCGAATTATGCTACCGCACATATACCTTCAGCCGAGGACTGTGCAAAAGGCGTTCGTGCAACTGACCGGAGGTTTTTTTCGGCACATTATCGGAGGTTTTGGTTATTCACATTGCCACACAAGTAAAAATGCGCCTCGACAACAACAGCTGCACATGGGACATGTTGAATTTCCAAACGCAGTGTTCTACGAGTTTGAAAGTCTCTTTCGTTGGGTTCTTGTGTCAAAGTCACTTTCCATTGATGCATTCGGAGTTTCTTGTGAATAATTATTTGCAAACTTCAATCGGAAAGCCAGAGTCGCGACGTGTTGCCGCGCCGAACTAGTTATAAACTGTATTAAATTAAAGCTCTTACCTCTGCTAAATTTTTCGGAGTTCTGGCGGTCCGAGTTTTTTTTTCAATAATAATCTAGTAGCTTTGAAGTTGATAACCCATAACAAAATTGTGTTTCAAGTAGATACTGTATCAGGTCTACCAAGCATAAACTGCAACAAACGTCTACCAAGCATAAACTGCAACAACAGCTGCACACGGGACATGTTGAATTTCCAAACACAAAGCTCCACGAGAAGTTCCTTTCGTTGAATTCTGGTGAAGAATTATTTACAAACTGCAATCGGAAAGCCTAAGAGCCGCGTCGTGTTTCCGTGCCGGACGAGTTAGAAACTGGATGAAAACTTACCGCTGCCAAATTTTTCGTAGTTGTGCAGTTAGACGGTAGCTCTGAGTTGATAACCCGTAACAAAAATTTGTTTCGAGTAGGTACTGTATCACGTCTGCCAAGCCTGAAGTGTACACGAAAGCCTCTTTGTGTTGCAATTACGGATTGGTTATTGTTGATAAACGTTTACACAATGAAACCGTGATGCTCACCAGTCCAATGCATGTTGGCAACTGAAAACTCCATGACCCCCCTTTCCAACAAAGTTATTACACCGTTCTAGGACTTTTAATAATGAATATAGTCTGGTTTCTATGTTGATGCATCAATTTTAACTGTATAGATCGACGTTTACAAATATTTTTTAATTCACGCAAAAATAAAAGATACGATTCATAAAAGGCCAAAAAAGGTGAGTGCAAGCTTGTCGAAAATTTAGTATAAAATTAATGACTTAGTCAGCTTTAAATTAGATAAAATGCTCGAAGTTCTCTTTATTATGTTACAAACAAAAATGCACGAAGTAACCAAGAGGCTGTGGCGGCGCACAATAAAGAAACAGCTTTAAATTATTATATTAAATTTCAGCAGTTTGCTTAGTGCGCGCAATTATTTCCTCCCGTGTAGTTATGGCCGTTTTGAATACTACGGTATTCACTTATCATCTCAAAAAAAGTCACACGGTATAAGGTCCGGCGATCGCGTTGGCCACGCAGTTGTTGGTCTACTTTGACCTACCCATCGATTCGGAAGCTTGTTTGAAAATGCCCTTACTTCCCGTCGAAACTGAGCAGGTGCCTCGTCCTATACGAACCACACGTTGTAACTATTATTCAGAGTATTCCTGAAACCTTGGAAAGATCACTTTCCAAAAACTATAGGTGGCGTTCGCCTCTTAAACGATATGATAATACGTACGCTCCGACAAGTATTCGCATTTAGCAAGCGGGGTACCCTTTTGAATTCGGTGTACGAGGTCGCGGGTTCGAGTCTTGTTTTTTTCTCTCATTCGAATGGAAAGGCCTACTTCTGGTGAGTCATAGGTGGTGTCATTTGTCTATAAGTGTGTAAGCTCCCGCCTCACAATTCTTATAACTTCTGGGTGCGGAGTTTGTCTACTGTGGTGTTATACGCCTATATTATTATTATTATTATTATTATTATTATTATTATTATTATTATTATTATTATTATTATTATTATTATTACTATTATTATTATTATTATTCACACTTCACGGCTTTGTTTTTGCCGGCACCTTGTCTCCATTGTTGCGGCCTTTCAGCAAGCAACAGTGTTGATTAACGATCTATTTGGCCACCCATAAAACGCCGAACTATGCTGCATGTATCCAGGAGGAGCGCCTTTTGCATAGGTAAATAAAGGTCTCTCCCAAGTTGTATCGTTTGTAGACCAGTATGCAGCTTCTTTGGAATCTCGCCGTTCGTACCCAGTACTATTGGTACTATGATTACTTTGTCCATGCTTCACATTAGCTTAATTTCGTCTGCTAGTGGCAAGTATTTGTTAACTTTTTCTGCCTATGTTCTTTTGGTGTGTGGGGCTAAAGAGACTGCGACGTCAATTATAAAAACAGTTTTTGAGTCTTCTAGTGTGAGTACAATATTTTTTATGTTGTTCTTTATTGGTCGGTCAGTAATGACTTTCCGGTTGCAGTATATCTTGGCCTGGTCGTCATCGTAGACTGGTGGACGTTCATACTTATAATACGGTGTCATCTCCCGTGTGGTGGTATGTGCATTTATAAGAGCCCGGTGTATCAGTTTGGCGACGTGGTCATGACTATGCAGGTACATTTTAGGGGCCAACATCGAGCAACCGGCCACAATATGGTCAATGGTCTCTTCTTTATCGTTGCATAGTCGGCACTTCGTTGTTTCTCCTTGTTCCTTAAGTATATGCCTCCGATATGCTTTAGTTGGGATGACCTGATCCTGAATCGCAGCCACAAAGCCTTCTGTCTCGACAAACAAGTTACCATAGCGGAGCCACGCGTGAGAAGCTTGGGCGTCAATATTATTTTCATCTAGGCTGTTTATATAGCGGCCATGGAGAGGTTTAATTCTCCACTCGTGTTTCAGTTCTTCTGTTGTGGAGATCTTGCTTAGGGGGTCATAGTTTTTATCTGCCAAGTGCTGCGGTGTACCTTTGGTATCCATTTTCACTATAGCTCTGTGTAGACTGGTGGTCACCGCTTTCTCCGGAAAAAATTTCCTCAAGTTATACACTTGGGTGTAGTGTCTGTTGACAATACTTGGTATACCTCTTCCCCCATTATTTCTTGGTAAGTGAAACATCTCAATAGCGCTGCGTGGATGGTGTGCACGATATTTTTTAAATTCCACCTTGGTCCCGATATCGATGCCTTCGTCCAGTCTATAACACCAAAACTGTAAGTTAAAATTGATGTTGCACACGTGTTTACAGCTATGGCAGAGTTCAGAGCAAATAGTTCCGACTTTAGGATGCTTTTTAATCTGTGAAAGTAAGTGTCGGTTAACCTTTGTTTCGATATTTTTTCATCAATACCCATCGATTTCAATAGCCAAGGTATTTGTATTGCTCAGGTTCTCCCATTACTTGTATGCACCCTTGCTCCGAGCTCACCTGGTGTCCCTCATGCTCCAACCATTTCTCTTTTATCATGCTATTGGTCCTACACTTATCCAGCCCGAACTGCATGCCTATATCTTTGCAAAATTTTCCCACGCATTCCAACAATGTATGAAGGTGTTCTTTTCGACCCGCGTATAGCTTCAGGTCATCCATGTACCATAGATGGCTTAACTCGACATCAGTTGACTCAAGCTGGTACCTCTTCCTACGACTGTTTAGGTTAGATGTCAGGGGCTTAAGGGCAAGGCTGAACCCGGACTAAGCGCATCACCCTGGAAAATTCCTCGCTTGATGTTGATGTTTCCTGCCCGTATATGTTTTCGTGAGTTGCTTAGGAATAACTCGGTTGTCCACATATTCATCACATGCTGAAGAAGCCCTACAATGTGTTCCTGTATCCCATACAGTTCCAGCACCTTCACCAGCCAAGAATGTGGTACACTATCAAATGCCTTTTGATAATCGATATACGCTGTAAAAAGCGGTCTTTTTTTCTGTCTGGCATTATTAGTAACCACAGCATCAACTATCAATTGTTCTTTGCACCCCTTATTATTATTATTATTATTATTATTATTATTATTATTTATTTATTTTTATATTATTCACAATCCCTGTCCATACATTGACTGAAACTCTCGAAATAGTTTCTTCGGATAGCGTGAGGGTTTTCGTTGGACCAAACATTGTTTTTGTGGAAATTATTGATTCCATTTTGGGTGATTAATGCCTGGTCCAGGACTAACATTTTTGTAGTGAAGTGAATTCCATTTTAGGTGAATAAAGCGTTGTGCAGAAGTAACATTTTTGTAGTCCAGTGGGGATCATCTGTAGTAGTGCTTGAATACATTGGACGCGAAAGGGATAAAACTGATTATCCCGAATAGTTGATTTTTTTATTTGGTGAATCGCTTTAACGACTGCGGTCATCAGCGGAATGAATGATGGAGAACAGTATGGTATGGAACGATGATATATGAATTAGTTCCCAAACAGAATAAATTAATTTGCCCCTATTGGTAAGCGAACCCACCTCGGAAACAGACATGTCAAAGTTGACTTGTCTCGTTAGCCGGTTTGTCCACAGGGCCACGTCGGCTCCAGCCCGAAATAGTTTTTTAAACTGTATATTGGTGGTTATAGGGGAGGTTGGCTTTACACTTTGTATTGACTTACTCTTACTTGATGCAAAATTTTCCGCATACTTGTTGGATCTTTCTCGATGAGATTTATAATTTCCTCTGTCTGCACATTTTCAGGTCGTCTAGATCGTCTTACATTTTCTTCGCAGTATTCCTTTAAACTACCTATTTCAACATTCACATATCCACTGGGTAGAGGGTGAAGCACTAATTGAAAATATTCAGCGCATACGCGGGATGAAGCAGTCCATTTTTTAAGATGCTCATCATAAATTGGCAACATATCAGCCAGTTCACTATTCTTATAAACGTGGGCCACCAAAAAGCAACCGGTATATATTACATAAATTATTTGACAGTTGAAAGGGCACCTTGTCATACGGATCAAGAACCTAAAATGTGAATGCAGTCAAAATTATTTTACCTGTTATGAAAATAAAATTTATTGATTTTAAAAAGATGTCTTGCTCACACAGAAGACACAGTGTTATGTTTTATTATATTATTGTAGTTGTTATACCTGGCAACACATTTACAGATTTTCACAGATAAGGATTCAATTTAGTATAACTAGCTAAATGAGAAACCAAAGGTTGACACCAGAGTGTAACATCTTTACGTGTTTAAATGAAAGCAATACATTAAATGTTTGTGTGGTACAGTATACTCTTGGGCAACAGGGATAATTGAAACGTCTGGACGCAGCAAGTGCGTTATGGTAGTGAGTTTTCATGGAAATGATCTGGCACCAAATAGTTATTATAACTTTTTTTCCTGTAACACAGAACTCTAAATTTTGGTATATAGTTTCCTTTTAATGTCATAAGCTTGTGTATCAAATTTGATTACCATAGCTTTTTGATTTTTGGTGTTAAGGCGTCTCGTCTAGAGGATTAGACCTCTCAAATTTACATATTTCTTAGTAGACTTCTTTGTTATGATATTTACCATCTGTACAATGCAATTTTAAGCATGGTTAGGAATAACCCAAGAAGGGTCATTTCTTGTTTACAATTCACCATAAGTCTGCTAACCTATCTCAGGTAGATAGCGTAGGAAAATTCGATATTTATTCAAGGCAGTTCTTCTATAGACTCGACACAAGCAACACGCTTGTGATAGCATAATCACTACTCATTTCGTAGAGTTCTCATGGACTCTAAAGCATACCATAATATAAGTAATTTTGTATAAGTTTACAGTTTGTTATTAAACGTTAAGTGTTACTAAAATCAGCGTTTAATTTAACAAAACATAATCAGGTCCTTCGAGCTAATCAAGAAACAAAAACAAATAAAATGTGGTACATTAGTACAAAACGTAATTAAACATTTGGAGATAAAAATGTTTTCCGGAAGAAAACCAAAAAATTTTACCGGAAAACTTGGGTCGATTTTCCTGACTGACGAACTTATCCAAGTCACTTATAAAAGGAAGGTACATATTAGATTTTATTAAAATCGGCCCATTATTTTTTGAGTTATCGGTGTTCAGCGGCCAGAGAAGTAGTCTTCCAAGTCTGTATGTAGTATGCACCAGTTTCACCAAGTAAGGGCAACAACAATCAATGAATGTAAATTTATTTAACGTGTTCAACATCTCATGGTACACGGGACAGACTACGTTACGCCCCCTCTGAATAACGAAACGTGCTCACATTGAAGTTGCTTGAACATTGAATTTGCATGAAGATTGAATTTGCTTAAACACAATGTTAAAATCCAATCGAAAAATTTAATTGTTTAAAGATAATGAACAATAGTTTTATAATGTAAATAAATTTTCTTAAATCTTTATTGGTATTGGTAATTTTCGCAGTAATAATAGTTATAATATTGACAGTGGTAACAAAACAGGAAAATATGTTAGTATGTAAATGATATACTTCCCGCTAAACTGAATTCAGATAAGACATATTATATTTCAGGGTGATAACGACAAACGTTAAAACAGTCACCGCATGAGTTTCAGTCTAGCTTTAAAGTGAATGCTAACAAATTACATTTAAATGTTTGTGATATGACCTTGCCATTGAAATATGAACTATAACTGCTGATATCTTGGACAATGCATATAAAATTTTGAGGCTGATTGATGTATACATTGAAAGGCTAAAAATATTACTTTTATTTTCAATGAGAAAAATTATTATACCTGTTACAAGTGTTATGATATATTTTTATCTTAGCATCATTAAACCTTATTTACAATTACATTTAAATATAGAATTAAATGTGTAAATGTATCAAAAACAGAAGTCCAAGGTTAAGAGACTCATATTCTCATAGTTACAATCTGATTAAATGTAATATATAAAACACTGGAAATATTACAAAGAAATGTTATACCGCTAGATAAAAAGCTCAATTAACTTCGAAAGTGAAAAAAAACAAACTAAATAGGTCTAGATTAATAAAAATAGGTGTCTACATTGACTAGATTAAATTGCTTTTAAATTAAAACTGTTTTAACAATTTGGACATGAACAGTATATAGAAATTTTTAGTTTTTGTATCAAAGATTTTGCTTTTGTCTATTTTGTCACATATGCGCGTTTTTATAGTGTGTTGTCTGCCTGGCTCATTGTCAAAGGCCTTTTCGGTGTCATTTTTTTATTTTTTGATTATTTTAACAACACACCACGAGGGCTTACAGCCTAAATACTATCGTACCGTGGGTGTTGACAAGGAGGAAAGAGGCAACTTGTTAATTCTGGACTTGAAGGTTTGGAGGTTCGGAGGAGAAGGAAAAACATGTGCCGGCAAGGAATTCCACAACTTAGAAGTCCTCGGGACAAAAGAGCGGGCATAACAAGATGTTCTATGTCTGGTGACCTGGACAGTAAAAGGATGCATTCGCTCTGTTCCCCTGGTAGATCTGTTGGGGGCAGCAGGTGGGGGAACTATGGAGGAGACCTCTGAGCAGTGCCCGTGCATATATCTATAAAAGAGAGAGAGAGGTCACCAACGGCACGTCGGTGGGCAAGGGATGGCAGCCTTTGGGTGAGGGTAGAGTCACCGATGAGACGTATAGCTCTCTTTTGAATGGAGTCCTGGATAACGAGTGTAGAAGGGGTAGCTTCACCCCAGATGTGGGAGCAGTATTCGAGGTTTGGCCTTATTTGTAAAGTATATAAGATATAGAGATTAGCTGGTGAAAAGTATTTGCGAGCCCGGAAGAGGAAACCTAATTTCTTAGCAGCCGCTTCTGCAATTGATGTGACATGTTGGTGCCAATTAAGATTTCGATCCACAGAAATGCCAACAAGAGAAAAGGACTCATTACTTTGAATAACTTGGTTGTTCATTGTGATGGGTCTAGGGCTAGTGTATCTCTTATGAGAAGTAAAGCAAGACTGAGATTTGGTGGGGTTGAATTGTACAAGATTTTTACTTCCCCAGTCTAATATTTTTTTGGAGATCCAGGGAGACAGAACCCTCCATGAGTCTGCGATCCTCATCTAATTGGGCTAAAGAGACAGGCTTAGAATATTGTATGTTTGAGTGGAGGGTGCTGTCGTCCGCGTAACTGTGAACTGGGTTGGATGTGCTAGAGAGGAGGTCATTGATGTGGAGAAGAAACAAAGTAGGGGCTAAAGCTGAACCTTGAGGAACTCCTGCATTAATTGGATACAGCTTAGAGGAATGGCATCCACAACAACACAAATGCTCCTGTTGGAGAGGAAATTTGCTGTCCAGGTACAAAGTTTTGGTGGTAGGCCATAGGCCGGGAGTTTATTAAGCAGCGCTGCGTGCCAGACCTGGTAGAATGCTTTGGATATGTCTAGAGCAACAATCTGAGATTCACCGTGTAGTTCCATAGACTTGTTCCAAGAATGGGTGACAAAGGAAAGGAGGTCGGCAATCGATCTGCGCTGACGGAATCCATACTGCCTGTCGTGGATTAGATTGTGTTTTTCAATAAATTTTAGTAATTCAGTGTTTATATACTTTTCCATCACTTTAGAGACGACTGCAAAGAGAGAAATAGGCCTGTAGTTGCTAGGAAGCGCTTTGGATCCTTTCTTGGGGATGGGTTGTACTCGAGCAGTTTTCCAGTTACTAGGGAATATGCCGTTATTGCAAGATATCTGAAACAGACGAGTCAGGACAGGAGCAAGTTCTGGTGCGCAATTTTTGAGAACAATTGCTGGGATCTCGTCAAGGCCAGAGGCTTTCCTGGTATTAAGAGAAGAGAGCATCTTTCGTACCTTTTTAGTTTTGAAAATGATATCCGTCATTTTATGCGCGACATTGGGGACTGTTGGTTGTTGAACATTTGGAGGTAGGTTGAGAGTAGAATTGCCGGCGAACAACGAAGCAAAAAGTTCAGCCTTGTCCAGTGCGGTAGAAACAATTTCATCCCCTGAGACAAAAGGTGGGAACGTGCTTTTGCATAAATTATTTCCAATAGATTTAGCAAGAGTCCAGAAGGGTTTGCTGCCGTTGGAGCTTGAGAGGACTTTGTTTTTGATGTGGCTGTTAAACGAGTTTTTTGCCTAAGAAAGAATGCGGACATAGCGGTTTCTTGCGTCGTTAAATGCTTGACGATTTTCTTGACTGGGATTGTGTAGAAGCGTTTTATGAGCTTTGATCTTTTCAAGTCTGTCCTTGTCACAGGATTTAGAAAACCAGGGCTTTTGAGTGGGTAAAGAGGTTTTCTGTGTACGTGGAATAAATAATTCCATGCCAGCTTGGATAATTTCGGTGACGTTTTGTGAGATATCAGAGGGGTCAGAGTGAGAGAAGCAGACAGACGCCCATGGAAATGAGGAAAAGTAATCCCGCATTTCGTCCCAGTTTGCGGAGTTGTAGTGCCAAACGATACGTGGGTGTAATGATTGTGTGACCTCAGGTTGCATTGCGCAGGAAGCAGTGACCATGCCGTGGTATGGTATGTTCCGGAGGTAAAATACCCCTCCATTCGGATCTCCGGGAGAGGGGTGTACAGGGGGCGCCAACATCAAGATTTAACATATCCTTTTCGAATATATGTGGCCTAAATTCTAACCTGAACTCCCTCCACAATTTCCTCCAGGCTAACAGGCCCCAACTCATCTTCCTCACCGAAACCCAAATCAGTGCCAAACAGCCACTAATCACCTTAATTTTCCGGGGTATGAGCTCCTTACTTCCTTTAGATTGCATGGAGGCGTGTGCGCATGCGTCCGTAGCAATCTACCCTGCACCAGACTCCCCAATTTAGAAGCTGGAAGAAAAGACATACTATGGAAAAAACTCTCTGAGGGCTGCAACCAAATTCATCTGTTGCATCTACCGGTCACCTTCTAACAACAACTTTGTCCAGCTCTTTGACTATCTTTCTGAAAAAAACGGACTATCTGATTTCTGAATATCCTTCCTCCGAGGTCACTATTCTTGGTGACTTCAATGTCCATAATAAGGAATGGCTAGGATCTTCAAAAACCGATCCACAAGCGAGAGCAGCGGAGACCTTCGCAGTCGGCAATTCTTTAGCCAATATGGTTCAAATTCCTAGGATTTCCTTCTTACTACAAAACTGGACTGCTATAAGACATCAGTGCAGATCAACTGCCAACCTCCTTTCCTCTGTCACCCATTCTTGGAGCGAGTCTATGGAACTACACGGTGAATCCCAGATTGTCGCTGTAGACATATCTAAAGCATTCGACCAGGTCTGGCACGCAGCGCTGCTTGATAAACTGCCGGCCTATGGCCTACCACCAACACCCTGTACCTGTACAGCAAATTTCCTCTCCAACCGGAGCATTTCTGTTGTCGTGGATGGCCATTCCCCTAACCTGTATCCAATTAATGCAGGAGTCCCTCAAGGTTCAGCTTTAGCCCCTAATTTGTTTCTTCTCCACATCAATGACCTCCTCTCTAGCACATCCAACCCAGTTCACAGTTATGCGGATGACAGCACCCTCCACTGAAATATACAATATTCTAAACCTGTCTCTTTAGCCCAATTAGATGAGGATCGCAGACTCATGGAGGGTTCCGTCTCTGTGGATCTCCAAAAAATATTAGACTGGGAAAGTAGAAATCTTGTACAATTCAACTCCACCAAATCTCAGTCTTGCTTTCTATCTCATAAGAGATACACCAGCCCTAGACCCATCACAATGAACAACTAAGTTATTTAAAGTAATGAGTCCTTTTTACTTGTTGGCATTTCTGTGGATCGAAATCTCAATTGGCACCAACATGTCACATCAATTGCAGAAGCGGCTGCTAAGAAATTAGGTTTCCTCTTCCGGGCTCGCAAATACTTTTCACCAGCTAATCTCTATACCTTATATACTTCACAAATAAGGCCAAACCTCGAATACTGCTCCCACATCTCTCCATCCAGAAGAGAGCTGCTGTACGTCTCATACGCTCACCCAAAGGCTGCCATCCATTGCCCACCGACGTGCCGTTGGTGAGCTCTCTCTATTTTATGGATATCTGCACGGGCACTGCTCAGGGGAGCTTTCTTCCATAGTTCCTCCATCTGCTGCTCCCAACAGATCTACCAGGGGAACAGAGCGAATGCACCCTTTTACTGTCCAGGTCGCCAGACATAGAACATCTTGTTATGCTCGCTCTTTTGTCCCGAGGACTTCCAAGTTGTGGAATTCCTTGCCGGCACATGTTTTTCCTTTTCCTCCAAACCTTCAAGTCCAGAATTAACAAGTTGCCTCTTTCCTCCTTGTTAACACCCACGGTAAGATAGTATTTAGGCTGTGAGCCCTCATGGTGTGTTATTAAAATAAAATAAAAAAACACGAATAATTCTTAAGGTTTTCCGACGCGTGAACAGGGTAAATATAGTTATCCATGTGAGAATCACAGATTTTTCCATATTCTGTCCACACACTTGTAAGGATTGTCCCTGTGCTTTTTTGATGGTCATTACAAATGCTAGTCGCACTGGAAACTGCAAACGTTTGCATTGGAACGACATATCTGTCGTAATCATCGGGATACGTGGCAACAGTACATCTTCTCCTTTGAATTTCCCATTCAAAATTGTAGCTTCAATGATATTGTTAATCACCTTCTTCACCGAAAGCTTGGTACCGTTGCAAAGTCGTGGTGGATTGATGCGTTGGATAATTGACCACATTGTCTTCTTTCAAAACAGTGTCGATTGACTTATACGTTGTCGCTTTGTCTGGTATTTGGTTTAAAATGCTGAAATTGATGGCATTGGTATCGTTGTTTTTGGCTGCTAATATAGCACATTCACTGAGACACAGATGATGTTGGTAATTCTCTGCGATATTTGCGAGAGCTTTATGAATCAATTCGTCTGTGGTTGCTGTGAGACACCAATCGGATCTTCTACAGGTAACATTGTACAAAGGTTGTACTAACCAACATATCCCATACGTGCACAAAACTCACCGAAGCTGAGATGAATCAAATAAATGCATAAGGCACAAACAATTAATTTGGTGTGTATAGAAAAGTAGAAAATAGTTTTAATTACTCAGAAACCTCCCCAGGCTTCTGGACAACAACTCACCAAAGTGTTGTCCCAATGGGTTAGATGGTATAGGAATGCATACGTGACAAACAAACAGACATTCATATATTATATATATATATATATATATATATATATATATATATATATATATATATATATATATATATATATATATATATATGTATGTGTGTGTGTGTTATAGACAGTACGATATATGCTTTTTCTATTTTACATCAGTTTCCTGAGAAAGTGAACTTAGTCAGTTTCTTGTAGTGTATTCTCAATCTCCTTAGTTTATTTTATATCAAATTTATTATGAAAATGTTATGTAAAATGCAATCAGAAAAATAAATGATAAAAATCAAATTCCAGTAATAAAAGTTTTAGATTTTGAGGTTATAAAATATTTCACGGTTACCAATACTCTATATATTTCTATATATTAATAAAACCCATGTAACTTGTATTTTGCAACAAAAATTTAATTCTCATTGAGTTATGCTTGGAATAGAAATTTTTTGTGTACTAATAAGATTTATAACTACGTTCTTTTCCATTTTTTCTATAGCCTCATTTACCAAAAATCCTAGCAGGCGTTAATTTTTCTTTTAATATTTTACTAGTTTTTTTTAGGGGACATTTGTTATTAAAATGTTATTTAAAATGCAATCAGGGAATTAAGAGATGAAATTTAAACTCGAGTTAAAAAAGCCTTTCATTTAAAAGTTGTAAAGTATACAACATTATTGATAACGCATACGAGACTAGATGCATTCTCGCAACAATTAGAACCGTAGACCGGTTTCGCTCTCATTAGAGCTCTTCAGTACGGCATACTAACATTGCACTTTTTGCTGCAATTAGTATGCCGTACTGAAGAGCTCTAATGAGAGCGAAACCGGTCTACGGTTCTAATTGTTGCGAGAATGCATCTAGTCTTACATACTTTGTCCCTATATTGGGGTAGAAATGGGCCAGGGCTAACAATTTTTTAAATTGTTAGTTAGTTGTATACCGTCTCTATTTTTAATACTCTGTGTTATTTGGAGCGGGCGTGACAACATAGTACTTGGTTCCGAACTAGGTGGCGACACGTTCGCCACTCACTTAGTGTTTTAACGCATACGAGGTTCGGGTTAGGAATCAAGACGCAGGTTTTTCACAATTTGTTTTATTATTTAACGTCATCACCTTTTAGGTCGGTACATTTTTCCCATCGTTTATGCGATTTCTTTAACCCCTCCAAAAATATACGATTTGTCAAACTCTTCAAGATACGCTTCCGTCTCGGTGTTTGAGCAAAATTTTTCCCTTGAGCCATGTTTTCATGTTGGGGAACAGAAATAAGTTGCAGAAAGCGAGTTCGGGTGAGTACGGTGGATACGACAGCAATTCATAGCGTAGTTCATGCAATTTCACCGCTACAATTCCGGATGAATGTGCTGGTGCGTTATCGTGGTGAAACAGCACTTTCCTCTTAGCCAAATGAGGCCTTGTCTCCTTCAACTTCTTATCGAATCAGTCCAATAATTCGCTGCAGTACTGCCTTTGAACGCTCATCCTTTCTGCAAAAAGTCAATTAGGAGTATTCCTTTCGAATGCCAGAAAAATCGTAGCCATGACCTTTACGGCCAATAAGACCGACTTTGTCTTCTTCGGAGCAGAACTACCTGAAAAGGTCATTGTTTTTACTGCCGCTTGGTCTCTGGCGTATAGTAATGTATCCAGGTTTCATGAACGGCGATGACTCAACACAAAAACCCCTGCGAATTCCGCTTAAAGAGGTTCAAGCACTGCTTCAGCAATCGCGGCACCCAACGGGCCGACACCTTTCTCATACCTAACTTATCGTGTAAAATATTGATTGCCATTCAGTACGACACGCCTATGGTCTCTGCTACTTCGCGCACTTTAGTTTTGCGATCAGCCAGAATCCTGTCGTGAACTTTTTCAACGCTTTCCTCGGTAACCACATCTGCCTGGCGGCCTAGCCGCTTCTCTCCAAAACAGATGTACAACCACGTGTAAATTTGTTGAACCAATATCTCACGGTTGTCATAGATCGTGAAGGGTCCCCATAGATAGCATCCAACTTCGCTTTTATTTCTTCGCATGTTTTTACATCCAAAATTAAAAGAGAATTACTTAATTAATTTATCGAGAAACACAAAACACTTGTAATACAACTGGCTGGCAAATAAAAACGAACCAAAGAATCACCCTGAAATTTAGTATGGTGTTGTTTGACAGATGACATACACGGCGGTAATGCAAACTTCCCTCATCAACGCCACCTGTCTTCAAACACGGGTACTTATTGATCGACCCTCGTATTATGGTTATAAGACCCATGTAACTTACATTTTCCCGCAATATATATATATATATATATATATATATATATATATATATATATATATATATATATATATATATATATATATATATATATATCTGATTCCAGTACCTAGCTACCGGAAAAAATCAGGTAATTTTAAAATTTGAAATACCCACTAATATGTCATGGAAATTGGTGATTTTTTGCATAGATGTCTTTGAAATTATTCACTAGACCCGGAAATTATATGTTTGTAAAATTTCGTCACTAGCAAATTCATTGTTATTTTGATTTAATATATATTACATGAATTTCTTTCACGTAAATATTTTTCTACTGCGGCTGCCGTTTGGTATATTGAACCCGCCAATGATTACAGCGCATGTCCAACGCCCCAAAATAAATATATCGTCTTCTTCATCTATCTCAAACATGTCTTATTCGTTCACCTCACATGGAATGTTCTTCCTTGAATGCATAAAATGTAAAATGCATTCTAGTTAGTGGTGGCGTAGAGTGACGCTGTGAATGTGTTTGTTCGATTTTATGACCATGTAACATAACTGTTAAACTTTGAGTGAAAATATTGGGCATTTGTATATGGGTATTTATATCGTAATCCATGAGAGAAAACTTTAATCTTGCAACGCATTGTGTATGATAGTTAAAAAAAATTAACAAGAGTGGCAAATGTAGAAATCAACGATAAACCGAGGCAGTATGTAAGAAGACAATGCTTGAAATGAGCAAAGCAGGATACATGGAACATAAAGCACGTACAGAAGTATCCCAACTAGAAAGAATGAAAAAACACATTAAAGAAAATGCAAAATATGAAACTGAAGTTTTAAAATGTGAAATTACCACATTTTCTGGATTAGTTCAACAGAATTAAGCATACGTGTGTTTTTGATAACGTATGTGCCTTAAAATAAATAAATATATATATATATATATATATATATATATATATATATATATATATATATATATATATATATATATATATATATATCTATGTATATATATATATATATTCAGAGATGTGTGTCTTTTAATTAGAGCATTATGAAAAAGTCGTGGGGGGGGGGTCCGTCTGGAAATGTCAAGGAATATGAATTTTGATTTTTGCTTGCTACTCTGGAAAGTGCTTCGAGCAGTAAGGACCCAAAAAAGTGCTTTCGTTTTTCGGGCACTAAGCAGTTTTGACAACAAGTACTTGATATTACTAAGTTCTTACTGAAAAATTAATACAAATAGCAATATATCATTTGTTATTTCATAGATATATCATATGTATAAACTTATATTTTGTGAAATTTCAAGTGTGTATATTGTTATGTAATTCAATTAATTATGTGCACAGTCTCTATTTATAATATTATGTGTTAGGTGCAGCTGCCGTTTCAACATACTGCCTCGGTCCACACCGAGAGGGCGACTCTGTCGTCCGTCTCACAATGTTTTAGAACGGGAGTTAAAAAATTTTGCTACTACAATTTTCTTTTTTTATATGTTCAATTAATATTTTATTACTTTATTTGTTGATAAATATATTATGCTTTCAGGATACAGATGATGTTCCCATGGTTCTGGTTGGCAATAAATGTGATTTGGAAGAAGAGAGGGTTGTAGGAAAAGAACAAGGTAACAATCTAGCGCGCCAGTTCAACTGTGCCTTCATGGAAACGTCTGCCAAAGCAAAAATAAATGTTAATGATGTAAGTATGTTTGTCATTGAATTCATATTAATAACAAATTGATATGTTTGCAAACTATTATGCAAACATTGATCAAAGCATGCACTATTATTTTAAATAAGAGATTTTTCCTAATAGTGTACCTCTAAGCTGATCTTCTAATGTTTACCCTGGTTACCCTCATATGTTTATGTCTCGTTATTTGTAAATGCTTAAATGATTCAGGCACTTCTTTAGACAGAATGAGTGACTGTTTATTCACCTTGAGTGTTTTCATTTTTGATTTGATTGTTTGTGATTTATTTTCTTTAAACATTTCATTTCTATTATTTGGCCATTAAATTTTACATTTTCTGTTGGCACATATGTTTTCAAAACCCGAACAGATTGCGGAGGGTTTTTGTTTGAAACCTGTAGAGATTTTATTGTGATAGGGCTATTCCAGTCCCTCCACCGCGACCTTAGGTCTATTGTGGCTCACATCTAATTATTTAGATTTCACCCATCAATTCCAGCTCCCTGAGGGAGTCTATCTTTTCTTGAGGGTGAGAGTTTGTTTGGCAGGTGTACTGCCATATGAGTAAAGTCGCTTGCCCGTTTCGAAGCTCCAAGAGAGATAACCTCTCTCCGAGTTCGTATGGACCCGACATCCGTCAGTGTTTGCCTCAAGGCGGTATTATGAAGTCCTGCTCTCGAGCAGCATCTAATCTCCAGTTGTAATCCACCCCTAGAGATCTCAGCTCCCCTCAGGCTCTTCCAAACCTAACACCTAACAGTGTTAAGACTCAAGGCAACATCCCATCGAGTCCCGCTCCCGAGCATCACCCCAGCGAGGCCGTCCGCCCGTTTCGTAGCACACAGTATGGGCTCCAAACTCCGGGTGTTTACCACTCATCAGAGATCAGAGCCCCGGGACGTCTGGACACACGCCAGGGCGGTATCATCTGGAACCCTGCTCCCGAGTAACAACCAAACTTCGGGTGCATATCAATGAAGTCCCGCCCTCATGCAGCAACCAGACAGGGTCGTTAGCCTGTATCGATGCTCACAGAGTAGGCCCAAGTCTCCAGGTGTAATCCACCCCTAGAGACCCCAGCCACCTCCGGGTTCGTCCAGGTCCAACACCTGCCAGCGTTAGCTTAAATTTCACCCAACAAATCAAGCTTAAGACAGGAGACGACACCTGCGCGGTAACACTTTGTTTGACAGATGTACTGCCACCTGAGTGAAGTCGCTTGCCCGTCTCAAAGCTCAAAGAGAGATAACCTCTCTCCGAGTTCGTCTGGCCAGACATCCGTCATTGTTTGACTCGGTGCAGTATCATGAAGTCCTGCATCCGAGCAGCATCCAAGTGAGGTCGTTTGTCCGTTTCGAAGCTCACAGAAGAGGCCTCAACCCTTAGTTTTATTCCACCCCTAAAGATCTCAGCTCTCATCCGGGTTCGTCTAGACCCGACACCCACCAGTGCTAGACTCAAGGCGACATCCCATCGAGCCCCGCTCCCGAGCACCGCACAAGCGAGGCCGTCCGTCTGTTCCGAAGCACACCGTGTGGGCCCCAAACTCCGGGTGTTTACCACTCATCAGAATTGTCAACCCCCTCCGGGTCGTCTTAGACACACGACACCCGCCAACACTCAACCCAAGGCGGCACCCATCCGAAACCCCACTCCCGAGTAAGAACCAAGCGCGGGCAACCATCCATTTCTAAGCCCAGAGTGGAGGCCTCAAAATCCGGGTGTACATTACTCCCCAGAGATATCCGCCTCCCTCCAGGCCCACATGGACAAGACCCCCGCCAGTGTTTGATTCCAATTAGTCGCCTTTTACGACAGGCAGGAGTTACCTTGGGCCTATTCTTTTAGTTAGTCCCCGGACCCACAGGGGACTTGAAACCTGTAAGACGGCATTATTTCTTTCTTGATTTCTAGGCATTGGTAGTTTCTTTGCATGGAAGCTACCGTCGTTCAATAGATTGGTCACTATGCTTCGAAATATTTTGGTGTCTGGTTGTCGTCTCTCTGGGTAGTTGTTTTGATATGAATTTGCACCTGCCTCAGTATTTCGGTTAGAACGAATATAACATTCCAACATGTCAAAATATCCTTCATTACTGAACATATTGTTAAATAATATTTAAAATAAACAGGAAACAAACTATTTAGTACAAAATTTTAAGCAACGTGTTAAACACACCTCAAATTGTTCAGATAATTGAGAATACAGTATTCTTAATTGTCACGATAGTGTTATATCCATAGCAACCTTTCTTCTGTTGTTTTTCAGTTGACTTACGTTCAAACAATTTTCAAAGGCGTCTTCGTAAATCATTATTCTAGTTATTAACTATGTTTACCTATTTAATTAAATTATAACATTTTTTTAGGATAATGTTGTAATGTAAAATATCATTTGTAATAATGGGCCGATTCATTGGTGTGCTCAAAGTTCCTATTTTTTTTATCGTGAATCATTACAGAAAATGATGTTAAAAGTAGAAGTCTATTGTTAGACTCCATGGCCTACTGCTTTTTGAACACTTTTTTTTTGTCTTTTGTTTTCTGGTATTGGATTTCATAGCCTACTATCCTTAAAGCGGTTTTTCTCAAAATTGTCAGTGCAATTACAAGATTTCTCAAGCATGTTGTACATCATTGGAAAGCTCTTTTCACATGCTATCACATGAGCAAAAAATCAAATATGGCTGCCATAATAAAAATTAACGTTGATACCTGTAGCTCAAAAACAAATGACAATCCAAAGTTGAGAATAGCACAAAAAGATTACTCTGTAAAAAGTGTCCTGATAATGTGCAAGTCTTAGACATGTCAAATCAGCGCCTACTTAGATATTGAAGAAAAAAGAAAACAAGTATCTTTAATTGTCACTTTATCTTTGCTATTTGCGTCATAATGCCGCGTCATAATGATTTTTCAAATTCACAAATGCGAGATATGGTGTCTTTATGCCCAGGAAAATTGTTGTTCATGCAGAGCAGTTTTAAGCATTATCCTGATAGAAGGCAACCAAACCATAAAAGTTTTAACACACTGTACAATAGATTAGGTGAAACTGGCTAATTTCATCCCAAAAACAGAGATGCAGTAAGCCCGACTAATCGATGCTGATATGGAAGATGAAATCATAGTTCGTATTGTAGAAGATGCGGAAACCAGCACGAGACTTGTTAGTTCAGTAACGGGTATAAGCAAATCTTTGGTGTCCAGAATCATAAGCAAAGAAAAGCTGCATCCGTTCATTTCACTCGAGTTCAGCAGATTTTACTGCAGGACTTACCAAGAAGACTTCCATTTTGCCAGTTTATGAGAGAACGCTATTTAGTAAATTTTATTTACTGATGAAGTCTCATTCACCAGAAAAGGTATGTTCAATTTGCGGAATAGCCATACCTAGGCGATTGAAAATCCTCATCAAATCTGCGAACATCATTTTCAACATGAATTTTCGATAAACATTTGGGTAGGCATTCTGGGAAATTGTATTGTGGGACCATTTGAACTACCACCTAAACTTAACGGAGCAACGTATCTCTTGTTTTTGAGAGATAATTTACCCATCATTTTAGATGATGTACCTTTAACTTTTAGGACGGACTCTTGGTTCATGCATTATTGTGCTCCAGCATATTACATGCAAGATGTGCGAAAATATGTAGATGAAATTTACCCTCAAAGATGGATTGGCGGCGGTAGTGTGCACCCATGGCCAGCGTGTAGTCCCGATTTAAATCCGCTAGATTTTTACTTTTGGGGTTATTTAAAGTCACTGGTCTACAAAGTTCAAATAAATAACCGCCAGCAATTATGGGAAAAGATCGTACGTTAATGACATCAGAGCTAAACAAAATTCATTTTTTAAAGCAAGAGATAATTTTAATAAATGCATTGCCGTAAATGGTGAACACTTTGAACACTTACTCTGATTTGTTGTTGTTTTGTTTCTAAAGTTGCAGTTTAATTTTAAATTAATTTAATTAGGTAGATTAATGTAATTTGTAACAATCTTTCCAATATCCAATTTGTTCTACTATTTCTTTTTAATTAATAGTTTTGTAGATGTTATTTTATTTAATGGCTTCATTGAATTATTAATAAAAATGTTTCTTACAATAACATACATTTTATTGTGCTAAAAAGTATCTACAGCAGATACACATAGTTTGCACTAAGATCGAAGCCTTCGGGAATACATAATGTTTCCGCATAATTGTTAATTTATTTTAATTGAAACGGTATGTTTATTTTGAAAACGGTCAACTTTTTCGACTTCAAAGAAGTATACCTTTTACAACATGTCAAACAAAAACTAGTAACATTTTACTAAGACATGTTGAGCCCAATCACTTTATTTTCTTGCCAGCTATCACCCCTTAGCTAATGTCCAATTAATTTTTAACTACTTAAACTTAAAAATCACACTGCAAAGTTTAGCAATAAAATCTATTTTAACTCCCACATATTTACTAATGTTCACAGATTTTATGATAATGTTTGTATTTATACTAACAAAGGTGGGCAAAGTTGACACATTACAATTAAAATACACCAATTTTGTCTTGTCAGAGTTGATTCATAAAAGATTTTCACCAAACCAATCGGTATTAAATCATTTTCAGTTTTTTTGACATAAAGTATCCCGTGAGTCCGACTCTTAAATAATAACAGTATCATCAGCAAAAGTTACTACATCTTCCACTGATGGCAGTGAAAAATTTAGATGATAAAAAGAGGGGACACAGAACTGTACCTTGAGGTACACCACACTGAACATGCTGGGCTTTACTTTATTGATCTGATACTTTTGTTATTTGCACCCAATCAGTCACATAGCTCTTCATTAGCGAGTATGCAGTACCTCTTAAACCCATATTTTTTAGTTTTGATAATAAATTGACATCATCTGCTCTATCAAATGCTTTACTACATAAAAAAACCTATTATACATTTGCTTTCATCCAATGCTTTATAAACTTTGAACGTAACATGGTAAATGGCATTTTATGTCGACATTCCTTCTTTGAATCCATATTGTTTTCTTAAGAGCAATTCGTGTTTAAACAAATATAAAGAGTAACCTTGACTATCTCAAGATTTGAGACCAGCAAAATTAGTCTATAATTATGAGGGTGCAGAGAATAGCCCAAAGTATCAACTGATTTAATAATTGATAACTTAAAATATGACAAAAATATTACGTTCAGCAAAATTTCATCTGGATTTTTCACAAGAACAGCATCTAACTTATTTCAGAGTTTTTCAGAAAAGGAATTCGGAAGTGCTTAGACTAGCTCCACCATTTTTTCCAGTACCTATTGCAATTGAATTATGCAGGGGGAGATTTTTGGTTTCCAACTTTTCAATGTACTCTGGAAGATTTGAAAAGTGTGTTTTAATAATCTAAATATTTTTTTCTTATCAACAGGTCTCGAAATGCTTGCTGACTGGCATGATGCATCCGCAGGGCATCGGAACTGTTAAACTGATTGACTACCTCCGGTTCAAAATGCTCAGCATAGAAAAGTACCCATTGCTTTTAACCAGGTATCCCATCGCGTTGCTACAGGTTTTGGGAAAGTGGCAAATTTCCAAGAACAGCCTAATGGTTTTGGAATTATCTTTATTTCTAGTCCATTCCTATTTCTACTTCAAATTTACTTGTTTCAAACTGCAGACATTCAACATTGGTGTAGTAATTATTATGCATCATAAACGAAAAAGTTCTATAGTATACAATAACATGGCAAAAAGCGAGTTACATGCAAATGCATATAATCCAGTGTCTAGTTATTACCGTTATATTGAATATTCAATTTTATAGTTCTACAGCTACTTTTCTGAATAACGCTGATGTCTATATTTATTTATAATGTATATAAAAACTAAGTAGCATACCTTAAGTCACTTGCACACCAGTTTAATTGACAAATATGATAAGTTATATTCTATAGAACAAGTAGTTGATCAGTGAATTCAGTTTCAAATAATAACCTAATTTTTGTTAACTAATAATAATATTTCTCTCACTTCCATTTTTTAAGTTTCATAAAACAGTACACCCGCGATCAAAAAAAATGTCTCCAACGACACTGTTGTAGAAAAAATTCAAAGATACTGTTCACCTAAAACTGTTCTGATTTGCCATCTGATCTTGATTAGATTCGATTAAATGTGAGTGGGCTATTGTATTCCCTGCACCACGACCTTAGGTTTATTGTGGTTCACGTCTAATTACTTAAATTTCACCCATTATTAATCCAGCTCCCTACGGGACTCGATCTTTTTTAGAGTGAAAGTTTGTTTGACGTGTGTACTGCCATCTGAGTGAAGTCACTTGCCCGTTTCGAAGCTCAAAGGTGACTTCTCTCAAAGTTCAATCTGGACCCGACATCCGTCAGTGTTTGACTCGAGGCGGTACCATGAAGTCCTGCACCCGAGTAGCATCTAAGCAAGGTCGTTTGCCTGTTTTGAAGCTCACAGAAGAGGCCTCAATCCCCAGTTGTAATCCACCCCTATAGATCGCAGCTCTCCTCCGAGCATCACCCAAGCGAGGTAGTTTGTTTTGAAGTCCACAGTGAGGGCCACAAGATCCCGGTGTATATCACTCCCCAGAGATCTCGAACCCATCCGAGCCCGACACCCGACTCCCGCTCCTGAGCAACAATCAAGCAAGATCAACTGTCCATTTCGAAGCCCACGGTGGAGGCCTCAAAATCCTGGTGTATATCACTCCCTGGAGATATTCGCCTCACTCCAGGCTTGTCCGAATTCTGCACGTGTTTGGCTTCAATCAGTTGCCTCTTATGACAGACAGGAGTCTATAGGGCCTATTCTTTTAGTTCGTCCCGGACCTACAGGGGGTTGCCATATTATACTGTCAATCAACTAAATTGTCACTTATTTTAAATGAATTCTTGTCGGTCTTTTTTTTTTTTTTTTTAGATTGTTTGCACTGCTGGTCTTGCGTGTTGTAATAGAACATCCATTAGCGAATAAAAATATGCCACTAATTTTAAGGGTGGTTATCTGGGTCCTAAAAGATGCATCTGATTAGTTAGTACTACCCGGAGACTTGCTGGCATCTCCATTACAAAAATGTCTTTTTACGCTATTTGCATGCTTTCTTGTGCATTTATTGATTGCCTTCTGTTTTGTTTTTCTTTCAGATATTTTATGATTTAGTCCGACAAATTAACAAAAAGTCACCAGAGAAGAAACAAAAGCAGAAAAAGAAATCGATTTGTGTGCTTCTATAAATATATAAAGATCAAGAACCAAAGTACATTTAAAGATTTGAAGACTATTCATTAAGACAAAAGTGTATAGGCGTGAAGGCAAGTGCGGTGTGAGCCTCTTCCAGTGGTGGGCCGTAGCCGAGCCCCTGGCCCGGGGGCCCTGTATATTATGTTACTAATCATTATTTAATATTTGTATTTCTATTAATTATTATACAATATATGTCGGTTACATTTCAAGAATCAAGGTTGTTATTGACTTTAGATGCAATTCTCTTAGTGATAGGTATTTTGGAATCTTTACTGCCAATTACATCGTGTCAAATAGCAAATAGATTTGTGAATCAGTGGTATGTGGTACTCTGAGCCAAGACTATCGATGGACAATATTTCTTACAGCATAGGATGTTTTGTATTCCTACATAAATAGAATATATCGTTTAACGTTAGATGAGCCCGAGCCCATTTAGAACGCTGACCAATTGGAGTAAGCATTCAGACGGCTTATAATTGTATGTTGTGTATAGCACATAGGTGCTAGTATATATAAATAAATATATATACTTATATATATATATATATATATATATATATATATATATATATATATATATATATATATATATATATAAAGTGAATATCCTAATAGTAAATATAAATACTTTCTGTTTGTTGTTTGATATGGATATAGAAAGCCACAGAGTGTTCATTTTACCCATTTGGTGCTTACTCCACTTACCAATAAATACACCATGGGCCATTTCGGTATTCAATATGTTTCTCAATCACAATATTATCTTTAAAAAAATGTATTTTTCCTAAGTATTTGTAATTGATTTAAATTATTAGTGTTAAAAAATGAAATTGTGATAACTTTCCAATTAGCTTCAGTCTTTAGTGTATGTGGAGGTAAATTGCTCTCATTTCGCACCTGCCTTTTGCACAACAGCGGTACCAAATAAGCACAAGATTGCATTGCAATGCAATACCGCTTGCCAATGTCAAAAAGTTATGTTAAATATAGTTGATATATACATATATATTTTGTAATTCACTGGATACTTTCCTAGATTCCGATCACAAATTTTATGTGTCAGTTGACAATTTCTTCACATTAAGCAATTAAAAGAAATTGTATAAATCAACCTTGTTGTTTTTTAATATAGATGTATGTTAATGTATTCTATATTGACGCTAAATATAATTAAAATCCAATATTATTGACTTGTCTATAAGTGTTCCTTGTGTGATAAGGTGACGAACCAGCATTTACTTTACCTCTGTTGACACATTTGTACAATCAAATATGAAAGGATGTGCCTTTGAGAAACCATCATTTATTTTGAAAGCAATGTACTATCAACTCTACAAATGTATATCTACTTTCCAGTTTCTTCCTTTTGCAGCACACATGGCATAGTGGTATTGCATAAGTTATCAAAAATGTTGTCTGCACAGAGAATCTCCTATCAGCTATAAAAAACATTTAAAATATATAATAAATAAGAATAATATTTTCAGTACCTAGCTATCAAAAATATCTTCCAAGAGTTCTTGTCTTTATTAATTTTAATATTTTTGATTCATTGATTCACATTTTTTGTAATGTTTCCGTTTTTTTGTAATGCTTTCAAGTTGAGTTTTGATTTTTTATGTATAATGAAGTTTTTGCCTCAAACAATAGGTTTTTTTTTTTTAATTTTTCTGGTTAATTGTGTATTTTTTGTACCTTACCAAAAGTGAAATAATGATGTTTTGGTAAGGCTGTGATTGGCTTTTGTGTAATTTGATTTTTGTTAATTTTAAGCTTTTTTGAAATGTGTTCTTTATTGTAAAAGTTGATGGAGTCCAACAAATTATTCATGAAATGAGTCCACACAAAACAAGTCACTGAAAACTTAAAATCGAATGTATGTATTTAGTGAGAGATTATTGTGGTACTATTTTAATTTTACTGAGTATTTGATTATATGTTGACCATATATACTTATTTTAATTATTTGTTATTGGGAAAAAATAAAATGAAAAGTTGTTTTCTAAAATTTTAAGTTAGGAATGCATTTTTTAAATTTAAGTGTAAGTAATATTTTAACAATAAAGCAAATGACTTTTGCCTGCTAATATATTGCATACTAATTTCTTTTTTTATTCCTAAAATTTCAGAGAATAACTTGCAGCGAGTAAAAGCAATTTTTTGGTAACATATTATATAGGTTATTAGAAAACACTGTGTTTATGTAATCCGATACTAGGAAAAAGGTCATGCCCCAAAAACTTGTTAAAAAAGTATGCCTGAGCTTTACTAAAATATATGCATCAGACAAAACGCCAAGAGAGAAAAAAGTGTTTATTAAAATTAAAATTTGTTTTCACAAAACGCAAAGAATCAATATA
This sequence comes from Tillus elongatus, assembly GCA_964006375.1. NCBI lineage: Eukaryota > Metazoa > Arthropoda > Insecta > Coleoptera > Cleridae > Tillus > Tillus elongatus. The sequence goes on along the minus strand of OZ023269.1, from coordinate 95,589,787 downwards.
TATAAATTAATATTTATTATAATCTTAACCTAGTATAATTTAATGAATATGTTTTTGTTGAAAAATATCATCACATTTTAAACTGTTTTCTTAATCAGGTTTATTTATGTGCAGTTTTAAAAATCTGTAATTATCATCTTGGCTGGTTCACAAGGTTTTAGTAAACGTCATAGTATGAGATCATGTTACAGCTCTCTTGAATTTTCGGTCTCTTTCAACAACACAAAATTGCATTCCAGAAAAATGTTTGTCTAAGTGTAGGCTGTGTTAATTAAAAATCACATCTAGTTTGTAGAAAGCAATTAACTAACATACGAATGTTACTCCAGTTTTGTTATTGATGTTCAGTGAAAGCATTTGCACGGTTAGCAAAACATTTCTTTACTGCCCTTCCATGCATTTGTCTTAATTTCCTTACCGTACAAATTCCTTTAAGATCTAACAAAGTGCTCTACATACTTTCAGAACTATGCTGGTAAATAGTGGATTAGAAATTTTAAATAAGATACTACAAATTTGTGGAAGTTTCTACAGCTCTGGACTTTTTTTTTCCGAGGCGGGGAAAAAGTTTTAAACCGCCGCCTTCGTCCATCGCCCATTCTCTTTGAAGCTTATTATGTATCAGAGTTGTGGTATGATTTGAGATAAATCGTCAAATTAATTTTATGCTAAGAAATTCTTTATTTGTAATATTGTGTTGCCAAGGAATGACACATACTAAAACAAAATTCAAATATTTCGAAGTCAGTAACGAAAATTAAAATTGTACTCTGGGCCTTTTGTTTTGGAAGTCAGTCTATTGGCTTGTCATAATTAATTTAACTTGCGGTTTAATTTTCGATTGCCAGAATCACGAGACTTTATAAACGTTCCTTGCTTGTTGATGCTTGCAGATATTTTTTAATGAGTTTTAGGTTTGCAGCACAATACAAATATTCAGACAGCATTCTGCAAATCATGAGCGTAGGTTTGTTGCAAGAGCTAGAAAGCGCTGGCCATATTTATGTGGCTGAATAAAAATGGAGCTTGTTTTTTAAAAACGGCGAGTTGTTAGCAGAAGGGAAATATGTTTCGCTCATATTCTAGTGCACAATCTGCTTCATTCTTTATCAGTTCTTTGGTCGACATATTCAATATTTTGTGATTGTTGAGAAATGCAAAATTTAAATTGAGTGATAGCGCTATCAATCCTTCTTTTAGTTTCTGATATGATTCTATCAATATAGCAGGGTACCCAGCGACCTGGAAAAATGAGGGAATAACAAATACCCCCTAAGATGTCAGGGAAATTTGTGATTTTACTCAAATGTCATGGAAATAATTCAGTAGACCTGGAAATTATATGTTTGTAAAATTTCGTCACTAGCAGATGCATTTTTATTCTTGTTTCATATATGTTATATGAATTTTCTCACCTAAATAGTTTTCTCATACCTAGGAAAATATATCTGATAACAATGCAGCTTACCTTTGGTACCAATGTTAATTAAATCCGCCAATGAACGCAGATTATGCCACATCATGCGCCGATATAAATAGCGTCTTCTATCTCAAACATGTCTCATATGAACATCTCACTTGGAATGTTCTTCCTTGAATGCATAAAATGCAAAATGTGTTTTAGGTATTGGCCGGGTAAAGCTGTGTTGTGAATGTGTTTATTCTATTTTAACCTTAATGATCATGTTGAAAGTTTCAAAATATTTGGCATTTGTATTTGGCGTGTGTAAACAGTATCTTTGTTTCATTTTTTCAGCAAATTTTCATAAATAAAACTTCGCTTTTAGAGAGGTAGCGACTTTCGAATTTTCAAATAAAATTTAATGGGCGCGAATCTGAGCTTTTGGAACCCATTCCCAGGCTGACTCAAATTTATATATACCAACAACATGATTTGCAAAGTTTCTATGCCACCTAGAGACTTCTGGTTTGTTCCATCACACTTGAAAATTCTTTCGGGAGGCTAAGTTTGTCGGTCAGTCATGAAAGTCAAGTTTTTCCATGAAAAAATTGCAAATTTTATTTTCGAAAATGTTATATGTTATAACATTAACGGAGTTAAGCATACTTATGTTTTTGATTATGTACGTTTTTTGTTCGTAATTTTGATTTATTTTGTTCATAAAAAAAGTATTGACGTATGTGTGTTTATTATTTAGAATATTATGAAAAATATACTCGAGGGGCCTGGAAATGTCAGGGAATTTGATTTTGGATTTCTGCTGGGTACCCTGATATAGTCTTATTGCTTAGAAATTCATCGAGTAGGTGAAAGTGTTCATGATTCATCCTCACATAATTCTCAATTTATTTTTTGCATTTCAGAATTCATTTTTTGTCAGAATATGAACAAATCCAATTTCTTTCACTACTGTTTTAGCTTCTATCCAACATTTCATAGGATCTTCTCTTTTTTTTTTTAAAGTTTTGGTCAGACCTTCCATTAATAACACGAAATGTGCAAGAATCTTATATATTCCTTTTAAAAGTCAATATTTACTCTATAATTTAACGAAGAATATTGTCGAGTTCAAAATTTTACACAGCATGTAGCAGACGATGTGTCTCGTACTTTGATTCAACATTAAGAGAAATTTCTTGAATTTATTCCAATTATTTGACTTCTTCCGGTAAATTATTTAGAAGAGCTTTCACAGCCACATATTCTGCCAAGCATCTTGTCTGGCCACTTCAATTTAAGTATGTTCTTCTGGTTTGCCACTGATAATCGATCCTTCGATTAACTCTGTCAGTGTGCCATACTTGAATTTTTTGCCACCCGATGCTGAGATTGAAATGTTGCAAAAACTTATAAACAGCAAATCACACTTTGGATGCAATGAGTAATCTGAATAGGGTATTACATTTTGATATTTCACTCACTTTGGGACATTTAGGTATAATTTACATTCTCATTTAGGCCTGCCAATAAATTTGTTCCATCATATCTGTACGAATTGAAATATAACTCGCTTATTCATACACTGTGATGTCACGTTTACTATTACCTTTATCCATTTTTTAAATTAAGGTCAACTGCTACTGATTATACTAATTTTCATTATTCACAACAACGAATATAGGCAGCGACTAGATTAAAAATAAATATTGATACTTTCAATATGAATCACTGCTTACATTGAAACTTCGCGTTTCTTCGCAGCTAGGATTTTTCTTTGATCTTAAATTGACCGGCAATTAAACGAACAGATTCGTTTGTTTTCAGTCTTTTTCTTCGAATAAATTTGTCTTGTGTTTGCTATGAATCATCACCTACATCGACTGAAATTTCTTTGGCAAGGCAACCGATTAGAACCCTCCCTCATGTATGATTGGTTTAACAAAACTGTTTTCGCCATTTATGTTATTCTGTTAAAATGAAAGTGTTGTTAAAGTGTTATCTCTATGCAGATTTTTAAAATTATATAAATGACCTGTATCAAATCAGAAAAATCAACTAAGAAAATAATTTATGCAAGTTGATACCATTCTCTAGAAAACAGTATTGTCAATTCTCGCATTTTAACAAACTAAAATTTATATCACTGAAAATTTATAACCAAAAAAGTAAACAGTCGCAGTTATTTAATTGGCTGTCCTGTTGATCTTTCATAATTACTAGCCTTCTGTGAATATGCTCGCTTAAGATGTGTTACACTTCATTTTTCCAGGGAGACTGTTGCTCTTGGTTTTTCAAACTTAAAAAAAGTTTGATACAGTCAGATGTGATAAATAACGAGACCTGATTGATTAAAATACTGTAAAATTAGTAGAAACAAGGCTTGCGTTTCTTTAGTTGACCAACACCCAAAACACACTAGTGTTCTTTAGCAATAAACAGACTTGTAAAAAATGTTGTCATTTATTGCATATTTTGCTACAAAAGCCTAGGATGCTCACAAAGTGAAAATATTTATAATTGTGATTTCAAACTGTTTGAACTGTATTGTAAAACATGGTTAGTTTGACAGGTTTTCACCTATTTTGACTGGATTAAAAGAAGCTGTCAAAACATAACCTCATCCTACTAAATGACCCTTTGCAAGGAGATCCCCATGGTTGTGCCCAAAAACCTTGAAAGGACCAAAAAGTTTTTTTTATAGGCTGCCAAAATAGGTGTGGGAAAAAAGTATAATGTTTTAGCTACATGCAGCTTTTGCAAAAATCTAAACAGTTTAAAATGATTGCTAAGCTTTTTGAATGTTTTTTTATTGAAGTATACATAGAAACAATAGAAAGGCATTCGACTATATAAACAATGCAATCTCAAATGAGCTAACAATATTAATGAGAACAAAAAACAATTTAAAAAGCAAAATAAAGCTCTGAATTTAAATAAACTAATAATACAATTTTGAAACAAAAATTAATAAGACAATTTGAAATAATTTCCGAAAATAGATGCAATGATTGAGTTTGCAAGTGAGCGTATGTTTTTCATGCTCTCATCCAAGCTAAAATCTAAATTAGTGCATTCTTCACATTTGTAGTGTTAGTCGTTACTTCCCTTATTGTAAAAGTTGCATACCCAGAATGTGGATTTTACACGAGCAAGGCGGCTGGTCCTTCATAACTGTTCGAATCTGTGCTGCAAAGTACAGATTGTTCATTTTCTTTGTTGTCTCGATAGGCCATGTCCCAGATGGTAGTGCTGGAATTACTGTCTTCACGCTAAGTGGAAGGATATTATCACTCTTATTGCTATTTACACATGGCTATAAATCCAGACGGAACAGACTCATGGCTGCAGTTGATCGGCACAAAGGACTTCTATTTTCTTATACACTTATTAACATCTTTAATTTTGTTGTTGGGTTAAGCTCTAGAATTTTTTGAGGAATTTCTGTATGATTGAGACAACTTTCTGAAGACCTGAGGCCGGAGATTATTTATATTTTTTGAAACATTCACACTCCCAGCAGTCCACAATATGGATAGAAGTGTTGGAAAATGCTCCTTTGGGATGGACCAATCTATGTGTTCTCTTTGCCGCCATTGGTCAAGTTTGAATGACACTTGGTGAAAGGTGCAGATTTAAATTATCGCCTACTACAAATTTTTGGAGTGTCAAGGTCTAAAATCTTGGGCAACAGAATGTCAAAAAAATATTTCTCAAATAAAATCATATCGAACCAGCCGCTAGCGCTATTTCTGTAAAGTGTCCCTGGAGGTTTACCTTTCATCCAGTTCTCGTATAAATATTCTGATTTGTATGCCACCATTCGTGGCAATGAACTGCCCACATCATATCCACATACCATTATGCTTATGGAGGCTTTCAAGTTTTGTTGAATTCTTTTGACTTTCTTTTTTCCTCTTGTCATAGTTGAAAACTAGATGCGGATTGACTACTTGCAAGACAATTTCAATATCACAGGAAAAGTTGACGAAAGAAAATCACATCCGGGAATATTCTGTCTAACTGGCGCACTACATGTCTTTTTTTTTAAGCTATTCTTGCATAATGTAACTTAATTAATGGGAAACCCCTATACTCAGTCACAAAATTTTTGTGAGCAATTGTTCCTGAACAGGGTCAAAAAGTGATTGGTCACCCGGGAGTCGGTTAGTTTACCACTTAGTTTATTTTGAGGGGTACCACAGTTAATTTTATGCTGTGCGCTTGCATTTGCTTGAGACATCCCTCCTCTTATGGTGGCAATCGCTTCCTCAAATGCATCTTCCACATAGTTTTTGTAATTATGTCTCCATAGCTTTCTCTGGTAATCTGCATTAATATCTAAAACAACCTCTTAAGCCTGCACAAAAATAAATTTTGTGGGGTGCTAAATTTTGTCGCAGGTGCCAAAATATCCCTTTTCTTACATCATTAACTATATAAATCAATAAATAAATTTCATGTTTAAACTAGAGATTATACATACTTCATTAATTGTTGTCCTTACTTGGTTAAACCGTTTGATACCAAATACAGATGTAGAGATTTTTGCTCTGGCTTAACAATGCTTGTTTTCTTCTCTGTAACTGTTTTGCCTTTTTATGATGCTGTAAAAGGGTGAAACTGGTTACAAAGAAGAAAACAAGCATTGGTGAATCCAGAGTTGTCTATATGTATTTATTATCTATAATGATGACGTTAATCCTAATCTTATATAATATCATTTTCTGTTTAAAATGGAAATTAAACTAATCTCCAATTTAAACACAAAATCATACCAATTTAGACCTTTAAAAAAAATGGACATAATTTCTTGTTGAAACTGATAATGCCAAATTCAAGTTTCAACACGAATTTATACAAATTTTTGATTTTCAGCACAAATCTGTACATAATCTATAATTCCGACTTGAAACCTGAACTTATATAATTTTATGTTTAAACTTAAAATGTCACTAATTTTCAATTTGACCCTAGTTTCATGTTTAACCACCAAAGTATTTGTAATTTTGTGTTTTAATTATATGTTATCTATAATTATAACTTTAAACCCGAACTTATACTGTGTCTGTCTAGAGTCCGTCCGTCCCATCCCATACCGGGACAATGTTTGCTTTCAAAATCGTTAAATTTTAGCATGCGACTGCAAGCGGCTTGATGGCTGGGTGACATTAGACTACACCGCTGATCTTTAACAGCAGCAAGTTGCTTGCAAGCTTAACAACCAAATTATTTCTACGCTTCGTCGCTTGCGCTTGTTATGTAGCGTTTACAACTGACTTTTAACTAACCTAAGATAATTAAAACACGGATATAAATATTGAAAATAAATATTGGACGTTGCTTATAGATGAAATTTGTGAGTTAATGACTTAAAACAATACAATTTTGTTCAGTTAATCATATTCTAAGAGCAGAGTGTTAACAGTCGGTTTTTAATGTTTCTTAATTAGATATTATTATTACGGTATAATCGGGGGAAATAACTAATGCACTATGTAGTGATTGTGACAGTATGGGCATTTTTATAGTTTGTCTCCGTGCGGAAGAAAATATTTGTTAGCTTCATTGTGTTAAATTTAGTACCACAGCCGTCAATGTTCTTTACAAGTACCAAAACCTGTTTACAAAACGAGAACGGCACTGATAGATAAGTTCCATAATTTTTATTATCAATGATATCGCAGGTTAATTGGTCGATAATTTTTTTAATAAATAGCACTTAAAAGCATATTACTGTATTTCTCATATTGTATGTTTCAAACAGGTACTGTAACCCGCATCCCCATCTTAACGATAAAGTGCCCTATATAAATTGCGTTTCGCATTGATATAAGTGTGTTCTTCTATTTCCTCACATGTTTCTCTTATTCTGCGTTCCAACTCTTCTTATATTTGACATTGAGTGGCTTAGATTTTTGACTTCAAATGCCCCCAAAGGAGAAAGTCTAGTGGTGTAAGATCCGGAGATCTTGGTGGCCATTCTGTATTACCTCTGCGACCTATCTATCGTCCAGGAAAGCATGTACCGAGAATCTCACTAGCCATGTGATAGAAATGGGGAGGTGTACCGTCCTGCTGAAATATGATTTCATGATTTTCAAACACTTCCGGATTATTTAACACAATTTGTCTTATTCAGGGTTTAGTTTCTAAAAGATTTCTGTACACGTCCCCTGTAAGATTGACTCTGATGAAAATTGGTCCAATATTGGCTTTTAGACAGGCACTGTATATCATTTGGTGTTTAAACTGTAAATAAAACAAATTGTCAATTTAAACACAAAATCATTCTTATTTTGGCTTTAAAATTAGCCATCGCTTCGTGTTTAAAATGAAAACAATGCAAACTTCAACTTTTAACCACTAAATTATACTAATTTTAACTTTAAGCACAGAATTATACCTAATTTCATGTTTTAATGTTTCAAATGCTATAACTTGTTAACAATCAGGGCTGATATTGTACAAATTGCAACGCAGGTACAATTTTAGAATTGAACATTAGTAATTCATTAACAATGTGCATTAAACATGTGATTTTGTTATTTAATTGTCAATGTATATATTTATAATAAGCTTTATTTGGTAAGTTAAGGTCTTTCAGGGTACCACTGCCATTGTCAATTTCACTTCTTTCAAACTTCAGCATTGTTTTTTGTGCACCTCACAAAAGTTACACTATTTTAAAGAAATGAAAGCAATCAAAGACACCAGGAATTACTAATTTTTCAAATTAACACGTTTCAATTTCTTCCATCAAATGTACTTAAATATATAATTTCATTACACATTTCAATGTATTTATATATTTGTTCTCTTCTTTATTTATGCTTTACTCCTATATAATATCAACTGTGTACACTTTCCATTTCACTCATTTTGAATTATTTGTTGGACTTTAGTAAGCATCGTTATTTCACTATGGTGAAACGTTTTTACATAAATGTCATATTACAGGAAAATAAACTTAAGTTTGATTATTAGAGTAATTAAATATTATATTCAAAATAGAAGTGACAAGTCACTTTGACATACAGTTCTTTTTTATTAAACAATTGTTAGTGTTGTGTAGAAATAAATACATTTATCTGACACATTTTAATTTTTTCACATACTTACAGATTTTGTAGTACAAAAAATGGGTATTCTTTTTGCGCGATTTAAATGTCAAGTTTCAGTATTTAAAATATACTGTTACTAGCTGTTGCCCGTGACTTCGCCCACATGGAATTGAGTTATAATAATAATAATAACCATATTTTTCAGGCTGTATAGGCCCACCATAGTCATAAATACTTAACAAACTGGCATACATATAAAATTTAAAAAAACACGGTTAAGTTTGCAGTGGAAATTCAAAGGTTCGAGTAATTAGATGTGAAAAAAAGAAAGAAACAACAGGTTTTTTATAATAGTTCTTTATATATGACGTTCTTTACTATTTTAGTGGGCAGTGTCAGTACAATTAGGCTATGGGGTGATATGCCCAATACTTAAGAGTAGAGGTAAAACCCGTGTTTTTCTAGAACCGAACTTCTTACAAATTTTGAATCGAAGTAACCAAATTTACCAGCCAGTGTGGTTTTTGGACGAGAGTTAAGACTTCCTCCTGATCTCATATTTGGAAAACCCATAGATGCTCTGCTGTCAGAATGCATATATGAGTAGAAAGCGACCGCATGAAGACCCGTTATGACATGCGAGCTAATTCAGCTGGTTTTAAATAAGGAGATCGTGTGTGGTTCTACAATCCAGTACGACGCAAGGGACGGTCACCGAAACTACAGAAATTATGGGAGGGTCCTTATAAGATGGTCAAAAGGATCAATGAGATTGTCTATAGAATTCAGAGGAGCCCGAAGAGCAAGATGAAGGTGATCCATATGCACAGACTTACGCCATTTCAACAAATGTCAGAATTTGACCAGGACGGTCGAATATAAGAGGGGGGGCAGTGTCACATTTGTCTATGAGAATTACGTTTATGGACTTTGTTATTCTGTGGTCAGATGTCTGTTATAAAGTGTGTTGGTAAGAGCGTACACTCTGGAATTGTATTTCTAGAATGAACTAGAAGTGACAGATGTAGAATAGTGTGGAAGGTCTAGAATCTCTATGGACAGTATAAATAGACGAGCTGTGCACAGAGTAAGTGAGTTCAGTATTAAGTCGGTGTGGTGAAGAAGTGATCATAGAGTATTAAGTGAGTCAGCGGTAAGTGTTGGTGTTTAAGAAGTGATCATAAAAGGCGAATAGTGGAATATAATTATATGGACATTTAATAATAGAGAGAAACATTTTAGTTGATACTGGTGTTTGAAAATAGTTACTTATAATAAATTATTAGTTTGAAAAGCTGTGTTTTGTTCGTCAACAAATCCAGAAACTCGTAGAACGTAACAATGTATATATATATATATATATATATATATATATATATATATATATATATATATATATATATATATATATATATATATGTTCAGAAAGATTTCCGCAGTCTTTAATGTGAGACATGCTTGGTTCTCACGAACGACAGTCAATCAGAGACCTAAACCGAAACACAGAAATTATAATCCTACCAGCAGACAAAGGCAACGCTACAGTCATACTTGACAAAACAGACTATATACAAAAGATGGACACTATACTAAACAACACAGACTACAAACAAATCCCTAACGACCCTACAACCTATCTTGAAAAGAAAACCAAAACTATCATCAACAACTCCCAACTCAATCCTGACCTCAAAAAAGAACTAATCCCACGCGAGAAATTATCTCGTATCCCTAGAAAATATGGTCTCCCGAAAATCCATAAGGCTGATATTCCCCTTCGCCCTATCGTAAGTGCCCACTGTTCACCCACACAAAAACTTGCAAAACATCTAGCCAAAACTCTCCAATCATTAGTAGAAAACGCTACATCCTATGTCAAAAATTCCACCCATTTCATTGACCTTCAAAACAACACCATTTCTCAAAACGACATCCTAGTTAGCTTTGATATAGTTTCCTTATTCACCAATATACCTCTATCAGAAACCCTTGACATTCTCAAAAATAAACACAAAATTTCCCACGATACCTTAGCTCTTGTAGAACACTGCACATCTAACACATTTCCTTTTTCAAAACCAATTTTACAAACAAGTTCGAGGTGCTCCAATGTGTTCACCCCTCTCTCCTGCATTGGCCAACATTTTCATGGAAAACTTCGAGACACAAGCCCTCAATTCATCCCAACTTAAACCAACCTGTTGGTTAAGATACGTTGACGACATTTTCGCTGTCTGGCCACACGGCAAAGAATCTCTAGACGAATTCCTTTCTTACCTAAATAACATCAACCCCCAAATCCAGTTCACCATGGAAATGGAAAATAATTTTTCTTTGCCTTTCTTAGATGTACGCATCACTAAAAACCCAGTCAGAGGGTTTTCTTACACTGTCTACTGAAAACCAACCCACACTAATCGTTATCTTAACGCCCAATCTCACCATCACCCATCGCAACTAAATTCCGTGGTTCGAACATTTGTAACACGGTCCCTTAGACTAACGGACAACAACAACAAACAGACAGAATTAAACTTTTTAAGACAGACATTGCTAGAAAACGGATACGACAACAATCACATACTACGAAACATTAAAAACGCACAACAACAAACCACTACACCACAACAACAACAAACAGCGTCCACACAACAACACACAGCGTTTTTACCATACATTAAAGGTGTCACCGACAAAATCAGCCGAATTTTCAGAACCCATAATATCAAAACCGTATTCACAACAGACTAAAAACTGTCAAATCTTATAAAAACTCACAAGGATACGATCCCAAACGAATCCCACGGAGTTTACGAAATTCCTTGTTCCGACTGTTCCCGAACTTACGTAGGACAAATAAACAGACGCATCCACAATAGAATATACGAACACACCCTCGCAGTTAGAAAATCCGACCCCTCATCGGCGCTGGCCATGCATCATATTCATACAGGGCACAAAATAGACTTCGATAATGCCAAAACAATAGCACCGGTTTACAATTTCAAAACGAGAATTATCCGCGAAGCAATCGAGATTGAAAAACGTCCCGATTGTTTAAATAAGAGAGATGATGGTCTTCGCCTTCCGACTACTTGGAAACCTATTATATCTTCTTTACAAACACACAAAAAGGAAATAAATTCCACAGACAATCTTATTGCATCATTATCTGCCTCAACAAATGCCGGTGACCCTCTTAATCCTCCTCTAAATACCGTGACCAAAGCCCCCCACTACTTTCACTGATGACGCAACAGGTAGACGGAACGACATATATAAGACAAGACTTGCAACGAACTGCCAGATCTCTCTGAGGCCTAGTGTTGAACACACTGAGACCTCACAGACGATCTCCAGCGAGATTTGGGGAGTAGGCAGATTGAGGCCCCGTAATCGAGCTACAACAACCCAACCTACCTTTATCCACCGCTCTAAGGAGTAGGCAGATTGAGGCCTTAGAGTGTCCTTACATATTTCCTTTACCTACCTTTGTCCACCGCTCTGAGGAGTAGGCAGATTGAGGCCTTAGAGTGTCCTAACATATTTCCTTTACCCACCTTTATCCACCACTCTAAGGAGTAGGCAGATTGAGGCCTTAGAGTGTCCTTACATATTTCCTTTACCCACCTTTGTCCACCACTCTAAGGAGTAGGCAGATTGAGGCCTTAGAGTGTCCTTACATATTTCCTTTACCCACCTTTGTCCATCACTCTAAGGAGTAGGCAGATTGAGGCCTTAGAGTGTCCTTACATATTTCCTTTACCTCTTGTAAATGGCTCCAAAACAGGAGCCGAAACGTCGAGTTTCCATAAATTCTGGACACGGTTTAACCCGAGAACCAAGCATGTCTCATATATATGTATATATATATGTATATATATATATATATATATATATATATATATATATATATATATATATATATATATATATATATATATATATATATATATACATATTCAAAAACTGAAGTAAAGTTTGACATTATTATAATCTGCCTATAGTTTAAAATAAGTGACTTTCCACCACCTTTGTGAAGTGAGCAAGATTTTGAAACCTTCCAAACATCAGGATATGTACTAGTCTGTTCGGAAAGATTGAACATTAATAATGGTTCAGCAGATATATGGCTGCAGTCTTTAACAATTAAACTAGGGATGTTGTCAGGGCCTTGTGATAGCTTACCTTTCAACTTCGTCAATACATCAAAGACGTCAGATATCTCAAACCTATTTATGTTAAATGGAGTGATTTTAGTTACTGGTGTAGAATTATTAGCTAGGTTATTACTATGATAGCAACAGCAACTACTAAACAATTCAGCAAAACTATTCACAACATCCTGGGTATAAAAATAAGTATGTTTATTATATGTGACACTGAATGTAATACATGTTTTTTTTCATCTGGATTGAATGAAAAACCAGAATGCTGTAGGATATTACTTAACACGAGATTGGGTTTCATATGTATATTTTTTATAAGCAGACGAGATATTTCTTTACAACAGATCGGCAGGCAAGGAATGCGTCTGAAAGAGTGGTTTTATATGATGGATGCAGGATCTGTTTATACTTCAGTAACTGAATGGTGTTGCAATCAAACCAGATTGGATATTTAGAAATCCGAACTTTTTTCTTAGGAACAATGTCGTATAGTTAAGTTGTACAGCTTATAATTAAGTTCCATTACAAAAGAGTAAATGGTCTGATTTTTTATGTATGTGTACCTAATTCGTAAGATGATTTAGTCTCAAGCAAAATTGGCGTACATTTCGTCTGTGTCGACTGTAAGAAATGCTTTAAAACTTGTTTCTTTACTGGGTGCCTTTTAGTTCTTTATAACCTGACACCATGTTTTAGTAGCTTCTGTACTCTGTGTTATGTTTGTAATTACACCTTGTTCTCCGTGTTCACGTCACATTATTATCTTTAAATAATTGTTACAATATAACCTTCTACAGCACAACCTAACATCATTCAAGTTGACATAAATTTACATTTACGTCTTATCGGCCATCTTCCTTTCGGTATGGACATACGCTCTATGCCTAAATATACCATTTTCGGATGTGTTTAACACGGAACTGGTAACAGAATCAAACATCCTCTTATAACTATCACCACACTACTACTATACTTATACCATAATCATCTATTTTTTTCATTAAATTTTAAAGATATAATATTATAAGGACATCTCGATCAAATTCTGAGCGAATATTCTGAATAATGATCTATCCAAACATTCTCAGAATATTCAAGATGCAGTTTGAAATTCCATAAATGTTATTAGAACATTCCGAAACAAATATTCTGAAATAAGAATGTTCTCACATTGTGAGAGTAATTCAACACAATACTCGCAGGTGCTACTGACCATTGACTGTGCAGTGTGTTATACTACGACTGTGGTCACCGACACACTGATGCATGCAACACGGTATAATATCAATCAATCCATGGCATTGTGCACTTTATACTTTTGACATTAATCCATGGTCATCACGAAATGAATATTGTTGCGTTCTACGGGTTTCTGGATTTGTTGATTAACAAAACACAGCTTTCCAAACTACTAATTTATTATTACCAACTATTTTCCAACACCAGTGTCAACTAAAATGTTTCTCTTCTCTATTATTAAATGTCCATAGAACTATATTCCACTATCGCCTTCTATGATCGCTTCTTATACACCAACACTGCTGATTCGCTTAATACTCTATGATCACTTTTACACCACACCGACTTAATACTGAACTAATTTACTCTGTGCACCGCTCGTCTATTTATACTGTCTATAGATTCTAGACGTTCTACACTATTCTACACCTGTCACTTCTGGTCTATTCTAGAAATGTCGTTCCAGAGTGTTCACTGTGACAATATTATTCATTATGAGATGAAATGTTATTTAGTCTATGTTGCACCATTGAGAGTTATTAATGATGTGGGGATAATATTTGATCCCATGGAACCTCCGCGTCTAAATTTTCAATGTCAACACTACCCAACTGAGCCACTGCCTTTTTTTTTATACTAAAATTGATTTAAGATGTTGGCATCATGCTCTTAAAATAAGCTTTTTAATAATTCTGCTTAGATTACAAATAAGTAAATGAATGGTTGAATTACCATCGGCAGATAAAGGTTGCTACGCTAATTTCAAAATTTTTTAAATTTTTTTATTTTTTGAAAATAAGGGAACTGATTTTTATTATCGGTATCCGTTTAAAATAGATATCTACAAGAAAGGAAAGTAAAACTGTCAGAGATGCCACTATAATTTAATTTCATTTGGAAAAACTATAGAAAAACCTACTAATACTAAGGTGTGAACCCTTGCTCCAATTTATTAGTTGTCTAATTGAAAATCCTTTAACAAAAACAAGCTTTATAAAAGTGTAAGATTAACAATAATAATTAGGCGACAGGCTGTTTGCAAACGTATGTCGTTACATTATAAATACAAAGATACGTTATTATTATATTAAGAAATTGAACATCAAAAAGTATTTTTATTTAATTTTCACAAGAACAAAAAAAATAGAATCGTAAATAAGGTCACTTATTTTGGCAAATCCTTTAACCACAAATTTGTAGGTAACTCTTCGAAGATCGCTCTCTCTCTCTATCTTCTGGTATGTATAATAATAATATCAGAAAAGTGTTACCTTAGGTTATTAGTTTAAACCTCTGGGTCAAACTTTGACTGCTATATTGTTTCGTAACACCAAACCAAATAAGTCTTTACTTCGACAAAGCTTAGTTTACCAAATAAATTCAGAAAATTGACGTATGCCGGAAAAGGCCTGTTAAGAAAGAAACGAAACGTTTTATAGTCTAAATAAACAATTGGCCTAAATACGTTGATTCCATTAGAACTACGAAGAATACAGTATAAAAATAAAACTCACCTAATTACGCAATTAGACCTTGTTTTATAACAACTTTAGGTAGGATAACTAAAAAGGCAATTCAATTCAGAGAACGATATAAATTTCCATCACTTTACCAGCGCCGCAGGTTCTGCACGATACCCACCGTCTCAGCGTTATCAATTTCCTACCTCATTCCGATAAATATCGAAATATCGGCCTGAAGTAGATATCAGGGAAAGAGAGATAGATTGATACCATTGACAGCGGCGTCGATTGGGGGAATTGAGTATTTTAATTAAAATGACGATCTTCATTCGGAATATGAAACCAACTATGGAGATGATCAATTGAAACGGGGATTTATAAAAATACCACGTTGCACACCACTCTCTCCCGGTAAAAGAAGAAGAAAAGGTAAGCTTTACTTCTTATAAAAACTAAACAGAAATTAACCGATGGTAACAAGTCTAAACAGGTTAAACTAAAAGATTACATATACACCCACACATATGTACACTTCCCTTTGTGGTAAAAAAATAAATGGATAAGCAAATCATATTTCGCTATAATCCGAAAAGAGGACAGAAATTTTTAAATAACTGCAAATAACCAGAGGAGTGAGGAATAACCAGCCAATCCGCTCAGGTTTCAGATTTATTTGGCACTCAGTGACTGAAAGGAAGTTCATGTCAGGGTAAAAATTTGTTACTATAACGGTAAAGGCATGTAGGTAAGAGTAGGTAAAGGTACGGCAAGGCAAGGTAACAGCAATCGGGACACCAATAACTGACAAAGGTAAATACAACGACAGTCACGCTAAATGTGAAGGCAAGGATGACTATAAAGATATCGAGGTAACGATATATCAAATAGAAATTTTAAAGAAGCTACCGCAAGGAAAATATATCTGAGGTAAACATACGGTAGGGATAGATACGATATTGAAAGTGGGACGAAAATAAGATAAAGAGGCAGAAGAAAACATATAAAGGTTTAAGAATCGACAAGGGAAGGACCATTATAAGGCTTAAGATCCTTGGAATGCCATCGGCCCAAGTTTTTCCCAGACATGTCAGCGAGGATATAGACTAAAGGAGAATGTATCTGAATGATACGACAAAGAACAAACTTTGGAGCTAATTTAGCCTTAAAATGGTTGGTCGCATCGGACAGAACATAATTCTTCTTCCATACCAGTTCGCCAACTTTGAAAGATAGGGAACGACGACGCAAATCGTACCTAGCCTTGCTAGAATCATATGCCCTTCGAAGTCGTCTTCTAACATCCTCATACACAGAAGGAATGGTCTGGATGTCCTCTTGCCAATGAGATTTGTCAATAACTTCAGGAATTGACTCAGGATTGTCGGAAACCTTACCATAAAAATCACCTGTGACAGGAATGTTGCGTCCAAACACTAGAAAGGAAGGGGAGTAGCCGGTAACATCATGTTTGGCCGTACGGATAGCTTGGGCCACTTTATGGATGTTCTCATCCCAGGTCTTGTGGGAATCCTTGATGTACGAGGCAATGGCAGTGACAAGCACCTTGTTAACGCGTTCCGTATGATTTATCTGTGGATGATATTTGGCGTTATACCAAGTTGCTTGCACTTTGTAAGACGAGAGGAACGATTTGAATTCTTTTGAAACAAACTGAACACCGTTATCGCAAAGAAGGATTTGAGGGACACCATAAATAAGGAACACTTGCTGTTCAAGGAACTGAGTAATACTTTTCGTGGTTGCCTTGGCAACTGGGTGAACGACCACAAATTTAGTAAACCAATCTGTAGCAACCAAAAGATACTGTTTGCCCCTTGTTGAGCGAGGGAAGGGACCCATGATGTCGACTGACAACAACTGGAAAGGGAAATGGATGTTTTTGTAATTACCCATAAGTCCAATAGGACGCTGGGTAGTGGATTTATGCGCACCACAGACAAGACATTTTCGGACATAAAGGTATATGGATTTGCGCATCATCGGCCAATAATAATATTCAGAGATACGGGCAAGGGTCTTGGCAAATCCAAAAAGTCCCCCCGACGTGGGTTCATCGTGATAGTGCTGTAGTAGGGCATCACGGTTAGGGGTTGGAACCACAATTTTCCATTCGGAGAGGTTAGACTGAATGTCATGAGGATGTTGCACATGTTTGTATAATACATTATTAAGGACAGAAAAATCAGGATATTTGGAGGGGTCTTTTTTAATCTTATTCAACATGTCTAGGTACCAGGCATCAGGAGACAGATCTGTAGAAGATAGCAAAGAGATATGACGAGAAAGGAAATCGGCAACGACATTCTGAGAACCCTTTCGATGTTTGATGGTAAAGGAAAATTGACTAAGCCTCATGCACCATCTAGCAAGTCGGCCAGTGGGTTCTTTCATTTTTGTGAGCCAAAGAAGAGAGGCGTGTTAGATCAGCAGTACCTTCGACATAACCGCGAAAATACTCAACGCCGAACAAAGCGGCTAAACATTCACGCTCAGTGACACTATAATTTTGCTCCTGTTTGGTCAAGGTGCAAGATGCATAAGCGATAGGGTGGTCAAATCCTTCGGAATCCTGTTGAGTCAACGTAGCTCCGATACCAACCGATGAAGCATCAGTATGTATAGAAAAAGGTTTAGAATAGTCGGGACTCGTGAGAATGGGGGCATTAACAAGACGATTTTTAAGTGTTTTAAATGCCTGGTCAGCCTCTAGAGTCCATTTAATCGGTTGACCTTTTTTGCGGCCGTGAAGTAGGGCAGTAATAGGAGCACTGATGGTAGAAAAATCCTGAATAAACCTTCGGTACCACTGCATGACACCCAGGACGCGTCGAACTTCGGTACTATTAGTAAGGATAGGACTATCAAGGATGCATTGGATTTTTGCTGGATCCGTTCTGAGGCCTTTCTCATCAACGACATAACCCAGAAAAGATAAAGAGGAACGACAAAATTCACATTTATCATAATTGATTGACAAACCGGCATGTTTCAAACGTTTATAAACTTCGTTCAGTATTTCTAGATGTCTTTTGAACGTGTCGGTAGCAACAATTATATCATCTAGATAGACGAAAACGTAAGGCTTGAGCGAAGGTCCAAGGACGGAGTCCATTAGGCGCTGCATCGTGGAGGGCCTATTGGTTAACCCAAAAGGCATAGAAGTATACTGAAACAAGCCACGTCCTGGGATTTGGAAAGCAGTTTTGCATTTAGAAGATTCTGTCAAGGGTATTTGCCAAAATGCCTTTTTCAAATCAATAGAAGAAAGGTAAAGGGAATCACGAAGTTTATTCAAAATACTGTCAATACGAGGTAAGAGATAGGAGTCTTTGCGGGTGACCTCGTTCAATTTTCGGCCATCAAAACACATGCGATAACTATCATCTCGCTTACGTCCAAGAAGCACTGGGTTTGACCAGGGTGAGTTGGATGGTTCTATTACCCCCAGAGAAAGCATTTCGTCAATTTCTTTATTTATGTGTTTCATCATGGCCGGAGATAGCGGGAACTGACGGATTTTGAAAGGAGTTGTGTCACCGGTATCAATATCATGAAAGATAAGGTTGGTTTTACCAAGAGTGGGAGAAATAAGTTCTTTGAAATTAGAAATAACCCTATTTAGTTGCGACAGTTGAGAGGAAGATAACAAATCACGGTTAATGACTGCTTTGCTTCTTGGAGTCGGTAAGGAAGCACATGTAGTAGGAACAAAAGGGATTGCGTTAGGGTTAAATTTAGAATCTGAAACTTTAGAAGGAATATGTATAGTGATAGCAGGACAAGGATTTTTCTGTACTTTTTCGACAGAAACCGGTGGAGAGGTAGGGACAGAAGTGATAGTGGCGGCTTGATAGGTACCAGATTGAAAGTCTAATGAAAGATTAAAAGTGTGACAAAAATTGACTCCAAGAATCATGATGATGGGTAGGTCAGCAACAACTAGAAATTTGACCCTTCGGGTTCTATCGCCAATGGTCACTGGAAGATAGACATGCCCTTTCACAGAAAGAGGAGTGGCATTAGCAGTTTTAATGACCGAAATATCGTGAGAAATTAAAACAGGAGTGTTAATGCGGTCAAGGTAAGGTTGGAAATCTTGGCCAACTACCGAAACATTAGCACCCGTGTCAACTAAAACGGTAAAAGAAAATTCCTTGATTCGAATAGCCATGTGAGGACGGGAGTCACCAACAACAGGAGTTAAGACAGGGTTAAGGGAGGTAGTGACGGTAGAGGAAGTTCCAGAAGGAGAAAATTCCTTATTTATTCTCCGCAACCACTTAGCCCACTCAGGAGCAGAAGTACGACAAGGAATATCTACAGTGGAGGTAATCAAGAGAGAAGGGGTAAGATTGTTTTGTGTTGGAAAGGTAGGCGAAAACTTTTTGGGCGAGACCAAGATACCACGGGAGGATTGCCCAGTTTCCTTCCGGGAAACTAGTTTTTTGAATTTTTCGGGACATGATTCTGAACGGTCGTACTAGTAGAGGTATGGTGTATGGGTGGGGTATGTGGACTAGTAATTTTAGGTACAGGGGATGATGACAAGGGAGAACCTATTTGACTGACATGCTTCGACGGTGAAGGTAAGGGAGAGCGAGACCCTGAGGGAGTGTTATTGGAAATGGAAGGTAGTGAGCATCTTGGACACTTGGATTTGTATGTGTTTCTTCGACCACACCCAAAACAAAATACAGAACGTGTCATTGGACAGGAGTTATAGAGGTGACCTCTCTGTTGACAATTCCAACAGGTACTGGAGGACACTGCAACAGCTATTTGATTTTCTAGCTGTTCAGCATAGGCAAGAGAAGGTTCAAGAAGATGTAGAGCGTTTTTAGATAGGGGTGGCTTGAAATCAGTAACATTTTTCTGTGCCTCCTCAAGGCGTTTACAGAGTTTAGCCAAATGAGAAATGGAAGAGATATCTTGAAGGGCAAGTTGTGAAATATGGCAAGGTAATAAGTTTCTCCGAATAATAGATATTTGATCAACCTCCGAGGGAGGAGAAGAAAGCTTAGAAAACAAACCCTGCATATATGCCAAATATAATGCTACGCTTTCTTTTTGACCTCGGGTGCGGCGCTTAATCTCAGCTAAGAGATCATCATCATACGATGAAGGTAAAAAGGTATTCTTCAATAAGGCAACTAGTCCATCCCAACTATTGACAGTTGGTCTGACACTACGGAAATATTGAAGGGCGGGTCCAGAAAATAGGTCGGTAGCGGATGAAAATAGCTCCTTGGAATCCACATCGCGGGAGAGCTGGAGTTCTCTAATTCTCTCCCAAAATGTGGTCAAGCTATCACCTGAACAATCACCAGAAAACGTAATGTTCCATTTCCATACAGGAACATAGCGACTCCTTGAGGATGAGATAACCGGAGTAGGTAGGGCAGCGTTAACTACCGAAGAGGTAATTGTAGAGGCGGGTACGGATGTGGAATCAGTACCTGGGGAATGCAAAGACAGACGCGAAAGGTTGTAAGCGTCCTCTTTTTCCAAGAAGTCACCTTCCAGAGAGATTATTTTTTCGTCAAGGGCCTCAAGCAACTTTTCATGCTCTGGCTTCTGTGTCGAAATACGGTGAAATCGAGAAGTCAGATGGAGAAGACGAGATCGAATTCGTTTAACATCGGATTCGGAAGAATCGTTATTCAAGTCGTTAACTAGAGGTTGCAGAGAAGCAATGATAGCTTCACAACCTTGGAGATCTTCACCAAATTCCAACGGGGAATCAATGTCTGGGAGAAGAGAAACACCCTGTCTTCTTAGTAAAACCCTGAATTGTCTCCGGCGATCATCTTGATTATCCCTGGGCTTACCACCCTGAAGCTTGATCTCATAGATAAGTTCTTCAGATAAGAGGTAATTGACAAACTCCATTAAAAAAATCTGAAAAGGAAATTTTAAAGAAAAGAAGGAAAAGGCAATGTGCCAAAAAATATATATATATTTTCGCTGATATGTGAAATGTAACTAGGCAATGAATTACCGAAGAAAAATGTTTTTCTTTCTTTTTTTTATTTATTTATTTATTATGTTATACCAGAATGAATAGCAAAGCTCTTCGCGTAAACTTACACTCCCGAAGTGAATTTAAAAATGGTATAATTTATTTTCCAAGCATGTTCTAAATTATTAAACCGTTAGTTCTATAAACCCCTGAGAACCAACGATCAATCTAAATTTTAAGTTATAATTGAAAGAGAAGAAATATATACAGATTATCAATTAGATAAAAAAAAATATGCGAGCACAACCCAAAGGTTAATGCTAGAGAGAGTGACGCATGTAACGAGAGAAAAAAAAAAGTAAAAAAATAAAATAAAAGAGAGATAGCCCTGTACTATTTAAATTTCTAAATCCAAAAGTAAATAATTAGTATACAAAGCGATCCCCACCAGGTTGGATGCCAATTTTGTG
Organism: Tillus elongatus; assembly: GCA_964006375.1. Lineage (NCBI taxonomy): Eukaryota > Metazoa > Arthropoda > Insecta > Coleoptera > Cleridae > Tillus > Tillus elongatus. The sequence goes on along the minus strand of OZ023269.1, from coordinate 95,568,003 downwards.
CTACGCTAATTTCAAAATTTTTTAAATTTTTTTATTTTTTGAAAATAAGGGAACTGATTTTTATTATCGGTATCCGTTTAAAATAGATATCTACAAGAAAGGAAAGTAAAACTGTCAGAGATGCCACTATAATTTAATTTCATTTGGAAAAAATATAGAAAAACCTACTAATACTAAGGTGTGAACCCTTGCTCCAATTTATTAGTTGTCTAATTGAAAATCCTTTAACAAAAACAAGCTTTATAAAAGTGTAAGATTAACAATAATAATTAGGCGACAGGCTGTTTGCAAACATATGTCGTTACATTATAAATACAAAGATACGTTATTATTATATTAAGAAATTGAACATCCAAAAGTATTTTTATTTAATTTTCACAAGAACAAAAAAAAAATAGAATCGTAAATAAGGTCACTTATTTTGGCAAATCCTTTAACCACAAATTTGTAGGTAACTCTTCGAAGATCGCTCTCTCTCTCTCTATCTTCTGGTATGTATAATAATAATATCAGAAAAGTGTTACCTTAGGTTATTAGTTTAAACCTCTGGGTCAAACTTTGACTGCTATATTGTTTCGTAACACCAAACCAAATAAGTCTTTACTTCGACAAAGCTTAGTTTACCAAATAAATTCAGAAAATTGACGTATGCCGGAAAAGGCCTGTTAAGAAAGAAACGAAACGTTTTATAGTCTAAATAAACAATTGGCCTAAATACGTTGATTCCATTAGAACTACGAAGAATACAGTATAAAAATAAAACTCACCTAATTACGCAATTAGACCTTGTTTTATAACAACTTTAGGTAGGATAACTAAAAAGGCAATTCAATTCAGAGAACGATATAAATTTCCATCACTTTACCAGCGCCGCAGGTTCTGCACGATACCCACCGTCTCAGCGTTATCAATTTCCTACCTCGTTCCGATAAATATCGAAATATCGGCCTGAAGTAGATATCAGGGAAAGAGAGATAGATTGATACCATTGACAGCGGCGTCGATTGGGGGAATTGAGTATTTTAATTAAAATGACGATCTTCACCCGGAATATGAAACCAACTATGGAGATGATCAATTGAAACGGGGATTTATAAAAATACCACGTTGCAAGGTATGCACTGAACTGGTCTTAAAGATTGGATAATATGTAATTTTTTGGCAAACCTACTTATTTCAAAATGGTAGCCGGGCATAAATATTTACAAATGTATTGTGTTGCGTTATTTTTGGCTAAACCAAAGCATTCTAAATTGGCAGCCAATGTTATCTGGTATAGGATGATCTTATGAACATGCAAACTTTCGAATTTATTCAGCTAATAGCTTGATTTTGCTAGATAATTTTATTATTGTAACATAAAGTAATTAAAATTCAGTGCAATCGGAAAACTCTTAAGTGTGTGAATTTTTTTACATTTAAGAAAATAAGTTTTGGTTGGACGATTTAGCTTTGTTTAAAAATAGTCTTAGAAACCCTTAACTGGCATAGTTTTTCAACTTCAATTTGCTTCTTTTAATAATGTATGAGGGAAGTAATTTCAGTTTTTTAATATACATCATTTTACTGTTGTAAATTACCAGGTAACGATTTTCAGACTAGAAGAAGATATTTGCTTTGGTATACTACATCAACACACAACACTGCAAAACAGTTTGCCTGCTGAATTCTAAAGTAATCGTGACCAGGCACCCATCAATGTAATGTAGGTGACCAGTCTAGTATTGTGCGTCCACATTAAAAATCCAGGGGTTACAAGCATTTAGGAGAGACTTAAGAAAATACATCAAAAAGTAACGCACCTCAAAATAAAACAGATCATAGATTTTGTTTGACATTCACAAGAAATCAGCTGACCTGTACAGCCACACAACACGCAATCCCTCCAGTATAGTAACTGCACTAATTCAGCCCCTCCACTGCTACTTTAGGTATATTGTGGTATATACCTAATTGTTAGAATTTCACCCGTCCAAATTGGCTTTTTACAGAAGTTGATAATTCTTGAGCATGAAAGTTGCTCCAGATTTACTGGTATTCTGTCAGTAAGATGTGTTCTGCCACCTCCTCGAGTGCGTCTTAATTCCACAGATGAATTCACTCCTCCGTGTGGTGCCGTTTTCAGAGTGCTTAGCTGGGAGGTGTGTTCCTTCTACTCTGAGAAAGGCTTACTCCTGTACCTGTGGGTTGACTGGTGGTAGTGACTGTGTTTCTGTGCAGTCACAGAACTCCTGACTTGGTCGGTATAGTACCTGCAGTGTAGCCTTTGACATTCTGTCAACCAAAAATAATGTGGACCTGGTCATTCTCAGCGTAGAATATACCACTCCAGAGTAATCAGGCCATCGTTCATTTTTCTGAGTCTGGTTGTTACCTACTCGAACGTTAGTCACGTACCAACTTATTTAGGGATGTACGCCAACAGTCCCAGTTGTTCATTATCTAGTGCACAGGTGGGATGACGGTACCCACTCTGACCTCTCCAGCTACTACATCGAAAACCTAACAAACTGGCCAAAGCCGCTCAATGATATCTTCAGAAAGTTCTTTCCACCTACAAAACAATGGTGACAACTTCTGATCTGTAAGTTTCCTCTAATGATTCTTAGAAAAAGCGACCAAGCACACATGTTTTTCTAATGAAACATCCTGTGTGTTGGTAGTATCCTGTAATCTGCTGCTTTTCAGGATATTCTTTAATATCTGAATAGCAGATATGACAGTGTATATCATTTCTAAACGGGACTAAGTCTGGGTTTGTCATAATTAAGGGTTAAAAAAATCAAAGGCTGTTCTCCCAGACAGTTCTTTTATTATGTACTCTACACGTTTCGGCTCTTAATGAACCATCACCATTTTAACCTTTAATTATGAGAGTTTATGCTGAGTAGTCGACTCAATCTCGGTTTTAAACCGAAAAATAAGCGAGTTCTTGTGGGAATAAATGAATATTTTTGGTCACTCAATGTGAAAAATATGTTACACATATTGTGAAATAGAACTGGGAATATTGTAAGTGCATCTCGTTGATCTACTGCAGGTTAATTAATGTTTTCAATATAGCATTAACTATGTGAAAACTGGAACCTGCGATGAGCACTAATAAGTACACTTGGAGAACACCTAAATCACCACAACACATATTTCAGAGACCCTACGATCATAAGGTCTCTGAAATATGTGTTGTGGTGATTTGGGTGTTCTCCAAGTATACTTCTTATAGCATTAACAAAAGGCCCGACCAACCATATAGCTACTGAAAGAAATGATTTGTCTGATTCTGGAAAAACAAGGCATTGGCATCGCCAAAAATATTTGTATGAACTTACTGATAAAAATAAAATACCCAAGGATGAAAAATAATAATCCTAATTATATGGTTAAACATTTATGCCTTAAAGTACATGGATTTGAAAATCAAACTGGTAACCTTGCTCAGAATTTATGAAATTTTTTTCGTAATAACTTGCATAACTCCATCAACATGGATAATATTGATTACTACTATTAACTTCTTAATAAACAGGGGCCAAATTCTAATGAATAAACTGACCCATTTGATGGTGAATGTGTGAGGTTTATTAAGGTATCTGAGACAAGGTAATAATTAAAAATGTACTCTTCTCGTGGTTCCGAAGTTATTATTTATCGGGATCTGAGCAAGCAAAGATACAGCCTGTTCCTTAAAGCTAGCCACAAATATAGCAGAAAAAATGTATGGACTCAAAAGGATAAAATCTATTTTAAAAAGTGGCTGCAAAATGTTAGTATTTAGATCTTTTTAAGTCCTATAGGCCAATGGGTCTTTTATGCATGACTCTTTTTTTCTTCTAATAGTTGCTCAAAAAGTTCAGACTTTTTATGCAGTCTACTATCTTTAGGGACTTATCACCACTCTAAGGCTTTTTCAGAAGTGTGCCATGCAGTGGCTTAGCAAATGTTCTGTTGTTTATGCAGTATCTGCGTCCGCCTTACCCACCATCATAAGGTGATACGTTACTGTGGAGTGTCCTGGACAAATACTGTGATTATTCTCAAGTCGTTCCTGTTCAATTTAAGAAACAATTTAGACTTCTCTGTTCATATTGTGATGTACTGTTTTCCCTGCCTTAAACCTGGCGTTTTCCTCCAATATAACAGCCTCTGGTTCATCTCCCAAGTATCTAGTTAATTTCTTACATGACCTTTTCTTAATCCACAAGAAGCTCTGGACCATAGAATGATGTTGCTGTCCTTTTTTCAAGGCTATCTACTTCCTCATATCCTTCAGTGCCTTGATTACTGGTACCCACATCAAAGTTACTTTATTGTTCGTAGCTAGTTGCTTCAAGGGTTTGTTGCAGTCCCAGCTCAGATTAGACTCGACTTTGAAAGATTTCAGTCCCTAGTACTGCCTGACTGTCTGAGAGGGTGTAGATCTCTCTATTTCCGAGTGCTCTTTGTATGCACTCCTGTACACAGAGATTTATGGCAAACATTTCTGCTTTAAAGATGGTGGAAGTTTTTCCTAGGGGCTTAGCGAGGCTTATTTCCAGTCATGCTCCCTCCATTTGTTTAGACCCTTCTGTATACCACACAGGTGAGTTGTTTGTCAGCTTTGCATATCCTCTGCCCTATGCCTTTACGTCAAATGAGACCATGAAGTCCAGTTTAGCTTGCACTTGGTCTATATTGGTTTGACGAGTGATTCCAATGAAATAATCTCCAGGATTTTCATAAGTGGCCAACCAAGTCTCCTGGTTTAAACTTGTCTGCTTGAAATGGTCTTGAAGCACTTATTGCTACTTTCCTCTTCACACATAGATACAGTGGAGTAATATTCAGCATGCCTCTATTGCAGCTGTAGGGCATGATGCCATAGCTTCCGTTATTCCAAGATAGGTCAGTCTCTGCAAATTTTACAATTTGGTTTGTGCTGAGGCTTGTTCCGTTTATTAATAGTATGGAAGATCTACAAACTAATGAATCTGTCGATTTTCAGAAAAAATATGTGTGCGAGATAAAGAGTTTGGTTTTATATGTTTCCATTTTATTTTTAATTTTTTTTAACTTTATGTATAAACTTTTTTTATAACAGTGAATCGTTAATTACCTATATAGCTTAGCATAGTTTTGCAGATTATTTGCTTTGGTTATTGTTTAATATCGGTGAATTGTGTTTATATCAGAGATCACAGACGTGAATATATATTGTCACATTTGTCTATGAGAATTAAGTTTAGGAACTTTGTTACTTCTATGGTAGTGTGTTGGTAACAGCAAACGCTGTGGAATGATACTTCTAGAAGGGACCAGAAGTGACAGGTGTAGAATAGTGTAGAAGGTCTAGAATCCCTAGGGACAGTATAAATAGACGTGTGATGCGCAGAATAAGTTAGTTCAGTATTGAATAAGGTGGTGTAGAAAAGAGATCAGAGTATTAAGCGAGTCAACAGTAAGTGTTGGTGTATAAGAGCGATCATAGAAGGCGATAGTGGAATATAGTTCTAGGGACATTTAATAATAGAGAAGAGAAATCCTTTAGTTGACACTGGTGTTGGAAAATAGTGGGTAATAATAAATTAGTAGTTTGAAAAGCTGTGTTTTGTTAGTAAACAAATCCAGAACCCCGTAGAACGTAACAACTGGTGTCAGAAGTGAAATTTTCAAGCTGCTAGGGGAAGTATTTTCCAGAATATTCGTTGAACAACGTGGAAATTTCTAGAATCTCTGGAAGATCAGTGTCAGCAGTAATTCATAACTGGGTGTGTTCTTGAAACAGAATAAACTGTGTACCAGCTTTAAGTTATGCCTAAAATAGTGCAACAGCCAATATGGACGCCCACCTATTGGAATTGATTAAAGCAATGAAAGAAGAGGCCAGAAAAAGAGATGAAGAGGTTGAGAAAAAGAGACGAAGAAGAGAAAGAAGAAATGAGAAAAGGAGATGAAGGCCGAAAAAGAGATGAAGAGGCTAAAGAAGAGCTGAGAAAAAGAGACGAAGAAGCGAAAGAAGAAATGAGAAAAGGAGATGAAGAAGCCAGAAAAATAGATGAAGAAGCCAGAAAAAGAGACGGAGAAGCCACAGAAGAAATGAGAAAAAGAGATGAAGATGCCAGAAGAGACGAAGAAATGAGAAAAAGAGATGAAGAAACAGAAAATTCTACAAGAACAGGCCAGCAGAATTGAGAATATTACTTTATGTGTCGACGAACGTATGAAGCAGGTAAAAGACGACATCTTTTAGCAAGTCGTAAGCAGAGTAAGGGGTATCAGCGACGATGTACATGACAAGCTGACTGAAGTACAACAGAAACCGCATTCACTAGGAAAGAAGTGTGAAACCCTAGATAAAGGAAACATCAGGCTCGAAGATAGCCACGTAATAATTAACGTTCCCACATTTAATGGCTTAGTCCCATGGGGTATTTATCTACGCCAGTTCGAAGCCGTTGCTACAGCAAATGGTTGGGGCGAGAGAGAAGAAGCGATCTCGTTAATAGTAGCTCTCAGAGGAGATGCCCTAGATGTGCTCCAAGGTATTCCCAGGGAAGAACCGTTGAGTTTTGACAGCATTAAACATCAATTAGATATGAGGTTTGGCGACCAGCATTTACAGCAGCTGTATCGATTGCAGTTGACAAATCGTTGTCAGAAATCGGGCGAAAGTCTCCAACATCTCCACGCCGACGTTATCAGACTGACACGATTAGCCTACCCCATAGCTCCGATAGTTTTTAAACCAGCTGTCGCTGCAAACCTTCATTGACAGCATCAGATATACCGACACTCAACAGGCGCTGAGGATGGCGAGACACAAAAACTTGAACGATGCTTTGGCACATTCCTTGGAGTTTGAAGCGGTAAAGTAAGCGTCAGAAAGTCATGTGAAAATTTTCAGTCTTCAAGTCCAAGAAGAAAATAAAACAGATCCATCCAAGATCATGCAGCTACTGGAGAAAATAGCAGAACAAATAAGGTCGACGTCTCATGGACACCCAATAAGAGCTCACCGTGCAAATCCCTTGCGCTGCTGGAACTGCGGCAAGGTGGCACATATAAGGGGCGAATGTTGGGCTCTAAGATCACGCGTAAGGGCGACAGTGAAGCTAAGGCCGGTAACCATTTCTCAGGTTAGTGATTCTGGCAGCGCTCTCATCGTAGACGGATACGTAAGCGGTAATAAGACCCAGATGGTCGTCGACACAGGCGCACCTAAGACGATTATTCGCCGCGACATGGTTCCCAGATGGCGAGTAAGAGAGCCAGACAGAGTGTACAGAGTAAATTCAGCCGGTGGTGATCGGATCCAGGTATTTGGCGAAACTGACGTCGAGCTGCAAATTGGGACATGGAAGGCAAAGCAGAGAGCCATAGTCGCCGCCATATCAGACCCGATTATAATTGGCTTGGACATACTTCAGGGTCAGTGCGCTAAACTTGGTCTTGGCACTAACATCCTGACTATCGGCGGTGACGAAATAATAATGTCGCCTGGCAGTAACCTGGTAGTGCGAAAAATCACCATAGAGAAAAATAGCAACGCCTGCCGTGAAAGTGCCAGTCCAGTGAAGAGGGCTGTGAGAGGAAGAGACGACCCAGTTACTCAGCCAGAAGCAAGTGGACAAGGAAGTATGAGAGAAATACAAGACGAAAAGTGCAAAGACCGTGTAAATGTGAAGCCAGCCCAGAAAAAGGCCAGTAAACACATTTGTTGGAACAGAGCTGATGTCGAAAAGATGAATACGGCCCGCCGAGATATTTGTGCAAGTAGAAACATCAGAACAACAGCAACTACACGGAAGAACCGGTACCACCTAAGAACTTCGCTTGAAGGAAGCCCCGACATATTGGCGAGAACGAAAACCACCCACTCTGCTGTCGGAATGCATATACGAATAGAAAGCGACCGCATGAAGACCTGTTTTAACGTGCCACCTAATTCAGCTGGTTTGAAAGAAAAAGATGTGGTTCTACAAGCCACTACGACGCAAGAGACGGTCACCTAAACTACAGAAATGATGGGAAGGTCCCAATAAGGTGGTCAAAAGGATCAATGACGTTGTCTATCGAATTCAGAGGAGCCCGAAGAGCAAGATAAAGGTGATCCATATGCACAGACTTACACCATACCAAGAAATGTCAGAATTCGACCGGGACGATCGAATATAAGAGGGGGGCAGTGTCACATTTGTCTATGAGAATTAAGTTTAGGAACTTTGTTACTTCTATGGTAGTGTGTTGGTAACAGTGAACGCTCTGGAATGATACTTCTGGAAGGGACCAGAAGTGACAGGTGTAGAATAGTGTAGAAGATCTAGAATCTCTAGGGACAGTATAAATAGACCTGTGGTGCGCAGAATAAGTTACTTCAGTATTGAATAAGGTGGTGTAGAAAAGAGATCATAGAGTATTAAGCTAGTCAACAGTAAGTGTTGGTGTATAAGAGCGATCATAGAAGGCGATAGTGGAATATAGTTCTATGGACATTTAATAATAGAAAAGAGAAATATTTTAGTTGACACTGGTGTTGGAAAATATTTTGTAATAATAAATTAGTAGTTTGAAAAGCTGTGTTTTGTTAGTAAACAAATCCAGTAGAACGTAACAATATTATGCCACCCAAATGCTCATTCTCTCGCACTGCACATTGATGAGATACGGAAATTTGTTTTATTGCTCCATGTTGATATACAGCGCCCTCTTGAGGCCTGGTTGAATAAAATTATGGGATCACATACACTTAAGATAATGGGATATAAATGGTTTCCTGCAGATTTTAATAAAATAGGTGCAGGGTATTAGATTTTTACTTACGTATGTCTGACTGTTACAAGGTAATAATTTTAGATAATGCCGGTCTTAATGATCATGTTAATAATATGAAATTAGATATGACATCAGTGTCTTTTTTAGCTTGTGTAGTTTTTCGAAATCATCGACAGAGTTTTATTATTTTATGGATGACCTAGAAATTATGATTGCTAATTGCTCTGCTATTTCGGATTGTGAAGTGTGATAGTGTAATTGCGACTGAGATTTTATTGAAAGGAGCTGTTCTGCAGAGACTTATTTTGATCCGCTCTTACTTTTAGCTTATGTACACATGAATTATGTGATGGTTTAAAAAATGTGTATCACATATGTATGCAGGCGATGCGCTAATTTACTATTCTTTAAATCCAAATGATGCAATAAGTGTATCAGGTAAAATAAATTTTGATTTAAATTATGTATCTACGTGATTGAGCACTGAACATATAAAATGTATTATTGAAGATAAGAGTTTTATACTCAGAGAATCTATATCCCAACTAATGAAACTATATAAGTAGTTATAAGTACACTTGAGAGCCTCGGTGATCCAGGGGTAAGAACATGTGCCTCTGAACCGCAGGGTACTGAGTCAAATTCTCAGGGTATCCCTTTCACTTTTTCAGTACAAACTGAAATAAATTAACATCAACCGAGGTTTTGGCATTGTATTTAAACAAGTTGAATATCTGCACGTTCCGCCCTTCGGAGGGGGCGTAAAGCAGTCGGTCCCGTGTCAATATGATGTTAGGCATGTTAAATATCCCTACCCTTCTTACAGAAAGGCAGGGGTGCGGCAAAATTTCCAGGATAGTGAGGTGAAACTGCTCCCCGGCATCGGTGATTGGCCATAGTCGCGGAAAGAGGCCGACGTAAAAGTAGAAAAAATAGTACACTTAGAGAAACCAAATCACCACAACACATTTTAAAAAGCCTGACGATAATTCTAGAGAATTATTCGGTTCGAGAAATTGTACGCGCCGCTTTGAACTCTGCATCGACCCCATTGAGTTGGTAGCGTAATTTGAGAAGATTTCACTAATGCGTATTTTTGACAGTTGGTGGGGACACATTGAGAACTGACAGAGCCATTTAACAATCACAGATTAAATTTTTTAGTATATCCTAGCATCACAATATCTTCTTTGGTTACAACAATATGATGGCCAATGTTCAAAAGCAATCGGTAATGTAATCTTTCAGAATTGGTGTCGATAATTGCAGATTGCCTTCCAGAAATACTAGGTTGAACATGCTTTATTTCATAATAAGCCGAAATGAAATATTCCCAATCAATACACAGTTAAAATGTCAAGTGATTATTTATAACTATTATGCCCAACTTTAGCCCCCTCAATCCAAGGCTGTTAAAACGTTCTAGATAATACCAAACGGCAAAAAATATATATAATTGAGCTTAGCTATAGATGTAGAAATCCAAAGAAGTTTTCAGTATACTTTTTTTGTGTTTTGATTCCACGCTGACACATCTTCACAACTAACATATCAACACCGGAAGGCATTTTCACACAATCAACCTGCAAATTTTGTCGAACCTTTGCTTTTTGAAAAAGAATAGATATCTCCTACATACCAAATATTGTATGCTACAATATACCTAAATTTAGTATTTAAGGAAATGATATATGCACATTGAAGAATTTTGGATAGTTTGATGTTCAATTTTGAATTTTTAAGAAGTGTGAAGTTTGATTGTGAACCTTAGACATACCATTTCAGACGTTCGAAGTTTGAAGCAACATATTTGCTTGGGTTCGTGCATAGTTCGGTTCGACAAAAAATGGGTTCTTACACCTCTAATTCATTACATACATATCTTTATCATAATATAGCAATAAATACAACCAATGTCTAAAATCATTTAAACACTTGTTAATGCGCATGAGAAATTCATAAGCTGTTTTGTACTTCAATCAATGTAGTCCATGTTTTGTCAACGAGGGTAAGAAAATTGAAATAATTTCTTTTATAAACGTCAAAATCATATGCTCAATTTATTACTAATCTTATTAATTATTTGTAGTGGTTCTGTGTGTTTTTTATCAATAGTTAGTGTTTTACGTTTTCAGGATGTCTTATTCCAACGAGGAAGCATTTGATATGCTTTATTTTCAATGTTTTCCGAATCCTGCTGTCGCATCACGAGAATATGCTTTAAAGTACCCCTAAAGGAGACATTACTTAAGACAGGTGTTTAGTAGCATTGCAAGATATATGCAGGAAACTGGATCTGTAAGACGCACCAGGAGACAAGTCGAGAGCTCGTAGAATTAGAAATGAAGAAAACATTATTAGTGTGATTGCTCTTGTTACTGACAATCCACATATTAGTGTACGACAAATTTCTAGAAACTTAGGTGTGACCGTGGGATCTGTATACAATATTTTAAAAGACCATAATATGCACACATACCACATAGTATTGCATCAGGCGCTAAATGAAGCTGACTGTGACCACAGACTGAATTACTGCCATTGGATGCTGAGCATTGAGCATGCTAGAAGAAACACCACGATATCTATCAGAAATACTATGGACAGATGAAGCAACGTTTTCAAATTGTGGGAAAGTAAATCTCCATAATATGCACTATTGTTCGGACAGTAATCCCCATTGGATGAGAGAATTATATCGACAAAATCGATGGACTCTAAACGTATGGTGTGGTATAGCTAAAGGGAAAATTGTTGGACCATATTTATTTGACTAACCGCTTAACGGAGATCTGTATTTAAATTTTTTAAATCAAAGCTTAAACATTTTATTGGAAGACATTTCTCTAGAAACAAGATTAATAATGTGGTTGCAACATGACGGGTGTCCAGCACACTTCGCGCAAAGTGCACGCGAATATCCTAATGTTCAATTTCCAAATAGGTGGATAGGAAGAGGAAGCTTATTTCCATGGCTACCAAGATCACCTAATTTGACTTGCTTAGATTTTTATTTATGGGGGAGAGTGTAAGATTTGGTACATCAAACTCGACCAACGACTTGAGTAAATATGATGGAAAGGATACAATTTGCTGTTAATAGCATATCGACGGCTGAAGTTTAAACGGCGGTAGCCTCTACTCGTCAAAGATTAGTTAAATGTATACATAAAAACGGACAACAGTTTGAACATTTGTAAATAATAAAATGTTAGTTAAATTTTAGGTTTTTTACATTCATATAGTTTCGTTTTCATAATATAATCGCTTAATTTACGAATACAACCTTAAATTCGATTCTTGGCGCTTGTATATTAGTTTTATGATAAGGTAAAAAATTTATTTCATATTAAAGTGATTCGTTGTAATTGGTAACTATGTTAATTTGTATAGCGATGCCTGAAAACAAATATTCTATAGAGATTTTGTTATATTCATATACAATTCTGAGAAATGGTATAATAAGCACCAAAATACATAAAATTCGAGTTGTCTCTGAAATGGAAAAATATATTCGTTTTGGGATTCCACTGAGTTCTTTCTAACTTCATCCACTTTTTCATAAAATCTAATAAAACTAGACTCTTCTACTCTAACGCCATCTGTATTTTGTGCATGTGTGGCTGTGGATTTAAAATACTAATACCTCGAATTTGTAATGAAATCCCTTTCCAACAAGCCCAATTTCTTGAAATTATGTCTACTGCTTATCAAGTTATGGGCATTTGTTTTAAAAAAAAATCCTCGGGCCCTACCTCCACCACTGGTCTATAAGGAATTTTTTTTAACAAAAGTTGTAGATAAGTGAACGTTGATTACAAATTACCTAAAATCAGCTTATGTTATGCATCAAGATTTTCGAGAAATTAAAGATTTTAAGTAAGCCATGGCATTTTCGCCACCTAGCGGCAGATTTGGAAAGCTGAAAATAATTTCCAGCATTTTCTCATGGCCACTTTACTTATCCTAATTTTTTTCCTAAAGCTGCAGCTGTGACGTTTTTTGAGATATAGCCAGTCCGTGTCCTTATTTGAACAGCCTATATATATATATATATATATATATATATATATATATATATATATATATATATATATATATATATATATATATATATATATATATATATATATGTAATATAGGTGCGGCCCATTTACAACGAGCGGCAGCCATAACTTTCCGGAAAATAATTTGTCGAAAAAAAAACGAAATACGTCAAGTTTGCTTGGGAGGGGGACAACTTTTGACGCAAAAAGTATAGCCGAAACTTTACCCTCCTAAGCGGGGGTGTCATGGCTCAAATTTTTTCAAACGGGAATAGGAGTCATGTGGTAACTCGATGAAAAGAGCTTTTGATTCCCTGTACATACACGTTTTTGAAATTCGGTATATTCGTTTAGAAGTTATGGAGTTTTGAAATATCACTAATGAATTTCCGGAGAAATTAAAAAACTAAATCTTTTCAGTTAAAAACTCAGCATAGTATTGAAGTAAATGTTGAAAATAATTAGGACCAATCATACTACGAGTATTAAACCAACAAACACCAACATACCAACGAATTCAACTTTAATCTAATAAATATTCAAATTGAGCGTCACCAACTTCCATACAATTGTATAAATATTGTTCAAGTTTTTGCCTAACATTTTTGGAGCACTTTAATCTATTTGACTTTTTATTAGTTACGCAAACATTTTTTTTTGTATTGGACGCTGGTGAGGCCCAACCATTAAGAATGTCTTGGGAAATGCAATTACTGATATTTCAAAAATCCATATCTTCTAAACGAATAGACCGAATTTCAAAAATGAAAAAGCAATGTATCGGGAATAAAAAGCTCTTTTCAGCGAGCTATCACATTACCCATATTCCTATTGGGAAAATTTGACAAATGACACCCCCGCTTAGGAGGCTAAAGCTCGGGCTATACTTTTTGCGACAAAAGTTGTCCCCCTCGCAAGCAAACTTGACGTGGTTCAGGTTTTTTCGACAAAATATTTTCCTGAAGTTATGGCTGCCAGCTCGTTTTCAATGGGCCAGCCTGTATATTTACTTGTGACAATTAGTTCTAGAGATAGTGTATAAATAATTATTACAAGGGTACGGACATTTTATATTTTGTAATAAATATTTCGATATTTTAGGCATAACAATCGGTTACTTATTATTCTAGTCTCTTTAATATACAACAAAATCAGAAAAAATTCATGTTAAACGAATCTTATTACCTACTTACACTTTTACTCATTTCGTATATGCAAAGGAAATACGGCAACACTGCTTAGCTTCTCTGGAACGTAAAGAAACAAAAACTTAATTCTTATCAAAACAATAAGTTTTTTTTTAGTTTACCTAACTTCCTCACTTTTATTTGTGTGTCGTGTGTCACAGTAATCACAACGGGAAAGCAAATATACTAATTTATTTTAAAAAATTATTTTAATTGAGTGGAAATAACTTTCGGTTACTAGAAAATGTGAATGTGAAGTGACATGGAAACTGTTTATTACTAGGAACGAAGTGAATAAGTAGTAAGTGTTTTTTCTATTAAGTCATATAATTAATTAATTGAAATATACGGCATAAACAGATTTTTTAACGTAACACTAAACTTTAAATGGATTAAAAAAATTTTTTAACTAACAAATTGTACTATCCTTAGATATTGGTTAAATTTTTGTAAGAGTAAATATTATATATGACAAATGTTAGGCAGAATGAATACAGAATATTAGGTATTTGATTGAGCATTGTGTATGATAATATATATATATATATATATATATATATATATATATATATATATATATATATATATATATATATATATATATATATATATATATATATATGATACACTCTAATATTTCATGGGTAACTATAAAAGGCACAAAATATTTTGGGCTATTTTAGTGTATTCTTTGTCAACGTTTCGGTATGTTACACATCATCTTCAGGACACTATAAATACAATTAATTGTTGTAATACACACACACGCGCTGATACCTAAAAAAACAAAGGTCTGATTAAAATGAAATTTGGTAGGTACATTTGTTTTGTGAGTCACTTAGATAGGTTCGTTAGCCAGGAATATCAGCCCAGTTTTTCCGTGAAAATGTGGGTTTTCTTTGTGAAAATTCTTGTATTTCCGTAAATAACAAAGCAATAGCAAACAAATTTAGTATACCGGTTAACATTATAAAAACTATCCTATATAGTAAAGTTCAGATCTACAAGTTTCAAAAAAAGTTATTTAAAGGAAACCAAATTGCGTGCCACTGATGATCAGAGAAAGGCACAAAACCTAAATATATGGTGTCGTTAACAAAATCTATTGAATATTACAAATATTAAGTTGGCTTGGTGCAAACAGTCAAGAAATGATATATACTTTTAAAATTTTATAGTTTTCCTTAAAACGCCCAAGTCGCATTTTGAAATGTCAAAATCGTCGACAAGAAACAAATACCCTGTTACGAATGCGGATTATCTAGAAGAAATGTCGTAAGAAGTGTGTTTTAAAAAGTCTTAAGTTTCTACTTCAACCGTCATCATTATTCTCCGTAATTTGCCAAAATATTTGCAGAAAATTATTTTCAAATATACCCTATTTCTCTGATGCTTTGGCATTATTTCAGGCTATAGAGTTTGTAATTAAATAGTCTATTATTTATAGCGAATTTTCGTAGAAAAAAATAGCGTTTGAAGAGATTACGAGTTTTGAATTTTGAAAAAAATGTCTTCAAGAATGTGCTCGAATTAGGACCCCTAGAACACATATCCACGTTCAGTTTCAATTTTTGTTTCAATATATATATATATATATATATATATATATATATATATATATATATATATATATATATATATATATATATATATATATATATATATATATATAATATAAATAATACGCTGATTTTGATGAAATTTGACAGATAGCCTCCTTTTGTAAGTGGCTTGGATATAGGTTCGTTTCTTCAGAAAAATGTTTGTATCTCCGAAAGTAATAAAGCTATATGGCAACCATATTTGGTACGCATAGGTTTATGTAATAAAAACCATATTATGTGCCAAAATTCAGAGATCTAAGTTAAAGCAAAAAAAGTTATATCTAACGATTTAATCAACCTCATTTTTAGTTGCCGCTGGTGGTCTCAGAGCATTGCACAAGACTAACACATTGTGTGGCAAACAAAAGATAAATCTAATATAATTGTTAGTAATTTTTGTTAGTAATAAAATTTCCTTCCCAAGAAGTACGTTTACTATTTTCTTACTAATATATAGTATTTATATTGTGATGTAATCTTTTTATTATTTTTTATTTTATATATAATTATATTCTGTGTGTGTGATGTCGGTATTTTGGCTGCGGTGTTTACATACCATTCTCGCATAATTATTCTAAAACACACCTTATTTTCTATAAAAACACGAGGAACGAGAAGAACAGCGCCCAATCGATATATATTAACTTTAACTCGATGAATTATTTTTATAAATTGTTCAGTGGTTATATGAATGAGTGATTACTAGCTGACCCGACAGACGTTGTCCTGTCCAAAATTCAATATTAATGTCAAACGATATTTGCGCACGTAAATCCGAGTAAAAAGCACTTTCAGTTTTTCCCGAATTTTCCGGGAAACTTTTTCAATTTTTCTTTTCCTAACAATCTTACTCGGACTATTTCAAACATTTTAAAAATAAAATGATCCAAATCGGTTTAGCCATTCTCAAGTAATTCGCTTAACGAGCAGCCTATAATTTTTATTGATATAGATTTAATATTGGCCATCCGCCGTTGCTCATCTATTGGCAGCAATATTGAAGCCTTGTACAGCTAATGAATTTTTATTTGTTAGTTTGAACAATTATTACATGGCTCCGGGTCATCTCAATACTTGCGATTAATGAAATGAACAATATACATGCAGTGTTGTTAACCCCACCGATTTTTCGGTAGATCTAAGCATTCTCAGATATTTCTCGCTGTCTACTTCTACTGATTCACATACTGATTCTACCAAAAAGAAATGTATTTTGGACTGGCATCTATTCACAGTTATGCAAGCATAATCTCAATGCATTTTTTGTTTAAAAAAATAATTTCTACACGTATAGGCATTAACCAATACAAATTTAAGCATATATAATTGCCTTTTGACACTAGAGAAAAGGTGATATTTATATACCTATATGGCACTGACTAATTCGCCTGAAAACCAATGGATTTGTAAGTAATTTGTTAGTCTTTGATCAATATTATTTTACACTGAATGTCAGAACTGGCGTGCAATATCAAGATACGGAAACGGTCAACGATATAATATATTTGACAGATAACAATTACAATAACAGTTAATAACAGACTGAGCGTAAAGACATGTGTATCTTTTGACGGATGAGAGAGAAAGGGAGCTAGCTGCAAGATTGTTCTCGCCATCCATAATTCTAAATTGCACCCAATTCTTACGTCTTCAGTATTACCGGTAACTTGTGCTTGTATTTTGTCGTTTTAGGAAATGAAAGACCTGCCTGAGGTGATGATTCATCATAATCCACCCTAAACTGACCTTCCTGATAGAGATGGGTTCTTATTCAATGATCTGTAATTTTATAACTGTTATTTTGTAATAACATTAACAGGTTGTTGTTCCACCATGAAAACAACAGGTACAAGACTTCAACAGTCAACTTGAACGTTGGCATACCTAACCACCGAGTCATCAGAATAACATCGTTGACATGTTATTCTGTTCACCTGTTAAAAACCGACAATTATTAGTGAATTTTTATTTAAAAAAATTCACTATTTTTAATCTGTTATCGATACGGCTGTTATGTTACATAATAGAGCTTGACAAATGTTAAGTGACAAGTCTACCACACCATGCCACACTTTTCAGTAAATATTAGTTATAAAATACACTTGCAGATTATTCTACCATTATCACTACAGTCGCTCATGTTTGTGGGTTATGTTACGACTGACGAAATAATTGCAGGAATTTTAATTTAATGATTATTACATACGAACGTGACAAAAAATATGATCAGCCAACAGCATATAAAAATCTACTAGGTGCATATATCAAACAATATGTTTTGTAACTACCTACATTTTCTTAAGGAATGTTTATATACAGATATATATATATATATATATATATATATATATATATATATATATATATATATATATATATATATATACAGGCCTGTATCCAAAAAAAAATGTATTTTCGCTGCAATTAGTGTACCGTACTGACGAGCTCTAATTAGAGCGAAACCGGTCTACGGTTCTAATTGTGGTGATAATGCATCTAGCCTTACATACTTTGTCCCTATATTATAGGGTAGAAATGGGCCAGGGCAGACAATTTACTAAATTGTTAGTTGATTGTATACAGTCTCTATTTTTTAACATTCTGTGTTATTTGGAGCTTCCGTGACAATATACTACTTGGGGCCGCAACAAGGTGGGGGCACGTGCTTCGTGTCTTACATCTCACTTAGTGTTGGAAGGCTGGCTGTCATAGCCGTATTACTCTATAGGTGTATTTTCGCTGCAATTAGTATGCCGTACTGACGAGCTCTAATTAGAGCGAAACCGGTCTACGGTTCTCATTGTGGTGAGAATGCATCTAGCCTTAATATACAGTGTTGTTAACCCCACCGATTTTTCGGTAGATCTAAGCATTCTCACATATTTATCGCTGTCTACTTCTACGAATTCACATACTGATTCTACCGAAAAGAAATTGACCTTGTACTGGCATCTATTCACAGTTATGCAAGCATAATCTTAATGCATTTTTTGTTTAAAAAATAATTTCTACAGGTAGGCATTGACCAATACAAATTTAAGCATAGATCAATGCCACTGACAATAGAGAAAAGGTGATATCTATATACCTATATGGCACTGACTAATTCGCCTGAAAACCAATGGATTTGCAATTTGTTGATATTTGATTACTGTTGTTTTTAGATCATTTTACTTAACAATAAATGTCAGAACTGGCGTGCACTAATAAGATACGGAAACCGTCAACGATATAATATATTTGACACAAATAACAATTACAATAACAGTTAATGACATACTGAGCATAAACACATGTGTATCTTTCGACGGATGAGAGAGAAAGGGAGCTAGCTGCAAAATTGTTCTCAAAATGCATAATTCTAATTTGCACACGATTCTTACGTCTTCAGTATTATAACCGGTTGCGATTGCTTCTGCTCGTATTTTGTCGCTTTGCGAAATGAAAGACCTGCCTGAGGTCATCATAATTCTCCCTGAACTGACCTTCCTGACCTGCTCTGACGTTAGTTTGTCTAATTAAAAGTAAAAGCTAAAAGAAGGAAGCATCAACCTTGTCATACATCAAGGTCATGTGAGCATATTTTCCTTCTTTTAGCTTTTAATTACGCATACTGGTGTCAGGGCAGGTCAGCAACGCCAGTTTAGGCAGGATTATGATTAAACAGCACCTTACGCAGGTCTTTCATTTCGTAAAACGGCAAAACACAATACTACTGACGTAAAAATCGGGTGCAAATTAGAAATATGCTCTCGCCATAGGGTTATTCAAAGAGCAACATTGTCTATGGCATTTTGTGTATTCTTCGTTCTTAATTTAACAGATTATTAAACTGTCATGTTTGTACGGTTTAATGGATCACATTAAGTAATGTTAGGAAATTTCTTTCCCAGTTCATAGTTTACATTTATTACGATTGCTGTTATATAAGATGTATATAGTTTCAGTTTCACTGTCTGTAGAGTTTGAATGCAGTAATTCCAATGATCTATTATCCCTAAAGTAGATAGCGCGCAGAGAGAGAGAGAGAGAGACAGAGAGATCGTGCGCAAACATTAAAATCATGAGACAGAACTAGTGTGAAGGCAAGGAACGGTAGTGTAATATCCCACACAGCACATGGATGTCCATTAGATATCCAATGGATATCCACGATGGATATCCAGGACATCCAATGAATATCCAATGGATATCTAATGGACATACAGATGTCCTACCAATATCCATCAATCTGGATATCCATGTGGATATATAGTGGATGTTGTATGGATATACATGTGGTCACGAAATGGATATCCATTATACATCTAATGGATATTGTATGGATATACATGTGGTCGTCAAATGGATATCGCTTTTACGTGAAATGGATATTCAATGTTAACGCACCACCATTCTCTTTCTAACCCCATCCCCTCAATGAAACACTAATATAAGCAAACAAATATTTTATTGTGTTCTAAAATTATTTAAATAACTTTATTTTCTTGATCTATGATCTGGCTCAGATCTGCATTCTTGCTGTAAAGAAAAAGATATCGCTTATAATCAAACTCATAAGACAATCCAATAAATAATATATTATGAACAAATTTTTATAAACATTACTTTAATTATTATAGCTATAACTACAACACTTTAATGGTTATTTCAAAATAATCACCCGGAAGTGATCTGCTTCTTGATTCTAAGTAAAGACGAGGAATATCCACCAGTAAAATAGACAATTTTACGTACACATAAACTTCCGTTATATAACTGGACAATTTTCGCTGATTTCAATACGAAGTAAAAAATATTTACTTAAATCAAGAAGTCAAGAAGATATTTGTTTTCTAGTTCACGTTCACTAGCCATGTTATTATCAACCAACGTGCTCTTTATAGCTATAAATAATATTGGTATTGGGGTAAATAAGTATTATATATATATATATATATATATATATATATATATATATATATATATATATATATATATATATATATATATATTCCTAACTAAAAAGTATAAGGTTATGTACTCACCAGTAAATTATTTACTGACCGTAAATGACAACAAAACTTATTGATAAAAACAATACACACTTTATTGGGAGAAATATCTCAATCTTCTAACACTAGTTGTAGGCTGTATGCAAATTGGCATGATGCAATTCTAAATTTTATAACCTCAACTTTGGCCCAAACTACTTTAAACCAAATAAATACGAACGGATTTTCGTCATTGTAGCCAACAATTCAAGCATCCAATGCCCAAGGTGACTTATTAAATGATCGCGCGTTTATTGTTCGGGAGATCATTAATGAATAACAATATGATAATAGATTCTTCTCACGAAATAACAGACATAAACAGTAATACTCTCTGTGTTGAAATAAAAATAATTTTATTATATGGTTATAATCGCAATGAGAATTTGGATGGAAATTTATTGTTGGCGCTAGTTTTAACGCTTTCCGGTAATTCTTGTGCTAGAACGGATTGTTTGTCTTCCCTTATCTTTTACAAACGTAAATAATTCAATAATTTATCAATGTTGTTTCCTGCTGGTGTGAACATATTAACGGAACATCAACTGGATGTCTAATGGGCATCTAATAGCTGTCTTCTGTATATCCATCGGATATCCAATGGATATCCATTGGATGTCTGATGGATATATACATACTTGAATAAAGTATATACACCCAGAAACTCTACTGCATTCGTGATTAGATTTTAATGAATGAGAAATGCTCATATGTTCACATTATTTAGGTTTTATTAATATTTTTCTACTCTAACAATATCCATTGTATGTCCATATGATATCCATCATGGTCATGGACGTAAAATGGATATTATGTATATCCAATGGATATCCATTGGATGTCCTGTGCTGTGTGGGATGTAGTTTCAGTAAACATCAAATTATGAATTCTTGTGTTCTAGACGTTTTAAGCAATTAAGCTCGGTTCGTACACGCGCGAATTGCGAAACTAATTCCTATTGTCCACTTAAAATAATATGACGCTATTATTTAAAATAAACCAATAGAGATACGTTTCGTGGCGATTTCGCAATTCGCGAGTGTATGAACCTGGCTTTTGATGTAACTGTTATTTGTCAGATACGTTTATTATGCATATGAGTTTTTTCCAAACTTCAAAAATTAAAATTAACAATGTACGAACGGGCGATGTACTTTGATGATTACTGATGATATTCCAACATTATCAATGCGATTTAGAGTTCAAAAATTCCATGGTTTTGCGAAGCTTCTCTGTCGGCAGAAAAGTGAAAGAAAATCACTAAAAAAACTGCCTAAGATGACAACCTTTTCAGCAGCAATTTGCAAATTTGGAAACTAAAATTTTACTTTTTTAACAGGTATTCACAAAGATGGAAAAATGTGAATAATTATCTTATAAGATATCGGGTAAAAACATTTAAAATTTCAGCATCTATATATAATATTATAAAACATAGGTACCTTCTCTTCTTCTTAGCTGACACTAAAGTGAACTGTTTTTTATAATGCTATGTTCCAATATTGTTCGTCCGTCGTCCTTCTTTCTGTCTTTGAACTAAGGACCACAAATTTCAAATAGTGCGCGCATAAGTAATGTTGCCATAAATATTGTTACATCTTAATTGACCTTTGATAATAATTATCTCTCTTTAATTATTAATTATCTCCCGTATCGTGAAAAACCAGAGTTCCTAATGAAAAAAAGTCATTTTATATTTTCCTGAAATTTCTGTGGCTATTGGAAATAAATTCCGAAGCTAGATTACTGAACTGAACTGTATAGTTTCCTGTGGCTAATGAAATAATACTTTCGAGGCTAGTTTGCAACCATAACCTAACCATAGTTTCCTCGTCATTTGTTGACATTTCACAAGGCTTCCGAAACGACGACCGTCAAGACCCAAGACATGCATGTTGCATGTCAAATCGACATTGGATAAATGCGCCAGCAAAAAGGTATGAGTTAAGCTAACACCTACAAATTGTTTGAAATGCAGGATTCGAACATTTCTACATTTTCTCATTACAAAAGTTGTTTCGTGGTAATATTTTCTTGCCAAGTAATGGTAAATCTCTATAGATTAGCGTATTGGTGTACTTGTAGTTAAGAAATTCCATTTAAATATTGTCACAGCGAACAGTCTGGAATGACATTTCTAGAATAGACCAGAAGTGACAGGTGTAGAACGTCTAGAATCTCTATGGACAGTATAAATAGACGAGCGGTGCGCAGAGTAAGTTAGTTCAGTATTGAATAAGGTGGTGTAAAAGTGATCATAGAGTATAAAGCGAGTTAACAGTAAGTGTTGGTGTTTGGAAGCGATCAGAGAAGGCGATAGTGGAATATGATTCTATGGACATTTAATAATAGAGAAGAGATATATGTTAGTTGACACTGGTGTTGGAAAATAGTTGGTAATAATAAATTAGTAGTTTGGAAAGCTGTGTTTTGTTAATCAACAAATCCAGAAACCCGTAGAACGTAACAATATTGTAGCAGGCGATTGAATAGTACCCATTTCGTTCGCCGCTAAGAAATGCGTGATTTTAGAGTTTTGCGTTATGAACCCAGTTGCCAGTTTGAAATTCCTGCTTACAAAATATGGTTAAATTAATGTGGTCCATTGACTACTAAATATAAAACGTAGAATTAACATGAGACATGTACATCTTGATTTAATTAAAATTTGATGTAAACTTTAGCATTTAGGCTGCCAGAATATGTGCCATGTTATCCACAGAATTTCTTTCTAGCTCTACACCTTATGTTTAGAAGCATTTTTATATCCTGCCTCTTTTTCTTTAGTCATACCTGATACAGCTATAATAATAGATCATCCAGCCGCCGGAGTCATCTATCATTGACTATTCACAATTACTCAATGGTGGTAGCGATAGGTCCTAGTTTAAAAATTAAAATCTACGATAGACACTGTAAGAACTCGCCACACTTATGCGCGTCATCTACCGGATTTATTGTTTATTATTTACCGATTGCAGGTGTGTTGCCGTAATCTAACTGTATGGATGAGTTATAATTTGTTTATGATTTACTCTGTACAGGTTACAAGTTTTCCCTATTACATAATTAAACCCACATCAAATTTGATTATTTAATTTATATCATTATGTCATCTAATGTGCTCGGTAGTCGATACCTATTATATTTTTTATAAGTAATGTACCTAATGGTGGAGGAAGACCTGCTGGTTTATTTTCACTTTATCTATGACAATAATACGACAAACGATAGCTATCTCGCAGTATTACCAATTTAACCTAATGAAATAAAGTTTGGAAAATGTAACAGAAAGTTATTACTATTTAGAAAAGTATTTCCCGTATTGTTTCTTTAAAAATGAACACATGATACCCAATTTCGCTTCTGCGGATAGAGGGCGCTGCCTATACATTCAAATCTTATGATTCTCAAGTTTTTTTTGTTCTCAATGCTAGGAAACTGCTTTTTAAAAAATAGTATCACCTTGTGTTTTCTTAACAAGAAGGGTGTACTTGCTGGATGACTAAAATAAACCGTTTTCGAAATATTTGCGATTATAAAAGTAGCTGCAACACATTCTTTGTAAAAGTTTTCAGATCAGCTTTTATTTGCCACATACAGTGTGGAACAGCCAAATGGAATACATTGAGTATCTTAATTAATTGTGCATATTTATATAAAATACAGAAACACTAATTTTAGGTTAAACAATAATATACTGGAACATGAAAACTTCACCTTACATTCAACCCCTTCCGAGTGGCAGTTGCAAACCGCAAATTTTTGAATAAGAAGTAGGGCTCATTTTATTTTTGGTTGAGTAACAAACAACTTTATTTAGTGTGACTATAGTTTCGCTATTATAACTAAATCAACACACTAAAAAAATTGATAACTAATCGCGTTACATGCTTGATGATGAGAAACCAAGCAAACACAATTTCAGTGTCGTTTTTGGACGGCATCAATAAAAAAGTAGACATAAGTAGTTATCAGCATTCTGCATAGTTGGCAATGTTCATTTTTTTAAACGCCTTATTAGGAACTTGCTGTGTGATTGCAACAGCATGAGAGTAGTTGTCAGTTGTTAACTGAAATTCAGAAACATGGTTTATTTAGCAGAAATCCATAAAATAACAATTTTACAGATGAATGGTTACGAAGAAAAACATAAAATAAAATACGATCATAGATCGAAATTGCTCACCTATTTCAAGAAAAATTCCCCGATTTGCCGTCTACATCCCAAGTAACAATTAGTAAAATCAGAAAGTAATTACGCGATCTTGGACATGTAAGGCAGATACAAAAGCTTTTTTTTCTCTTTAACGTCGACCTATTTCCGCGACTATGGCCAATCTCTGACGACAGGGAGCAGTTTGTCGTCACTATTTGCCAAACCCCTGCGTTGCTGTAAGGAGGGTAGGGATCTTTAACGTGCCCAAAAGCGCATGGTCACGGGACCGAGAGCTTTACGGCCCCTCCAAAGGGCGGAACGTGAAAACATGCTCAAATACAATGCCACAACCTCGGTGGATGATAATGTTACAGTATGTACTGAAAAAGTGAAAAGAGAACCTTGGGATCGAACCCAATACCCCTCGGTTCAGAAGCACACGTTCTTACTACTGAACCACGAGGCTCTTTAAAAAACCTTCTAATGCACTGAGTAATGATACCGAATTGGATGTGTTCATGCTCGTTGTTCTGTCACTTTTAAATTCAAATGTCGCGCGCTACACTGACATAGAGTAAGTGTTACTAATGGTTTCCGCCAGAAGACCAGAGAGGGGGAAGAAGAATGAGAGAAGGGAGAGAAGCTTGCATCCCTCTGCCACTTGTTTTTGAGTCCTTGAAGAGGCAAGAGGTCTCGAGAAAGCGAATTGTTTTCAACCCCTTGAAGAGACACGAGGTCTCTAAATATCCATTTTGTTTGTAAGTCCTTTGGGAGACACGAGGTCCCTAGAGGTGTTGTGTGTGAATACAGAAAAACGAAGCTTATGTTCCTGCATTATTGGAGAATAAAGGTAGGTAACTTTGCTTATTGTCAGTGCCCTATTTGTTCTGTTTTTTTTGTTATTCACCATAAAATAAATACACGTGGTATTTACATTTGGCCCATCGACCGGATTTTTATAGTTGTTTTGTTTTGTTATTAGTTGATACAGTCCATTTTTTGAAGTAATTTTACTTGTTTCCTTTAGTCTAGTAAATTTGTAATTGTTTATTGCCGTGTTGAGTCATTTAATTTCAAGGTGACGTTATTGCTTGTATATAACTAGGTACATACTCGAATTGCATATTGTTGAAATCACGTTTGCATATTGTTTAAATCGCGTTTAGGAATTTTTTTGCGTTGAACAATGGAGTTGATTCAGCTAAAAAATAAGCGCGAAAGCATTTATAGACGAGTAGAAGCCATATTGCACGTGGCTCAACAGGTCAAAATAGACGCAGTAGTGGATTTAGATAGGTTGAATAGATTTGAGGTTCGTTTTGAGGCGTTGAATGAGTTGGTCAATCTATTTGATTCATTGCATTTGGACATCGTGTCGGTAGTTGATCGATCAGAGTTGGAGAGCGAGCATGAAATGCAGAACAAATTCGATGAACTGCAATACTCTATAAAAACTATCTATCGAGAACTGAGAGGTTATGCAAATAAAGCCGCTGAGAATCAAGCTCGATCCGTTTTTCACGGTAGTTCGAAATCGAGTCGAGCATCGAGTAAGTCGCGGTGTTCTGTCAAATCATCGAACGCTCGATCTCTCAGTGAAAAGGAAGTAACGAACGCAAACGCGATTATGTCAACTTCAAATTTAAACAGACATTTGAGGTTACCGAAAATCGAAATGCCAAAATTCGATGGAAATTGGAAAAACTGGCCAACCTTTTATGATCTGTTTAAAACAATGATTCATGAGAACGAATCATTGTCAGATATTGAAAAGTTCCAATATTTGAGTGCTTCGTTAGTGAAGGATGCAGCTGGCCTAATCAAGAATTTACCGCTAACGGGAAGCAATTATGGGATTGCATTCAAGTCTCTGGTCTCAAGGTATCACAATACCCGGGTTTTGTTGACCAATTATTGGCAGGGTATTGTACAGGCCCCCAAAGCAAATAGTGAATCTGCTTCTTCCCTACGAACGTTGTTGTCTGTATTCAGTGAAAATTTGGAAGCGTTGAAGCAGTTTGAACATGACATGTGGGATTTCACTAAATTCAACATGTTGCTGCAAAAGGTGGATATGAGTCTTAAGCAAAAATTTGAGCTTGAGTTTTGCGAATCGGACATTCCCAGTTTTAGTAGTTTATGTAGATTCTTGGAAAAGCAGTGTAAAGCAATGGAGACAACTGCCTTAACTTCCAATTATGTGACTAATAGAAGGCAGCATGTTTCAGCAACCACTGCTAGGCCCGCTTCGTCCTTTGTTACCAGCACAAAGCTTGTATGTGCTTATTGTAAGGAGGAGCACCCCATGCTCAAGTGTGATGGATTTCTATCTTTATCCTCTCATAAACGGTATACGTTCGCAAAAAAGAATAATCTTTGTTTTAACTGTTTATCAAACTCGCATGCCAGCAGGGAGTGCAAGTCATCAAGTTGTCGTGTATGTAATAAACACCATCATACATTATTGCACTTCCCAAAAGCACCGGCATCGGGAGATGAGAGTGACTCAAACAAGCCACCTGTGGAAGAGCCACAAGGTGCAGAGCAATTGCGTGTGTTGGCAAGTGTGGTAAAAAGGGAACAGTCCGTGTTACTGGCAACTATAATGCTATTAGTACGAGATAAAAATGGAAAGGTTAGGAGATGTCGAGCTCTCCTGGATTGTGCGAGTGAGGCTAATTTCATTTCGCAGCAGTGTGTTGAAAAATTGGGGCTCAACACCTCATCTCGTTCAGTGATGGTTCAAGGCTTGAACCAAATGAGCTCGCTTGCTAGCCAAGGCACTCTCAAATGTCGAGTAGAGTCCATTTATGAGCCAACAAAGTTAGAGTTGGACATGATTGTGATTCCGAACATTTGTTCCAAGATCCCTTCTGCTGAAATTGAGCAGTGCCACTGGCAACATATTCAGAACTTAGAGTTGGCAGATCCAGAGTTTGGTATACCAGGGGACATTGAAATTTTGTTGGGTACTGACGTTTATGCTCATGTGGTTAGACCTGGAATAAAGAGAGGGCCTCGAGGTGCACCAGTGGCCATCAATACTGTTTTTGGTTGGGTGCTTATGGGCAGTGTAGAACAGTCAAAGTCTCATTCTGTTGTGAATAGTTTATGCACGTTGGTCGACTTGGATCATACCTTGAAACAGTTTTGGAGCTTGGAACAGGTACCACAAGGTTTAGTTATGTCTCCGGAAGATAAAAAATGTGAGGAAATCTTCAAGAAGACTCAGCACCGAAATAGTGCTGGGAGATATATTTTAAATATGCCCTTTCGTGAGGGTACTCCGTGTTTGGGAGAATCTTTCAGTGTTGCATTGAGGCGGTTTTACTCCCTGGAAGCACGTCTTAGTAGGGATCCAGCGTTGCACAAGTCCTATTCGGAGTTTATCAGGGATTATTATGAGTCTGGCCATATGTCTCTGGTATCAGATGTAGCTGTGGAACCATCTGATGCATACTATATTCCCCATCATTGTGTGTTGCGTCCTCACAGCCTTTCGACCAAACTGCGGGTGGTATTTGATGCTAGTTCCAAAAGTACGAATGGTGTATCTCTGAACGATACGTTGTTAGTGGGAGCGAAGTTGCAGACAGATATTGCCACTGTGTTGTTGAAATTTCGCTCAAACAAAATTGCATTTACTGCTGACATTCGGCAAATGTATCGACAAATTTTGGTTGTAGATAATCATAGGGATTATCAAAGAATTCTCTGGAGGTTCTCAAAGGGGGAACCTGTACAGAAATATCGCCTTAATACTGTCACATATGGGGTCTCCTCAAGCCCACACATGGCAATCCGAACAATGATGCAGCTTTGTGATGATGAGGAATCATCTTTTCCATTGGCAGCAAAGCTAGTTCGGTCCGATCTCTATGTGGATGATGTAGTCAGTGGAGTCGACTCATTGTCAGAGGCTTTTGAGTTGCAACGGCAATTGATTGGGTTGTTTGCTAAGGGGGGTTTTGAATTGAAGAAGTGGGCCAGCAATAATTCGAAACTGTTGTCCACAGTATCAGCTGATAGTCAGCAACCTCGATCGTTAGATTTAAATGATCCATCAGTGTTGAAAATTTTAGGATTGCAGTGGTGTCCCATAGGTGATACATTCTCTTTTAATGTTGAACCTATTGATCGTCCGTGCACAAAACGAAATCTTCTTTCGGAATTGGCAAGAATTTATGACCCCCTGGGTTTTTTGTCTCCTGTTACCCTGTTGGCAAAATATCTTATGCAGTGCTTGTGGGAGCAAAAAGTGGGATGGGATGATAAGCCCTCAAAGGATATTGTTGGTCAGTGGTCTCAGTATAAATCACAACTCAGTGCGCTAGCAGGTTTATCAATTCCCAGAGGCGTAAAACACGATAATATCATCAGTACAGAACTCCATGGGTTCTGTGATGCATCGGAGCGAGGGTATGCTGCAGTTGTTTACTTAAGACAAGTATCAGAGGAGGGTCAAGTTTGGATCAATTTTCTGTGTGCCAAGTCCAAGGTATCACCTTTAAAAAGAATATCGATTCCACGTCTCGAATTGTGTGGGTGTTTATTGTTGGCAAAGCTTCTGGAATTTGTGTGTCGGGTGTATGAAGGTCGTTTTGAGTTTAACTCTATGTATGCTTGGTCAGACTCTATGGTGGCACTTGCCTGGATAAAATCATCTTCCAATAGGTGGAAGACCTTTATTGGTAATCGAGTAGCAAGCATACAAGAGAAGATTCCTCCAGAGTCATGGCATCACGTAAGTGGACAAGAAAACCCAGCTGATTGTGCATCGAGAGGCATGTTACCTTCTGGGTTTTGTGAGCATCCACTATGGTGGGCGGGACCCGCCTGGCTAAAATTGGCAAGAGAAAATTGGCCCAAGTCGTTGCGTTTTGAGCCGCCAGAAGAGTGCCTGGCGGAGCAACGAACTCTCCCCGTACTAGTTACTTTGGCAAATGAGGAGTGGCTCAGTAAACTTTTGAATCGCTTTTCGCATCTACGGAAAATTCAGGGTGTTGTTGTATATTGTCAGCGGTTTGTGCGAAATTGTAGGGTGTCTCCATCTGACCGAACTACTGCATCTCTGACAGCCACCGAATTACAGGAGGCGCTTCATATGCTTATCAAATGTGCTCAATGTGAAGTATTTCAAAGGGAAATAGCATCCTTGGTTAAAGGTGAGAGGTGTGCGAGGGCAATAAATAAGTTAGCCCCCTTTCTGGATACAGAGGGTATCCTCAGGGTGGGCGGTCGCCTTCGTCAAGCTGATGTTCCAGTTGAAGTGAAACACCCTATATTGTTGCCCCGCTCACATCGTCTCACCGAGTTAATCATTGCACACACACACCATGTCAATCTTCATCCTGGTCCTCGCACATTGCTTCATTTGCTTTCGCAACAGTTTTGGATTTTGTCCCCTCGGAGAGCTATTCATCATGTTTTGTCAAGGTGCTATCGTTGCTTTCGAGTGAATCCTACTCCCATGGCACCGATGATGTCTGATTTGCCAGTTGCCAGGGTTTCTCAGTTGAAGCCGTTTTCACACAGCGGAGTTGATTTTGCAGGTCCAGTTTTTGTGACACAGGGCAGATATCGAGGTGTCCGAAAGGTGAAAGCATATATTTGTTTGTTTGTGTGCATGGCAACGAAGGCCCTCCATTTGGAAGTAGTGTCTGATCTTTCAGCTGAAGCCTTCTTGGCAGCTCTTCGGAGGTTTGTGGCTCGCAGAGGAAGATGTGACAATTTGTATAGCGATAGAGGTACCAACTTCGTCGGCTCAAATAAGCAGCTCTTAAACTATGCAAAGGGGGCAGCAGATGCTTGTACCATTAAGTGGCATTTCAACCCCCCATCAGCTCCGCATTTTGGAGGTCTGTGGGAGGCAGGAGTGCGCTCAGTCAAGACTCATTTGCGAAGGGTGATCGGTTTGCAGATTCTGACCTTTGAGGAAATGTCCACGTTGCTTGCTCAAGTGGAATCAGTTTTGAATTCTCGACCATTGTGTAGTGCGAGTACTGATCCAAATGATCTGTTAGCCCTATCCCCAGGACATTTTCTTACAATGGAACCGTTAGGTGCTCCTCCTGATGCTGATTTGACTTTGTTAAGTATGAATCGCTTGTCACGCTGGCAGCTGGTGCAAAGGATCCACCAGGACTTTTGGCGCCGCTGGAAGAACGAATACCTGCATACACTGCAGCAGCGTGGTAAGTGGGATACTGTGCAAACGTCCCCCCCGATCGGAGCTTTAGTTGTGATTAAAGATGAGACTTCGTCACCTCTTGTTTGGAAGCTCGGACGCATTATGCAACTATACCCAGGCCGTGATGGTATAGCTCGGGTAGCTCAAGTTCGCACTAGTAGTGGCACTTTTGATAGGCCTCTGACGAAGTTATGTCTGTTGCCATCGCAGTAATACGTCTGCCTTGAAATTTTTTTGTACAGTTAATTATAAATCCAATAGCTTCAGTTTTTTGTTTTTTGTGCTTATTGTAAATTTTTGTTTTGTTTGTTTATTTGAGAAACAATATAATTGTGAAAATAAATCCTTATTTTGGTGGGCGGAATGTTCATGCTCGTTGTTCTGTCACTTTTAAATTCAAATGTCGCGCGCTACACTGACATAGAGTAAGTGTTACTAATGGTTTCCGCCAGAAGACCAGAGAGGGGGAAGAAGAATGAGAGAAGGGAGAGAAGCTTGCATCCCTCTGCCACTTGTTTTTGAGTCCTTGAAGAGGCAAGAGGTCTCGAGAAAGCGAATTGTTTTCAACCCCTTGAAGAGACACGAGGTCTCTAAATATCCATTTTGTTCAAGTCCTTTGGGAGACACGAGGTCCCTAGAGGTGTTGTGTGTGAATACAGAAAAACGAAGCTTATGTTCCTGCATTATTGGAGAATAAAGGTAGGTAACTTTGCTTATTGTCAGTGCCCTATTTGTTCTGTTTTTTTTTGTTATTCACCATAAAATAAATACACGTGGTATTTACAGGATGAAATGCTTGAGTTTGAGAAAAACCCAGTCGACAAGCAGCGACAACGTTGGATGTTAGCCATTCATCGATTATTAATATAAAAAGAAAATAAAATGAATTCCTTTACATTGATACAAACTGCGGCGCTTATGGAAGACGATTTTGATATAAGAACATCTTTTTATTATCAATGATGGAAATATTAGATAACAATGTTATCCAACTAAAACATGTTTTATTTTCTAATGAGTGCAGTATATTACACTTCACGGTCATGCTAATCGTCAAAATTATCGCCACTGGTCTGAAGAAAATCCACAGTGGATGAGAGACGGATATACGCAATACCCTCAAAAGGTTAATGTGAAAGGTATGGTATACAAAACTCAGGCACTCGGTTTACCTAACTTAAAAAGAAAAATAACGAATGCGATTAGGTCGGTCACACATCAGATGTTGATTAACATTAGGAGACATTTTTATTTACGATAAGGCTGCTGCCAAGACGTTCAAGGCATGCATTTTAAAAATCTCATGCATTAAGATTTGTGTCTTTGTTATTATCTTTATTATCAGAATTTTTACTCTTAATTTTTGCAGTAATTTTTAAAACTATAGCATTTTTCAATATAGAATTAAGAGATCTTTCAAATGAGGTTATTGCAACTGTCACTCGAAGGAGGTTGAATATACGGGTGAAGTTTTCACGTTGCATCGTGTAATTATGGAATCTAAAATTGACGTGTTCCGGGATTTTTTCATAAATACGCAGAATAATTGAGGAATTGAATTTATTCCATTTGACTTTTCCACACTGTATAGTAGAATATTGAATTGTACCTAGGCATTTATTATAAATAAATGTAGGACTATGTTTTTCTCAAAATCGCGTATTGGTGTCATTAATTGTTATTTGCTAAGCTTTTGTACACGATTACCTGAAATACCTATTTTTTTTTGTCCCCTCAGGGCTCGTCCGATGCCTTGCCGCCCCGATAGCACTGCAACCTTTGGTTGATTGTGCATACCCTTAGTATTACTCCACCCATTCCAAAATCACTGTGCCTTGAACTAGTCTGCACAGCGATTGGTAGGGTGAAGTTTTATGTTGCTCTGTCTCCGGTCTAGACTGACCGTAGATCAGTTGTCTTTTGCGGTCCAGAGCTTTACACACGCACAAGATGTGCTGGGCTGATTCCTCCCCCTTGCCGCAGAGTCTGCATGCGAGGTCTCCTTCGAACCGCCCCATTTTATGCAGGTGTTTCTTGACGGCCATGTGTCCCGTCAAGAGACCTGTTTTGTTTCTGAGCTGTCCTCTGCTAACATTTAGCAGCCCCACAGCTCTCTTTGAACTGGGTCCGTCAATTATTGACTTCCCATGTCTGAGCCCTGGACAGTCCGCCCAGTACACCTTGTGTTGGTTTCTGACCCAGGACTTAATGGCTCCCCTGGCAGTGCCCTTTGACACGCCCAGAGCCGGTTCTGGTCCCATAAATGGTTCTGCTGACCCTCTCTTCGCGAGACTGTCAGCTTCTTCATTGCCTTTGACCCCCGAGTGACCCGGCACCCAGATAATGATCACCTCATTCTGCCCAGCCAGGTCGCTCGTCTCGTCTTGGCACTTACTCACCAGCCAGGAATTGATCGTGAGCTACTTAGTGCCTTAAGGGCTGCCTGTATGTCTGTGGCTATGAGGATCCGCTTGTTGGTGTAGCCCCTCCTCTTGTTCTCCCGCACACAGTGCAGGATGGCGTACATCTCGGCCTGAAACACCGTTGTATGGGCTCCGAGGGAAATACCATGACTCGGTTCTTCCGAGTAAACACCTGCCCCAGTCCCACGCTCCCCGCCGGATCCGTCCGTGAACCAGACAAGCGCGTCCCGTGGTATGCCCGGCGTCTCCTCCCCCCATGCCTCGCAGTCTGGGATTTCCACTGTAAAGTTGTTGTCCCTGCACATT
The DNA here is from genome assembly GCA_964006375.1 of Tillus elongatus. Lineage (NCBI taxonomy): Eukaryota > Metazoa > Arthropoda > Insecta > Coleoptera > Cleridae > Tillus > Tillus elongatus. The sequence goes on along the minus strand of OZ023269.1, from coordinate 95,534,307 downwards.
CGTGGGCGCGCGAAGTCTGACCTCATTTCAAGCATGGGCTTCTTCACGATTTCCTGAATTTTGCAGTGGCCCCTGAAGTCTGGGTTGATCTTCAGTCTACCATTGCAGGCTAGTTTGTATAGTCCCAGCCTGGCCTCCCCCATAATAACTAAGTGTAGAGGGGGCAGATCCAGCAACACCCCCATGGCGGCTGTTGGGGTTGAAGACATAGCCCCTGTTATGCCTAGGCAAGCCATCATTTGGATCTTGCCTAGTTTTTGCTTGGCACTGAATTGTGTCACCTTAGGCCACCAGATCAGTGCCGCATATGTTAACGATGGTCTGACCACCCTTGTGTACAGCCAGTGGGCCATACTAGGTCTTAGTCCCCACGTTTTTCCATATAGCCGCCTGGTGACGGCTAAGGTCATGACTGCCTTACGCAGTATTTTTCCAATGTGACCATTCCAGGTTAACTTAGAGTCCAATACGACCCCAAGATATATAACCTCCCTGGCCATTGGAACGCTCCTACCGTATAGAGTGAGAGTTCTGTGGCTGTCGCACTTCCTCCTCCTCGTAAACGGCACTAGGGTTGCTTTCTCGGGGCTCACCCCGAGGCCTTGATTAACCGTCCACCCTTCCACCACTTTCAGTGCAGTCTGCATGCTGAAATACCTATACCGCGACATAATCTTTGTTGTAATGAAGAAATTTGAGATATGGTTTGTATTTGTGCACGAGCAATTTTAACAGACTTATTATGCTTATGCAGAATATATGCTGAAAAGATAGTAGACAGTTGCATCACAGGCTATTCAAAACTCTTTGATATATTAGGTGAAACTGGTTTGTTTCCTCAAAAACGGGATATTTTAGGTCGTACAAAAAATTCTCCTGAATAACAAGAGATTTTATTTTGTATAGTAGATAATCCAGAAATAAATTCATGAGGAATAAGTGCAGCTGATAATGCAAGTAATTATTTGGTTGTAAGAGTATTTTATAACAAAGGTCTTGGTTCACATCACTTCTCACCAGTACAGAATTTATTGGCAGCTGATCTTCCAGCTAGACTACAATTTTGCCATTCCTTCTGAAAGAAACACAGTTCAGATCTACTGTCTGTTAAGAACATATTATAATGCAGATAAAACTAGGGTTACTCGCTGGTGTGTATTCAAATTCAGAAACAGGCCTAATAATCAGTAAGAAGCAGGTGCAAACAGATAATGGATCAAGCAAAAAATTACATCCCCTAACCAGTAAGATACAATGTCATCTCTTCTCTAAACAATAATGCATGACATTTTCAGTTTATAGGAAACAGAAATTTCACCCCCAGCAACACCCCCCCCCCCCTGACTGAAAATGATGGAGTATTCGCTGTATTGTGAAAAGATCATGCTGATCTATTCGCCTGTTTATTTGCTTCCAATTATACGCTTGATCCACAGAGACAGAGGCCATCCATCTACCGATTGTAAAGTGAAAAATGGGATAAATATTTTTCAGGCATCGTACTGTTAAACATATATTGGAAAATTTAGACATCAAAAAGGCATCAGGACCCGATGGAATCTCCGCAGTTGTTCTTAAATGTGTGATCCTGAAATGATTCCATAATTCTATGTCGCCTTTCCTATAAGATGGGGGTGGGTAAATCCGATGTGGGGAACTATCGTCCAATTTACATTATATCAGTTATCAATATAGAGCTTATAAAATAACTCGAAAAACCAAAGATCCTAAGTGGTCGTCAATACGGCTTTTGTAAAAACCGATCCACTGACGATTTTCTGACATACGTCACACATATTTTAACTTCTGCCCTCTAAAAAATTGGAGAAGGCCATGCAACTTCATTGGAAATTTATAAAGCATTTGGCCGGGCTCAAAATAAGCTTCAATCAAACGGATTGCATTTTATACCATGCCTCCTTCTAGCTCGTTATCAATGAGTCGAAGTAGCCAACTCCCTAAATGATGGGGCTGAGGCTATGCAAATCTGGTTACGTTTAATGCCTCAAAAATATAGAATTTGCTCTTTTCTAGTAAGAGTGCCCTGCAGAGCCCAGACATTCAGATGCCTGGCAAAATACTGCCCAAAAAAATCCACACTCTCTATATGGGTGTAATTCTTGCATGTTTCCAATATTGCTTTGCCAGCAGCAAAGCAGAGACGGCCACAGTTGGCATATTGTTTCCATGTCTGAGGTTTCCAAAGATAACCTTGTCCCCCTAAATTCTATTCAGATAGGAGATTTATATATCACAGTCAATCTCACTTTTCTGGACCACAAAAGATATGTTGGAGATCTCTGCCTTTTCTATTTATATTACCACCGACATTGTTCCCTAGAAATTGGTTCACGTATTGAATATCTGCCGATATGTAATCAAGAAGATTATTTTGTATTTCTATGCGGAAGGCAACGGAAAACCACTGCCTTGCACCTGTTTGCAAACAGCAAGTCATGGCTGCAACGACAAGGCGACATCGTCTATAGGGTGAAATTATGATGATATAAGTTTTACACCGTTAATATACACAAATTTACATTTATAGGACTTTTAATTTATTATATTAGGTGTTAAATATTATAAAACCAACATTACCTAACAAGTGATTGCAAGTGTCTTTATTTTTATATATTTACTAAACATAAATGCATTTTAGTGAATTTTTATTTAAAAAAATTCACCAATAGAGAGGTATCGATGGTGAGACTTTGCAAAAAATTTCAAATGAGCGCGAATTAGGACCCCTAGAACCCATATCCGGGGTCAGTTTGAATTGTTATATGTTTATATATATATATATATATATATATATATATATATATATATATATATATATATATATATATATATATATATATATCCGTCTGATAACTCAAAAAATAATTAACCGATTTCGATGAAACTCGGCAGGTGCCTTTATTTTATTAATGGCTTGGACGAGTTCGTTGGCCAGGAAAATCTGACGGGGTTTTCCGGGAAAATTTTGAGTTTTCTTTCAAAAAAAATCTTTTTTTTCCGAAAATTTCGATAAAATTTGGTCTACATATTGATTTGGGAAGGACCTAACTATGTGCCAAAATTCAGCTTTCTAGGGTTACAGAAAATTGAGCTATTCAAATTTGAAACATTTATGTTTAAATCATAAATGAAGTATGTGGTTGCTGTTGGCTAGTCAATGACAGCTACTATTATTGCCATTGACTCATGAAATTCATTTTTAAGTTTTAGAAAAATGTCAATAATACTGAATTCACTGATTGTTAATCATTGGCAGCATTTACGATTATATATAACCCTATTGAAATTTATCATCATTTATCACCTCTGTAGTATAATTATTTTTTTCCTTACAACTCCCATCGTTGTTATTAATAGTCAATAGTTTCTTCCCAAAATTTGCTCTTACCGAACACACACGGCTTCCATTGACTTCTGCTTCTGCCGCTGTTACAGTCTTTTTAGAGGTCCAGTTGTAACCACTCATGCAGCCAGTGTTGCCAGTTTAAGTATAAATAGTGTAGTACCTTTTAGTTTGTGTACACTCCATTTACATTTTATATTTCTTCATTTCTTCTTTGCTGCACATACCAAGACAAATTATGTTATTAGTTTGTATACAGTGTGGTCTAGAAGTAATTGTACACAGTGCAGCAGTGGAAATTCAACCAAATTTACCTCAGTCCAAAAGTCAACATTAAAAGAGATATGGGATATATCTTTTAGTGAATTTTTATTTTAAAAAAAATCACTTATAGAGAGGTATCGATGGTGAGACTTTGCATTTTTTTTTCATATGAGCACGAACTAGCACCGCTAGAACCGATATCCGGGGTCAGTTTCAATTTATATGTATATATATATATATATATATATATATATATATATATATATATATATATATATATATATATATATATATATATAACGATAACTCAAAAAATAATTAATAGGGTTTTCCGGGCAAATTTTGAGTTTTCTTTCGAAAAATATTTTTTTCTGCGAAAATTATAAAGCTGTTTTAATTAAATTTAGTAGATGTGTTGCCTTGGAAGAGACCTTACTACGTACCAAAATTCAACTTTCTAAGTTGATAGAAAATTGAGTTATTCAAATTTTTAATTTTCTTTCGAAAAAACATTTTTTTCTCCGAATATTACAAAGTTATTTTAATTAAGTTTGGTGGATATCTTGCCTTACAAAAGACCTTACTACATACTAAAACTAACTTTCTAAACTTATAGAAAATTGAGTTATTCAAGTTTGAAACATTTAATAAAAATTCACTACTATAACGCACTTGCTGCGTCCCGAACTTTTTATTAATTATTGACACCTGCTCACACCAAATAATAGTAACATTATACATTACAATTTTTTTTAACTTTTCCTAGCAGAATGCTCTGGTAAAACTCACATCCTATTGGAGCGAACTCTGTTGGCAAATTAATCGTTATTAGCTCTCAATTGTTTGGAACGAGTTTTCCAACGTGCGGTATTCTCTAGCTTATAGAAGAAACAATTGAAATGTACCTTTTTTGTTCAAGAAATGATATTTTTATAATTGGTATTCAATAGTTGAAAAGAAGCATTCTTATTTTTTGAAAGCTTGTATAATGAGCGTGCGCTTATAGATGTATTGTAGTTTTCTCTAAACACGTTCCTAGTCGTGTTAAAAGCAGCTCCAGGTTCCAGACTGTCAGTTAGAACCTATCATTGAGCCAGTAGCAGGTTTCTTGCAGGTATAATACTTCTACAGTTTCTCAAGTTAGCGATTCTTTTACCTTTCTTGTGCAGCGTCCTATACTGTGTCAAACGAAAGAGAATTCGATGTTGTGGCTTGCCTCGTGTGTATTTTGGTCCACCTAGTTGCTAGTGGGGGGCGCTGTATACTAGTTTTACAATTTCTCCATCAACTATAAACTTGTTATTTAAGGTAAATGATTAAATAACTCTTTACTGTATCTTTAGGTAGAACGGGAAGGATAAATATTACGTTGAAGGATTTGCATTTTCAACAAGGGTAATTTACTGCTCGCTCTACTAGGCCTGTAGCGATTAGGGTAGATTAGTTGGGTTGTAAGTTTATTGAGTTGCGTGAAGTGAATATCCTTATGGTCGGATTCAGCAATTTGCTGAGGATGAACTCCAGGGGATGATTTTAGGAATGCGAAATCGACGAAGGCATTGGGAGGAAGAGGTAAGGAAAATTCTGAGGTGCGTGTAGGTGATAGGTCGGGTGAGGAGTTAGGTTTGACTGAAAGTGGAAGGCTGTGGGTCGACGTACGTTGCTTTCAAACTGTTAATTAGTTGCGTTAAACGATGCATTTGTGTCCCGATAGTATCAGCATTGACGACAGCAGACGGAAACACTGCTGGTTTTCACGGGTTAAGGAAGGCTGCTTTCCGCATTATAAACCAACGTCGTGCGCGTATATCCTTTCATAGCGGCAGCTGCAATAGAGACAGGCTTTGTTTCACGCAACTCATCGTAATCGGTATGTTGTGACAAGGAGATAGTATTCAGCGCAGTTGACATTCCAGAGAGATTCGTCATATTCATAAGAGATTAAGAGACCCTCTATCTTGCTGCTTTTTAGTGAATTTTTATTAAAAAAATTCACTAATAGAGAGGTATCGATGGTGAGACTTTGCAAAAATTCTTTCAAATGAGCGCGAATTAGGACCCCTAGAACCCATATCCGGGGTCAGTTTGAATTTTTATATGCTTATATATATATATATATATATATATATATATATATATATATATATATATATATATATATATATATATATATATATATGTATCCGTCTGATAACTCAAAAAATAATTAACCGATTTAGATGAAACTCGGCAAGTGCCTTTCTTTTATTAATGGCTTGGATGAGTTCGTTGGCCAGGAAAATCGAACGGGGTTTTCCGGGAAAATTTTGAGTTTTCTTTCAAAAAAAATTTTTTTTCCGAAAATTTCGATAAAATTTGGTCTACATATTGCTTTGGGAAATACCTAACTATGTGCCAAAATTCAGCTTTCTAGGGTTACAGAAAATTGAGCTATTCAAATTTGAAACATGTTTAAATCATAAGTATGTGGTTGCTGTTGGTTAGTCAATGCTTTTCTTATTGACTCATGAGATTCATTCATCAACCTTCCATTGACTTCTGCTTCTGCCGCTGTTACAGTCCTTTTATTTAGATCTAGAGTTGTAAAGTTTTCTGTATCATTTGGGATATAATTTGTTTGCTTTTGTTACTGACCAACAAAACATATGATAAAATTGGACAAAGAAAGGGAATATGATATATTAACAAGGCTATTTTTGGCTCAACAGCATTTATTAGTTTTCGTAATTGTTTTTTTATCGGGTTTTGTTACTTTGACTAGACATATTTTTATTATGATTGGTACTACTAAAAGTAATTAAAGTTTGTCTCATTCAATATTAAATTTATTTTAGTGTTAAAATAGAAGACGATGTGATATGGTCCAAAATCTGATTGATATTTTGTTGGTATGTACTGTAAAAAAGCAAATTGCAGTTCAAAAAATCTAGACGCAGCAAGTGCGTTATGGTAGCCAATTTTCATAAAAACATATCTGAAATCTCAAAAAATAACAAATAATAATAATAATTTTTATTGACAAAAGACTGAGACTGGACATTGTGGCTGGAAACTGAAACAAAAAGTAGAATAACCCCAAAAACTACAACAATAATAACAGAGTTATGCGCTATCTTTTTTGATACGTATTTCGACAACGAAGTTGTCTTCATCAGTAGCTGTAATTAACCGATTTCGATGAAACTTGGCAACTGCCTGTCTTTTATTAATGGCTTGGATGAGTTCGTTATCCAGAAAAATCAGACGGGGTTTTCCGGAAAAATTTTGAGTTTTCTTTCGAAAAAATTTTTTTTCTCCGAAAGTAACAAAGCTGTTTCAATGAAATTTACTATATATGTTGCCTCAACCTTACTACGTACCAAAATTCAACTTTCTAAGTTTAGAGAAAATTGAGTTACTCAAATTTTAAATTTTCTTTCGAAAAAAATTTTTTTCTCCGAAAATTACAAAGTTATTTTAATGAAATTTTGTGGATATCTTGCCTTAGGAAAAACCTTACTACGTATTGAAATTAAACTCTCTAAGTTTATAGAAAATTGAGTTATTTAAATTTGAAGCATTTAATAAAAATTCACTACCATAACGCACTTGCTGCGTCCCGAGTTTTTTTATCTCTTTAGGTTTTCACAAAGGTGTCATATGCTTGCAAGGTCAAGGTTTGCTAGGTGGTATGCATAGTTTTAAAATCGGTTGAAATATCTGAAAATAAAATATGAATTTTAATATATGCCGTAAAAACGGTATGACTTTATTATTGAATTTTTTTTTAAATTTAAATGCCTATTGCAACCACAGCAGTGAGGATTTTTTTATGATGAAAGGTTTTACAAAACTTTATTTAGGACATGATTTTTTCTCCTATCAACCATCAAAATAGCAATAATTTAGTTTTTAAAGTTTACGACTCGATTAGTCATACATAACTCAATTGTTATTTAATACTGTGTGCGTAAAAAATTAACACTTATGTAATTAAATTAAAGTAAAGGTATTTTAAATAATCGACAATTATATATATTTCTTAAATAATTGATAACTGTTAAAAATAAAAACTCAGACTTAAAAAACAGTGCATCGTTCAACATATGAAAATGATTTAGTTTTGATTTACCACTTTTGTGTTAATTACTCTCTTTTAAGTGTGAAGAGCTGATCACGACTTTGAGATTTTTAATAAATAATAAATATGAAATTGTTAATATAAATAAATAAATACACACACACACACATATATATATATATATATATATATATATATATATATATATATATATATATATATACGAGGAAAACTTGGTTCTCGGGTAATACCGCGTCCAGAATTTGTTAAAACTCGACACTTTGGCTCCTGTTTTAGTGTCAGTTAGGTAAATATGAAAGGAACTCTAAGACTTCATTCTGACTATGGGTTGCTATGGTTCGATTATGGGTCTTCAATCTGCCTACTCTCCAAATCTCACTGGTCTTCAAGGTCTATGTGTGCTCAATCCAAGAACTCAATGAGATCTGACGGCCGTTTGGTAGTTTCGTATTGTTGGTGGTGGGGTAAAACACTTTCTGCCTTTATCCCTCACCTATGAAAGCACCGGTCGTCAAATAGAAAAACTGATGCATCCGGTTATGTCTTGTTTAAGCTGCAACCTTTTATTCTCATACCAAATTCAACCTTCGTTGAGAGTAGCCTTAATTTTATCCCCTGGCTTATCGTAACAGTTTTCAGACACTGTAATGGTAATGTTATTTGCATACATAGTCACAAAACCAGACAACAATGAACAATGGTCCTAGTACTGACCCCTGTGCTACACTAATTATGAGGTGTCGAGGAGCAGATTTGGAGCCACCAGCTACAATAACTCTCTCTTTTCTAAATAAACCTTTAACGAAGGTAGTTACTTACCCTGAATACTTAAATTTGACAGCATATTAAACAAAGACACGGGGTCACAGTATCACAGTATTACTACTTTCAAGTCATTCTATAAGTCTTATTACAAAATGACTTTTCGACAATTTTTGATATTGTAGCCGGTAAAGATAAAGGCGATAACTATCAATGTGATATTCTTTCTTTGCAAGCATAACCAATGGATGTTTCTAGAATTTTAGGAACAATGCCATCCTCAAACGACAATCAAGAAAGTTGTTACCGCCATAAAGTTATTATACACTTAATATGCTTTAGATATATGGATGACAGGTCATCGACACAAATCGAATGAGATGATTTTTTTTTGTATTTTAAGGTCGAGCTATTTACGCGACTATGGCCAATCACCGATGCCAGGAAGCTGTTTCGCCTCACTATCCTGGAAATTTTGCCTAATTTCTGCCTTTATGTAAGAAGTGTAGGGATATTTAATGTGCGCAACATAGCATGGTCCCGGGATCGACGGCTTTAAGCACCCTCTGAAAGGCGGAACGTGGGGACATTCAACTTACTCAAATACAATGCCACAACCAGTACCAATGCCAGTACCCTTTGGTTCAGAGACCCGCGTTCATACCCCTGGACCGACGAGGCCCTTAAGCCTGCTTATAATGTTATTCACAAAAAATAAAGTTCCCCATGATCCTGTAAGTGTAATAACCTTTCAGTATATATGTGACCCATATATGATGCAAGTGGAGCTTGTTTATTCATTCTGATTTGTGAAGATTCTAGTATTTTTCGTTGATGCTAGTCCCAATGAAACATTGCAAACGTGTCGGATAGCATTTTAATGAAATCAGTCCCTTTGTTATAGTCAAAACTAAGGTTCATTGATTGTTGATGCCCTTAATTAGTCAAACTGGTCCATACTACATACAGACTTGGGGACTACTTTTATGGCTTCACTGTTGGGTTTCGTTTCTGCAGGTGAAGGGCGTAGCCAGCGCGTAAGCTAACTGGAACAAGAGGCCCTTATGAATTCTAGATGTTCTAGGATACTCTTCACCTACAGAAACGAAACCCAAGAGTGAAGCCAGAGAAGTTGTCTCCAAGTCTGTATTTAGCAAAATTAAGGTCATCACACAGAATCATATGAAGAGTTCAATGCAAGAAGGTACTAAGTTCTTTTTTCATGTTCTGAGAAAATGCACTTTGAAACATTCACTTTCGAATTTAAATATGCGTAATTACTATACTGAGCTTATATTTTTTGTTTGGTTCCCGATCACAAGTTGAAGATTCTATGTGCAATAGGTTTTCAAAATGGTGCCCTTTAATGTGAATTTTATTATATTTTTAGCCCGACTTAATAACTTATTGACTTGGATTCCCTAAACCATAGTTCGGTTTTGCTAATTATTTATAATATATCACTATTCAACTTGTACATAGTCAGAATTGAATGAAATAAGAATATGAAAGTGGAAATTGAATGCACTATTGTCTAAAATACAATAAAAAACTACAATAAAAAAAAGGAAAATTTTCAAAATTTTTCTTTATCAAACTTACTGCTTCCGAGTCCATTCCATCTTGTGCTACAACTGTAGTTTTGTTGTTGTTGTGGGAACATCTATTAGTGTGCGTCGAAAAAACTCCCCATCCTGCGACTTGACGTGCTTGACAAGGTGTAAAATATTTTGGTATTTGGCCATCTTAATTTTCAAAAATTCACCATAAGCCAGTGCACCAGGTAGTTTTTTGTTCACGCCAACCTTGTACATAGGAATTGGTTGTAGAATTCTGTTCATAGTTGTTTCTCCCATTTGAGCACCAGATGAGGAGTTAAATTTCACATATCTTTCTTTTGAAATTTTTGGGATTGAATTTTTACCTTAAAGGCTTATAAAAGTTTTAAAATCTTTTACTTGAACAATATAATCACCATTTTTAAGCTCCCTATCAGAGCGCAAAGAGTTTTGTAGAAAGACACATTCAAAAGGGTTTTTTTGTCTGCATGCCTGAACCACTTCCACATAAGTTTCAGGGTTGTTAATATTTTAGTACTTTACTTCTTTTTTTCGAGCAGCGCAAAATCTCTATCCGCTGGCATCATACTATGCCCAGGTATCGGATTTAAAACTTCAACATGGTGAAAAACCCTACTGACTCATAACTGATCCAAGAAGATGAAATAGAATTTGTTCTTATCTTGATTGAAACAGTTATCACAGAATATTTTCAAAGTGGTCTGTTCTGGAGTTTCTTCTTTTTATGTAGTCTTTCAAACAGCTTATAAGTTCTTTAGGTCCTTTTGTTGCTATATTATCAGTGTACATGTACATTACAGCTTGATTAGTGGTAAGACAGTGAATTCCAAATACACGAACCCATAACTGGCCAGATAATATTCATCCCGAATGCTGGTAATGGTAACAGGTAATTTCTTGTCATAATAGAAGCATATAATAAGTCCTGTGGTGTTCTTAACTCTCTGAGCATCTGAAATAGCATTTTTTAAATGTTCGGCTCGTCTAAGGTGAATTTCTTTCTGACTCTTTAAACCTTTAACTTCTATCTCATTTTTGTCATTATCAGTATTTTTAATAGCTACTGCTAATGCAGTAAACGTGTTACAGATATCTTTTCCTGGGTAGCCAATCTCCATATTAAAATCTTCTGTGAAGACCCGTCTGAACATTTCATACGATAATTTTGAATCTGGATACTTCTTTAGGCAACAGAAATGGAGAAATGCTACGGAGCTATTTGAATGAGGTACTTTCTAAGTCTACCATCCGATCTGGTGTAACGCGACACTCTAGCAGGCAGAGAATTTATCAAATTACCCGCTAGGTTTAGAACATCACTAGAAACTTTTCTCTGGGTGACATCCTCTTATATATTTATAAGACTGCTCAGTTTTCTGTACTTTCTTTATAAGCCTACTTCCTTTTATTCAGGGAATCCGCCAAATGGGCTGCTTGACACAAGGACACTGTTCTGTCCTTAAGTTTTACTTCATAAACGAAACATCTTCGAGGTCTTGGATTTTCCTTCAATTTAGTTACTGGCCGACCTTTCTTAACCTCACAAGGTTTTTGCAGCATTTCAGGTACAAAGTTTGTTATGTTGTTATGTGAGGTCTGGGTGTGCTTGTAATTCTCAAAAATGGAATACTCTTCTTGCAATGTTGATTTATTTTTACATCTGCATTTGCAATTAGGAATTTCACGTCTTGGTATTTTCGAGTCTAATCGTTCTTGTCGCTTTACACATCTTTTCCAGGAAGTTGGATAGAGCTTTCTCTTTTTTACACGTGAGGTAGAAATTTGCTTAACTATAAAGTCTTTTTGGGTTCCTTCATCGTTGTTTGTGTTTTCAATATTTTCTTAAGCAGCGGTTTCTTGATCTTTGGTTAGGGTATTTCCAATATTTTCATCAGCAGCCACTGAGACAGTCTATTTGTTCTTTAAGATTACTAGACCTAATGTTCCAGCCACTGAAGTTGATGATCCAGGCGATTTTCTACATAATGAGGTTGACTTATTTTTTCTTCCTTTGTGTAACTTTATTCTTCAGTGATTTCTGAGCAATGAATGTTTTCTTCTTCTTGGTACGGCTATTTTTCTTTACAAGCTCTTCTTCAGAACTTTCATAAGAACTTTCTGTAGAATATTCACTTACGAGTGGGGTAAAATCAAACCATTCGCCCTCATCTACAAGCAAAGATTACACTGTACTTTATTAAAGATTGTCAAGGACATATTTTCTACAGAATTACACAGTCAACAGTATACACTACAATACAGTTTGCACAATGGATTGTTGGATACAAACAATGTGTGATATATAAGCCAAAATCCAGTATACAAACTGTCTACACATTATATTTTATAATATGCAGAACAAAGTAATGACTAATTAGTACGTACTTACAACTGATATCCATTTTTTGTTAATTTAGGAGCCAAACACCACCACTGTGTTATTTTCAATCGTTTAGTTTAAGGCTAGAAAAGTAGGGACAGCAAACAACTGATATGTTGACTTAGAAACTTGTTAGGTTTGAATTATGTATTTTCCTAGCCTAACAAACCTAAAGGCATCCACTAGAGTAGACACAAAAAATTATTATTTCCATCAGGAGGTCTACAAATAGAAATTGCTATTACTTTTACAAAAATAGACATTCACCGTATATTTCTGCATGACATTTAACCGATAAGGTACCTATACACACAATACCTTTAACAACCTTTTCATCACCAGTCATTGTCAGACATCTACCCCGAAGATGGACACTCTTGGAAGAATATGCATGGATTTTATAATTTTACAGGCTGATATCTCCTAGATCATCACCACATATTAAGTGGCCAGTCACCACATAATATCCAGGATATGAAACATTGAAATAATTCGATAAAACTAAAATTATTAAGTGAACTTTGAACTCTCACATGTGCGAGTCTAAAGGTGTCTTGTGTAGGGTCTTTATTTAAATTAACATTGCACAACCCTAGTCCACAACTAAAGATATCTAGGACTGTCCCGGATATAAATAAACTACCTGACTGTAGGTTACATGTATTTGATTCTGTCATTGTTAGGTTAATTGCTGTCATTTTGTTGAATTTTTTTATAGAAGTCAAAGAAAGATAGAGACTCTTTACATCAATAAAAATAAAGTTTGATGACATATTTTGCAGTGTTGCAATAACAGACGCCAAGCCTTTAAAAATTCACAGTTCAGGGTTGGATGTAAAATTATCATAAAAAAGAACTGGTCCTTGCCTTACTTGTTTATATTTATGAACAAATTGCTGTAAGCTGCAATTAAACTTATACGTCCAATTATTAACATAATTATTACGATGCTAGACCAAGTGTTGAGTTACGTACTATGTTCTGTATCTGAGGCGTTAGCTCCAGTGATTAATGTCGATGTGCACCATCTCCCGCTTTCTATTTGTTTCTATCCAAACAACACATCTCCTGTTAACTTTAAACTAAACCAGAGCCCCCTCTGGTATAATTTTCGAAAAGCAAATTATCATCAACCTTATGAGTCTGTTAGTTTGGTAAGCTGGAAATCTATATCTGCGGTTAATGATGTTTGTTACCGAGGAAAATTGGACTGGGTTAACGGGTAACATTTTGGGTTTTCTTTCAAACATTTTTTTTTATCTTAGAAAATAATAAAGCTATGGTAACCAATTTGTTATGTGGGCTTATGTTATAAAAATCTCTGGACGCAGCAAGGGCGTTATGGTAGTTAATTTTCATAAAAATGTTTTTAATAGGAAATATATATTTTTTTAAGAAAGCTTGCATCAAATTTGGTTACCAGTATAACTTACATAGGAGAAACAATGTAACATATTTCATCAAAATAAGTTTATTGTTTGACAATATACAAAAATATTCCGAAAATAAACCTAAAATGTGCCCAAAAAACTGGTTTCCTGGCCAACGAACCTTAGGTTAATAGTAAATTAAGCTATCAAATGAAACATTTTATGAAAAGTCGCTACCATAACGCAGTTGCTGAGTCCCGATTTTATTTTCTTACAAACATGCATTACCTTTCGATGAAAAATGCAAAAATTGTAATACTATAAGGCGTGTTCGATTAGGAAAAAAAATTGCATCAGCAGCGACTTATGGGCCACCTGTGATTGTAAAAACTATTTTTATAAGATGCAGCTTCAGACATCGTATAATTAACATATACATTTTTTATCATATCTTGTATAATAATGGATGTTTTGAGCTTTACCCTAGAAATGCGTCACCCTGTATATATGGAAACAGATAAAAACTGAAACTAACCTGGATATGGGTTCTATGGGGCCTACTTCGCGCTCATTTAAAGAAATCTTTTCAAAATTCAAAAGTCACTAAAATTGTATCCAACTCTATGAGTAAAATTGTGATGGTCAAAAATATATGTGATTGTAAGAAGAAGAGCATGTCTACATTTATATTACAAATGTCAGAAAACAAAATACTTATTTACATGTCACTTTGAAAGTAGATCTGACATTTATCAAAATAATTTGTGAGTTGAATATGACATGTACTGTTGCCTCGGACTATTATTATGCACTATTGTATTACGCCTTGTTTTTTGGAATACGAAAGCTTATTTTACTGTACAAACATATTTCCATCCCTTAAGCTGAAATGGTTTTCGTTTCATTTAACGTTGTTTCCTTATAGCTCCACAGTAGGTTTTAGAACCTAAAAATTATTGTTGTGTAAATTTTTTCGTTGCATACCTAGAACAAATTGTATTTTCCTTTAATTATAAATGATAATTTTAAGTTAATTTCTATATTTTCTGTGGCCAATGTGTTGAACGGATGCGAAACGGGAGAAGGAAATTTTATTTAAAGTTAAAATGACGAAGAGAACTTTATTCCAGGCACGAGCGTTGTTTCCATTTTTTTTTAAATATTAATAACATTTATAGGTAAGTTAGCAGATTAGCGTATTGTTCGTTTTTTGAAAAAAAATATTCAGAAACATGCTTAGAGGAACCCCTTTATGCATTAACCATCAGACAAATGCTGTGATCTCAACTCTACAATACAGTTAAGAGACCTAAAGTCAATTTGAGGTTTTGTGCAAGGTAAACATGCTACAACGGAGCTAGAAATGCAAACTGTAAAAAACTCACCTTGCAGAAGTCCATAGGAATGAGAAACTAATTACCAACACCGTTTCTCCATAAAAAACTTCCACATTGCACAATTGAAAAAAAAAATGCTACATAATAAGCGTAATCTGATTCCTTAAAATTAAATAAATAACTGAAACTGCTACCAAAGCATCACATAAAGGGTCAATTTTAAATTGATTTTCTGCAAATAATTTAGTAAAATAAAGAACAACGAAGATTGTAGCAGAAACTTAAGGCTTTTTAACATATTTTATGACATTTACGCTGTATAGCCGTTCATGTTTTCTATCTATAATGTGTCAATTCTGACGTTTAGAATCGCGACTTTTTTGACGTTTTAAGAATAAAAACTTAGAAGCTTATAACTTTGTTTTATTTTAACGTAGATATTCAAATTTTGGTAAATGGTTTTCTTTTTATGATATAAACTTTCGCACCCAATATGGTTGCCCATACTTTGTTATTTCCGGAGATACAAAAATTTTCCGAAATAAAACGCAAAATTTTCCGGGAAAAACTAATTCGATTTTCCTGGCTAACGAACTTTTCCAAGCGACTTGCGAAAGGAAGGTACTCACCAAATTTTATCAAAATCGGCAAATTATTTTTTGAGTTAGCGGTGTGACACACACATATATATATATATATATATATATATATATATATATATATATATATATATATATATATATATATATATATATATATATATATATATATATATATATATATATATATATATATATATATATATATATATAAACATATAAAGTCTGAAACCGACCTCGGATTTGGGTTCCAGGGGTCCCAAATAGCGCTCATTTGAAGAAATTTTTTCAAAATTCAAAAGTCGGGATCTCCTCATTAGTGAATTTTTTTTTAAAATTCACTAAAAAGTAAGCCACAGGCCAAAATTAAAATCTCTATGTTACAATAAAAAAAGTTATAAGCATTTAATCAAAAAATGTTTGGTGCCAGATTATTTCTATGGAAATTCACTACCATAACGCACTTTCTGCATCTAGGCATTTTATATTTAATGTCTGTATGGATTATTGTGTATAAGTATTCTGATTTAATTGTATTATTTACAACGTTTTGTAAGAGGAAATTGTTTCTACTGGGCATTTGAATAAATAAAAAACTCTGGACGCAGCAAATGCGTTATGGTAGTGAATTTTCATAAAACTATTTTTTAATAGCAATAATGTGTTTTTTTTTAAGAAAGCAGGCATCACGTTTGGTTACCAGTATAATCTATATAGTAAAAACAATGTGCCATGTTTCATCAAAATAACTTTATTGTTTGAAAATGTACAAAAATTTCCGAAAGTAAACTTAACGTGTTCCCGAAAAAACTCGTTCCTTGGTCAACCTTATAGGTTAATAGCAAATTGAGCTATTAAAATATTAAGCATTTGATCAAAATTCGCTACCATAACGCACTTACTGCGTCCAGATTTTTTTTTCTTACAAACATGCATTATATTTCGATGGAAAATGCAAAAATGCAATAACATAAGGCGTGTTTGATTAAAAAGAAAAGAAAATTTGTATCACCAACGACTTATGGGCCAGCCTGTGATTGTAGAAATAATTTTTTAAGATGTAGCTCAAGACACCCTATAATTAATATATACAATTTTTTTTTCATATCTTGTATAATAACAGATATATTGAGCTTTATAAATTTTTTTTACGAAAATTCTACAACAATTATATACCATTAAACGATAAACTCTATAGCTAAGACTACTGCCAAGCGTCAGAGAAAGGGTCTATTTGAAATGAATTTTCTGGAAACATTTTATTAAAATGAAGGACAATGACGGTTGAAACTAAGACATCAGGGTTTGTAAAACATTCTTCTTGAGACATTTTCTTTCCATAGCCCGTATTAGATTCAAGTTCTTTTCCTAAATGTTGCCAATTTTGACGTTTAAATCGCAACTTTGACGTTTTGTGAAAAACCCCAATTTATTTTTGTTTAAATGCCTATAACTTTTTTGTCTTTTGACCTACAAATCTAAATTTTGGTAACTTCTATAATGATATAAACCCGCGTATAAAATTTGGTTGCCCTTACTTTGTTAATTTTGGAGATATAATTTTTTTTCGAAAGAAAACACAAAATTTTCCGGGAAAACCTCGGCGGATTTTCTTGGCTTACGAACTTATCCAAGCCACTTGCGAAAGGAAGGTACTCACCAATTTTGACGTTTAAAATCGCGATTTTGACGTTTTGAGGAGAACTCAAATTTATTTTTCTTTAAATGCATGTAACTTTTTTGTCCTTTAACCTACGGAGCTAAATTTTGGTATGTAATTTGCCTATAATAATATAAACCCGTGTATGAAATTTGGTTGTCCTTACTTTGTTAATTTTGAAAATATAAAAAAAATCGATTTTTTTTGAAAGAAAACACAAAATTTTCCGGGAAAACCTCGGCGGATTTTCCTGGCTAACGAACTTATCCAAGCCACTTGCGAAAGGAAGGTACTCACCAAGTTTTATCAAAACCAGTCCATTATTTTTTAAGTTATAGGTGTGACACACAAACACACACACACACATATATATATATATATATATATATATATATATATATATATATATATATATATATATATATATATATATATATATATATATATATATATATATATAAAGTCTGAAACTGACCTCGGATTTGGGTTCCGGGGGTCCTAAATAGCGCTCATTTGAAGAAATTTTTTCAAAATTCAAAAGTCGGGATCTCCTCATTAGTGAATTTTTTTTAAGAAAATTCACTAAAACTAACGGGACGCAGCAAGTGCGTTATGGTAGTGAATTTTTATTAAATCCTTCAAATTTCAATAACTCAATTTTCTATAAACTAAGAAAGTTTAATTTTGGTATGTAGTAAGGTCTTTCTCAAGGCAAGATGTCCACCAAATTTTATTAAAATAACTTTGTAATTCTCGGAGAAAAACATTTTTTTCGAGAGAAAATTCAAAATTTAAATAACTCAATTTTCTATAAACCTAAAAAGTTTAATTTTGGTACGTAGTAAGGTCTCTCCTAAGGCAATATATCCGTTAAATTTCATTAGAACAGCTTTGTAATTTTCAGAGAAAAATTTTTTTTTTCAAATAAAACTCAAAATTTTCCCGGAAAACCCAGTCCGGTTTTCCTGGCTCACGAACTCATCCAAGCCATTAATAAAATAAAGGCACTTGCCGAGTTTCATCGAAATCAGTTAATTATTTTTTGAGTTATCAGACGGATACATATATATATATATATATATATATATATATATATATATATATATATATATATATATATATATATATATATATAAACATATAAAAATTCAAACTGACCCCAGATATGGGTTCTAGGGGTCCTAGTTCGCGCTCATTTGAAAAAATGTTTGCAAAGTCTCACCATCGATACCTCTCTATTAGTGAATTTTTTAAATAAAAATTCACTAATAAATTACAACAAGCTACACATGATACAGTAACATTCGTTTGTAGACATTCTTTTAAGCTTTTTAAGATAGTGCCCATCTTCAGAGACGCTTTACATTTAAAGTCATTAATGCCATGCATAAATAAATCAACGTTATAAGTAAATAAATAAGTTAAAGCTCCAGTCATCATATTTTTACTTAGGAAATGTATAGTAACAGTTTACTATAAACTTTTACCTCTGTAATGAGGTAACACTACATTGGAAACCTTATCTGAGAGGTAACGGTTCAGCCTTATGTTTATAAATACATATAAATAAACCAAGGTTTAATGAAGGAATTCATTATGAATTCCCCAAGTTGTCCAAATGAGACTGCATATCAAAGTGAATCTTTTTTGAGATATGTATATGCCGCTATTTATAATTAATACGTATATGAATCTATATTAATAAGTATGATATTGTGGATGCCGATACTTGATGTCAATCCATTTGCAACTTAGATAAACAAACCATATAATTTACCCTATTATTCATTATATTAAATGTACGACTGCAGATTCGCTAAAGTTCTCAGCTTTGTCAAATAGATCATTCATATAAGATTTTACTTCAATTCGGAATATCTACTCCGTGTTAAATAAACATTTCTAAGAAATGAGACGTTATTGGCTTCTTAGGTAAACCAATAAGGGTATAGTGAGGAAATCCGCTCGGAACTACCTGTTTTTATGGGGGCATTTATGACATACTGCAAATCCTATCTTCATTCTGTATTCGACAAAGCTAGAAACTTCAGCGAAACTGCAGTCATACATACAATATAATACATAGTAGTGTAAATGAATTTGTTTGTTTAACTAAATTAGAAGGTTTTCAATAGATTAATTTTTTTAGTAAAAAAGAAGTTCTGACGCAGCTAATCACGTGATTTTCCATTTTTACTTTTGGTCAGGAGAATGCGGACCAAATTTAATCGAAGTTGATTATTTGCCAAGATACTTATATACATTTTTAAAAAGAAAACTTTAATTTTGACTAGAAAAACTGATTTTCATGGACATGAAAATGTACAAATTAGTTACAAACGAACATCTTGAATATTTTCATACCCATATTTTGTCCAAAGCTTTTGTCACGTCTAAGAAAAAAGTTGTCGTAAAACTTTTGTTTTCAAAACTATCACTTCTATTAGCCTCGCATTAAAAGTTGATGACCTGATGAACGATGCTTTCACAATCTATACTGTCTTGTAGGCAAAATATTTGTTATAAACAAATTTAGTGCTGAATGGCCTTTTCAAATGATTTCGATAAGGTATCCGGTAAGCTTATAGGACTATAGCTAGTGCCATCGTTTGAATGGATTTTCGTAGAAAATTATTTAGATGAGCGCGGGGTCAGTTTCAATTTATATACAGGGTGATTTACAACGCAGTGGACACAGAATGTGTGCGTGTAAAGGACCTCAAAACATGCCGATTTTTTACATAAAATTTTTCTCGGACGCCCATGCTTGGTGAGATTTTGACCTGAGATTGTTTAATAATTACAAAAAACAGCTGTATTGCACCAGTGCCCTAACAACGAACAACCAAATTTGGTAGATGTTTTTTTTATAAACATCGTTATTTGACAAAAATTTGAAGTAGATATAAACTCAAAAATGAATTAGGGGTGGGTCACTATTTTAATGATTTGATGTTTTTTAAACCGTAACATAGCTAAAAGTTTAAATTCGTCAATTTGATTGCAAATTAAATTTTATATATTTTTCTCTCCTTATCAATTTTTCGAGAAACCATCCGTTTTTGAGAAAATTGAGATTTTTTAAGTTGAGATCAAAACAAAATTATGTCCCTTGAAGATTTTATTAAACATTAAAGTCTCATAGGGGATGCCTTGGGCGCTTTGCAAGTCATCTGTTGCTAGGTTACAGTCGTTGTTAAATCTGACATCACTTAAATATATTAAGTTTTACAATAATTATTGTCTTGTGTCTCTTGTTTTCTTTTGTGATAATAATTTGTTGTTCAAAATGGCTGGAAAATTGTCGGTTAATAAACAAGTGCTTATGGTATTAGGGTTTTGTGAGGGTAATTGCCGCAGAAGTGTAGAGGTATATCGAAGAGGATTTCCTAATCGTAATACACCACATCGTCAAACGTTTGCCAATGTAGAGCTGAGGAAACGGGTTCCTTTTTCATAAAAAATGCTGGAGGGCGCGTTCATGCAGTGAATGCACGAACTGAGGAGCGCCTTCTAGGCAGTATTGAAAGTGAGCCTCAAACCAGCACCAAACGACTATCCAGGCAGTTTCATATAACACAGCCGACGGTCCACAGAATTATCCGACGCAATTTGCTGCATCCCTATCAGCTTCAAAAAGTGCAAGAACTGCTTAGAAGCAAAACTGTTTTTTGTAATTTCATCTTTATTAGAAAATTGATTTTCCCAAGACCATTCTTTTTACGGTTGAAACTTGCTTTACAAGCAGAGGGATTACGAATATGCACAACTGCCACGAATATTCGGATGTAAATCCACCTGCTATATTAACCCACCATTTCCAAACAGAATTTAAAATAAATGTGTGAACAGGTATTGTTGGAGGATATTTGGTTGAACCGGTTATTTTACCAAACCGCTTAAACTGCGCAAAATGTTTGCTTTTCTTGCAAAATGTTCTTTCTGAGCTACTGAATAAGCTGCCCTTACAACTGCTTATCAAAATTTGGTTTATGCATGATGGAGCGCCACCACATTTGACTACAAATGTTCGTAGATTTTTAAACCAACAGTTTTTAAATCGATGGATAGGTCGTGGAATTAATTGCCCTCAACATTGGCCAGCACGATCACCAGACTTGAATAAATGTGACTTTTTTCTCTGTTTTTTTTTAAAGAATCTGAATGACACCAGTTCAAACTAAGGAAGATTTGTGGAGTCGCATCAATAATAATAAGTGGACCATTATTAAAAGTGACATCCAATTACTTAACAGAGTCGACGTTAATTTTGGACGAAGGGTGCAGTTGCCTGTGAGAGAAAATGGAAATCATTTAGAGCAATATATTTAGTGTTTTTTAAGGTTTTTTTACCTATTAGTTTTTAATAACGTTTGTTAAATTTCACATATGTTAGTGTTTAATAAGGTCTTCAAGGGACATAATTTTGATCTTAACTCTAAAAATCTTAATTTTCTCAAAAACAGGTGGTTTGTCGAAAAATTGACAGAAGGAGAAAAAGATAGAAAATTTAATTTTACATAAAACTGATGGGCTTTAACTTTTAATTAGGTTAGGGTTTAAAAAAATCAAATCATTAAAAAGGTGACCCACCCCCAATTTTCGCCTTTTTCAGTTTGTATCTACTTTAAATTTTTTTCAAATAACTATGTTGATAAACGAAAACCGTCCATTGCTTTGCAAATCAGCATATATATATATATATATATATATATATATATATATATATATATATATATATATATATATATATATATATATATATATTTGTGTGTGTGTGTGTATCACACCGATAACTAAAAAAATTATACGATTTTGATAAAATTTGGCAGGCGCCTTTCTTTTGTAAGTGGCGTCGATAGCCAGAAAAATCGGACCAGGTTTCCCGGGAAAATTTTTGGTTTTCTTTCAGAACAAAAATTTATTTGGCGAAATAAGAAAGCTATGGTAACCAACTTTGGTGCCTATGTTTACGTTATAAAAAGTAAACTATATATCAAAATTTAAAGATCTAAGTTGCAGGAAAAAAAAGTTGAGTGTTCGATCATTTATATGAAAATTCACTGCCATAACGTACCTGCTTCGTCCAGACTTTTTATTCTTGCCAGATTTATGCACCTTAACAATATGGTCTAGTTAACAACCTCGTAGAAAGCATCCTTAACTTAGGATGTCATTAAATATAAAAGGTTTGCTCAATTGTTTGCCCTAATCAGGTTGGTTTGAAAACAATTGCAACCATTCAGCTGACGTTTCGTGACACAAGTAGTGTTTTTAAGCGTCCACTGATCATTTTCTTTCGTTTATACAGGGTTAGTAAAAGTATGGAAAGGGACTTGTATTTTTCGAGATATTCGTTTGTACAAAAACAAGTGTTAATCATAGTTTTTGACATATACTTTGCTAAAAACTGACGCTATTCCTAGAGTAAGCAATTTCGTTGCTATGACAACTAATTTTTTTTAAACAAGATATGATTTTTTGGATTTTCTGAAGGAACTCCTCTTTCTTAATACGGCACTGTAACACTTTAATTTGGTTCTGTAAGCAAAAATTGATAAAAATAATATTCTTAAAAATCACTTCCTTCGGTTGGACTTTATTATTAAATTTCTTATCAAGTTATCCATTGAAAAATGTGACAGTATTTGCAGCTGCCAATTGCAAACATTGTTTGTTATTTGTAGGTTGTAATACTTTAGAGAGCTTTACATTAGAAATTTTTACAATTTAATAATGATTATTATATGGCAGAATTGAGCGGAAAGCTAGAATTTGAAACATTAATGATGATGGGCTACGATGACAGGAAATGTTGTGATAAATAAGTGTGCATGATTTTTTATTAAGTATATCCTATCGGCTACAAATTAGTGAAGGGCATGCTTCCAAATTATTGAAAAATTTTACAAAACTGGTAGTGTTAGAGATGAACTAACAATAGGAAGATCAAAAACGGTTGTAGCTGGTAATAAGGCGTTGGATGTTTACTACATATAAAGTTACTACATTACATAATGTTTCACATGTAGCTGTGCTAAATTTCCCAAAAAGAGAAAGTAGTCTACCCGTACAAAGTACAGCTGGTATAAGAACTTGTAGAAGGCGATTCTGAGAGGCGTGTCAAATTTCGTAAGATTATAATAGGAAAATTTTTTGAGAATCCGGAGTTTGGTAGAAACATATTTTTCTCAGATCAAGCTACTTTTACACTGCATGGATTTGTTGATATGCAAAGTTATCGTATTTGTCGCAGCAAAATCCGCATCGGATGTTGGAAGCTCAAACCCAGCGACCACAAAAAATTTCTGTATGCGCCGGTATACTAGACAGCAGTATTGTTGGTCCGTTCTTCAGAAAAAAAATAATCAAAAGATACCATGTTCATAAAAAATGACAAAGCTTCTTATTTCTTAACTGACTTAAAAGAAGGAGGAGGTTCTATGTTCGTCTGTATGTATTTTTTTATGTATGCTCACCGATATTTTTGTCAAATATTTTTTTGTTTGAAAGGGTATACTCTCGCGGTGGTCCCATATTCACCAAGTCAGGATCTGATGATGGGATCTCAGACAAATCTAGGGAAATTCTCAACAATTTTTTTTAATGTATGTTCACCGACATTTTCGCCAATTTGGAACAAATTATTAAAAAAAATTGTTTGAAAGAGCAGAGATACTCCTGAGGTGGTCCAACTTTCACCAAGTCAGGATCTGATGATGGGATCTCAAACAAATCGAAGAAAATCCTGTTATAATCTATGTAACTTAAAGTTTTACTCTAATACAGGATTTAGTTTATATTATAGCGGTTTTCTAATACCGTACTCACCAAGTACGTATATTTACACTAAAAATCTAAAAATAAGAAAAAACTCAAAATAGACACTAAAAAGCACAAAATAACTGTATTACAGGTTTTACTCAAAAAATAATAATTTTTATAGATGAAATATTATATGCACTACTTACTGATCTGTTTGAAGTCGATGCCAAGCCCGAAATGCAATAATACTTAGCGATATAAACAGCTTAATTAATAACGGTTTATAATTTTAATGAAATACCTAACTGAATATGTTGTTAATGATCAAAGACCAATCCACGCTCACGCATTCAGTCGCGTGCGCAGAGAAAACTGCGATGTGGCGGTAGTGGACCTAGCCTATCTACTTACTACCTAATTGGCTTGACACCGACTTCAAACAGATAACCAGGTGCGCATAAAGTAATATTTAACCGACTTCAAAAAAGGAGGAGGTTCAATGTTCGTCTGTATGCATTTCTTTATGTATGCTCACCGATATTTTGGTCAATTGTGGACGAGTTTTAAAACATATTTTGTTTTGTTTGAAAGGGTATACTCCTGAGGTGGTCCCGTTTTCAACAATTTAGGATCTGATCATGGGATCTCAGGGAAGTCGAGAGAAATCCTGAAAAATCATTTTTTATGTATTTTTACAGATATTTTCGTCAATTGTGGACCACTTTAAAGAATCTTTTTTGTTTTAAATAGTATGTTTGGTCCCAAATGGTCCCATTTTCACCAGTTAGGATTTGATGACAAAATCTCAGGGAAATCTAGGGACATCCTCAAACCATTTTCTTTGTTTGTATGTTCACCGATGTTTTCGTCAATTGTGGACCAATTTAAAAAAAATCTTGTTTTTGTTTGAAAGAGTATACTCCTGAGGTGGTCCCATTTTCACCAAGTCAGGATCTGGTGACGGGATCTCAGGGAAATCGAGAAAAAATTTAAAAAATATTTTTTTATGTATGTTCACCGATATTTTCATCACTTGTGGACCAATTAAAAAAACTGTTTGTTTGAAACGGTATACTCCTAAGGTGGTCCCATTTTCACCAAGTCAGAATTTGATGGTGAGATCTCAGGTAAATCGACAAAAATCCTCTAACAATCTATGTAGTTCAAAAGGCAAAAATTAATTTAAGTGAAATATTATTATACACGCTACCTACTTATCTGTTTGAGGTCGATGCCAAGCCTGAAACGCAATAATTCTTAGCGATATAAACAGCCTAATTAATAACGGAAATTAATTTTAATGAAATACCTGAATACGTTGTTCCGTCACGTGCGCGTAGAAACTTGCGATGCGGCGGGAGTGGACCTAGCCTATCTACATACTACCTAATTGATTCTGCCTCGACTTCAAACAGATAAGTAGGTAGCGCATATAATAATATTTCATTTGAATTAATTTTTGTCTTTTGAATTAAATTTGTAATCCAGTTAGTTAAGGAATAATTTTTGTATGAAAGTTCGCTACCGCTACTCACTTGCTGCGTTAATGTGTTTCCTATAAGTCATTAACCAAACATTAGCTTTATTGTGTGATTTATGAGAAGTATTCCGTTTTAGATTGTTATTTAAGTGGTTAATGTTTTGAAATTATAAGAGGAATTAATTCTATTCCTAAGCCAAGCTACAATTTCCCGGATACAAAACATTGCGTGATATTGTATCCAATGTCTGTCATACTTGTCATTATTTTCAGAAGATATATAATATAAAAATAGAATACAAATTAATTATAGAATGCACGAAACATATATCAGGCTACTTCTGTAAATGCAAGAAAACAGAAAACAACGAACCCAACTCGGATGAGTAAATTTTAGTAAGAAATTTGTGTCTTGCCTGATAACATATACATTTATTATTCGTTGAACATCAGCAATTTGAAATGTAAATGTAATCCAAGATTTTCTTGTTCTACACTTTGCAAATCGATATATGAATATTTAAAATTCTATAAGGGGTGAATATGAAATATGGGATGATGCTGGAATACTTACTTATGTCATCCATTGTTTCTAATATTTTTGATGTAATCCTTAACAAGCAGCTTTTTGTTTTATTTTTATTTATTGGAGTTACAGTCAGTACATACAGTCCCGAGTTTGTAACTTGGAATAAATTCAGTTAATCAAATACAGCTTTAAAAAAAATGCTTGGACACGTCGATTAGTATTTTAGGTTGCCGTCTTAAAAAAGTATTATACAGTGTGTCCCAAGTTTTAGGCATGGCATCATCAATAATTTTGCAAATGGCAGGTTTAGTTTGTTATATATTTTTAAAGTACATGTCAAGCTATACAAAACCACCAAAATTTACATTTTTGTTCCCCGCCAATAAAAAAATACATTTTAGCAATTTAAAAACAAAAATAAAAATATAATTCTTAATGCTTTTAATCCTAAAAATCACTAATGAGGAGACCAGGAAAAAATTCTTCAAATGAACGCGAACTAGAATGCCTACAATACATATCCGAGGTCACTTTCAATTTTTGTACGTATATATATATACATATATATATATATATATATATATATATATATATATATATATATATATATATATATATATATATATGTATAATCATACCGATAATTAAAAAAAAAAAATGGTCCGATTTTGATGAAATCGGAAGATGTCTTCCTTTTGTTTGTGGCTTGGATAAGTTCGATAGCCAGGAAAATCAGACCAGTTTCTCCGGCAAAAGTCCGGGTTTCGTTTTGGAAAATAATTGTATCTTCGAAAATTTTATTGACCCAGTAACCTATGTCGTTCGTTTTTGCTTGGAAAATGTCAAACAATACATTGGGGTCGAGGAGTTGGGGGCCAAAGGACTCCAGGGGGCAAGCTGAGGAAGTGGAAACAACAACATTAGCTTTCGATGAAGCTTCCCCCAAAACCGTTATGCGCGGTGAAGAGCCGCATCCTGCACGAGGTGACTCTGCTAATAACTAAGCATGACGGATCTAGATGTGGAGGTCGAAAAAAAACTCCCCCAATCCACAGTGTTACGTGACCCGTGCCTAGGGATGGATGGCACCAGGGTGATGGTGTCGTGAACAGAACCTCTGGAGTCCCGGCCAACCCTCCAGAGTAACCCGCCTTGCACCACACAGGGGGTTCTGATGGTGTGGACAGTATTTCCCCCATTCTCGTGGGAACAACTTGAAGAACATAAATATAACTAAAACCAAAACCAATGATGCTCGAGGAGTGGCTCCGGCTACAGACTCGTGTCTTGGGTCTATTCAGGAAACGGAGACGACCCAGCTAGTGGCAGCGTCCGCGGACTCTGGAGGTCTCACGACCGACGTAGATACGGGAAATTAGAGGGTATCTTCGGCCACGGACCTGTCATGGACACCCAAGCCGGAGACTGGGTCCCACCGGAGGGCCGCGAGCTTGGCGGACTCTGGGGGCCTCTCCACCAGTGAGTATCCTACTGCAATGGTAAAGGGACTCTCCCGGCAGTCCAAGCGTATTTCCGGGGCACAAAGAAAGAAGCTTCGGAGGGCGCAGAAAATAGTGACCGGGGCGTAGACGGCCGAGAAACCTGTAAAGGCGTAAGAGAGAAGTGCGAGTCAGAAGAGGCCGCGCTCGGACTCTAGCAAGCCTACTACAGCCAGACGTCCCAAAAGGACCAGGGTACCTGTAAAGGCGCAAGAGGGGAGTGCGAGTCAGAAGAGGCCGCGCTCGGGCTCTAGCACGCCTACTGCAGACAGACGTCCCAAAAGGGCCAGGGCCAGAGGACTGGCGCAGACTGGCTGGTATAGGGAAGCTGCCGAGGGCTTTGGGATGGCGGTGATTGACAGACGCCATCCTGAGGTCATGCTAGATCAGGAGATGGCGGACCTGATTCAGGCTGCGGTGGTGGCTGCGGTGGACTCTCTACAGGAAGGGGAGAGCCCGCATCAGTTCCACCGGTCGCGCCTGGCAGGAGGCATCCTCTGGATAACCTGTGCCGGCCCGCAGTCGCGAAACTGGCTGCGGAAAACGATCGGGGGGCCTCGGTCAGATTTGGGACTGGACGGACTTGACAGCCGTCGAGACCAAGGAACTCCCAAAGACACGCAAGGTCCTCGTACGGATCCCTGACACCGCCCCGCAAGAGACGGTGATCAAAAGACTGAAGATCCAGAACCCTGAACTGAGGACACAACACTGGTCGGTTCTAAGCAGAAAGGCAGAGGAGAAAGGGCAGACTCTCGCCATCTCGATTGGCCAACCTTCTTACAGAGCCCAGGAACCTCCTTCAAGGTATTCTAACGCCTGGGAAGGGTTAGCCTCCGCCCATTGGGGAAGCAACCGGGGGTTGATGGGACTTAGGTTCCTTTAGCTCAACGTCCAACACAGTAAGGCAGCCACGGCCGGACTACTGGTGGCTCTAAGGAACACGGATGTGGCCCTCATCCAGGAACCGTACTCCTATAAAGGAGAGATCAGGGGACTCGGCGGAGCTGCTGGAAAGCTCATCTACAGCAGATCGGGTGAGAACCCGAGGGCCTACATTTTTGTCAGGGGAGGGATAGAGTTTCTGCCTTTAATCAATTTCTTTTCCGGGGCCTGGCAACGATCAAAACCGATGTGGAGGAGCGGATGGGCCGAGCGACGTTACTGTCGGATCGGCCTATCGGCCAGGGGGCAGCACGGACCCCCTCTACCCAAGGAATTGGAGCAGCTGATGGTGGGTAGCAGAGATGGCAGACCATCATCGGCATTGATGCGAACGCCCACCCTGAGTTGTGGGGAAGCTCGGACACAAGCACTCGAGGTGAGTCACTTTTACAATTCTTTATGACATTTAATTTAGACGTATTGAATAGAGGTAATAAACCGACCTTCGTCACAACACGGCGTGAGGAGGTTTTAGATCTAACAGTTTTCACCCAGTTTCTGGGTGACTCTGTTAAGAACTGGGCTGTGTCTGTTGAAGTTAGTGGCTCGGACCACAGGTACACCCAGTTTGAAATTGCCAAAGTCGAAAGACAAACGGTATGGTACCAGAACCCTCGCAAGGTGAACTGGGAAGCCTACAGAGCAGACCTAGCAGTGGAACTGCGGGGGTTAAGAGTACCACAGAAAATTCAATAGACCTCGAGATTGCGGCAGCCCAAGTGCGAGACGCGATCACCTCGGTCTATAGCGCCAACTGCCCCCTGAAAATAAGCGCGTCTACGAGGAACCTCCATGGTGAAACGAGGACCTCAGGCAAAGGAGAACGCAGGTTCGTAAGCTGTACAACGCGGCCAAAAGTTCGGGAGCATGGGATAAATAGACATGTCCTAACAAGCTATAACAAAAAACTGGGCGACGCCAGAAAGGAGTCGTGGAGGAGGCACTGAGAGGAAGTGGAGAACACATCCGAGAGTGCTTGACTACACAAGATCCGGTCCAAGGGCACTCAGACCAACATAGGCTCCCTAAGAGCATCCACGGAGGGCTTTACAAGCCCGGGGGAGGAAACTATGGAAGTTTTACTACAGACGCACTTCCCCGGCTGCAACATAATAAACCAATCACCTCCGGACTGGGAAGACTCAGAAATAGAGGCGCCGTACAGGCGGGCATCCAGAGTAGAGTGGACAGTCGCTAAAGAGGTGATTACTTGGAGCAAAATCAGATGGGCCATTAACAGCTTCAAGCTATTCAAATCCCCGGATTTGATGGCATAATGCCCATCCTGCTCCAACATACTGGCGCCGGTGCTTACCCTCATTATGAGGGCCAGCCTGGCTCTGGGGTACATTCCGAGGGCATGGAGACTGGCCAGGGTTGTATTCATTCATAAACCTGGGCGTTCAACAGACGAGGCAAAGTCTCTGAGGCCAATAAGTCTCATGCCCTTCTTGCTAAAAACAATGGAAAAATTTGCTCGACCGGCACATTAGGGGCGGTGTACTGGAAGCATATCCCCTACACTGCGGACAATATGCATGCAGAGCAGGGGTCTCAACAGAAACAGCACTGCACCAACTGATGCTGAAACTGGAGAATACGCTGAAGAACAGGGAGGTGGCGCTGGGGGTCTTCCTAGACATAGAGGGGGGCCTTCAGCAACATCTCATTCGGATCGGCACTGACAGCTGTCAGGGAGCGTGGAACAGAGGACACCCGCTGCAGGTGGATCGGTTCCATGCTCAGGGACAGGGTGGTGTTTACCTCACTCGCAGGAGGGACTCTGCTGGCGGCGGTCGCGGCGGGGTGTCCACAGGCGAGTGTTCTGTCTCCCTGGCTCTGGTGCCTAATCGTGGACGGCCTGCTAGGGAGGCTCTCGGGAGGGGGCACGAGGTACAGGGCTATGCGGACGACATTTTTATCGTAGTCCGAGGAAAGGTTACACAGTCAGTGTGGGAGCGCCTGTAGACAGCACCGAAAGTGGTGGAAAGGTGGACAGTTGGACAAGGGCTTAGGGTGAGCCCCGAGAAAGCAAACGTCATACCCGTTACGAGGAGGGGGATGTGGAATAGCCACAGAACTCTCACTCAATGCGGTAGAAACATCCTAATGGCCAGGGAGGTAAAATTCTTGGGGGTCGTATTGGATTCTAAGCTAACCTGGAATGGTGATGTTGAAAAATACTGCGTAAGGCAGTTATGTCCCTAGCCGTCGCTAGGCGGCTATATGGAAAAACGTGGAGACCTAGTATGGCCCACTGGCTCTACACAAGGGTGGTCAAATCATCGTTAACATACGCGGCACTGGTCTGGGGGCTTAAGGTGACACAATCCAGTGCCAAACAAAAACTAGGCAAGATCCAAAGGATGGTGTGCCTGGGCATCACAGGGACCATGACTTCAACCCCAACAGCCACCATGAAGGTGTTGCTGGATCGGTCCCCCTACACTTAGTTATCATGGGGAAGGCCAGGTTAGGACTATACGGACTAGCGTGCAATGGTAGACTGAAGATCAACCCAGGCTTCAGGGGCCACTGCAAAATTCAAGAGATCGTGAAGGAGCCCATACTTGAAATGAGGTCAGACTTCGCGAGCCCGCGAATCAGCAGGGAAAACAATTTACAGTGGAAATCCCCGATCGTGAAGCATGGCGGGAGGAGACGCCGGGCTTACAACGGGACGCGCTCGTCTGGTTCACGGACGGATCCGGCAGGGAGCGTGGGACGGGGGCAGGTGTTTATTCGGAAGGACCGCGGTTAAGTCATAGTATTTCCCTCGGAGCCCATGCAACGGTGTTTCAGGCCGAGATGTACGCCATCCTACACTGTGTGTGAGAGAACAAGAAGATCGGCTACACGAACAAGCGTATCCTCATATCCACAGACAGCCAGGCAGCCCCTAAGGACCTAAGTAGCCCACGGGTAAATTCCAGGCTGGTAAGTGAATGCCGAGACGAGACGAGCGACCCGGCTGGGCAGAATGAGGTCGCCCTCATCTGGGTGTCGGGTCACTCGGGGGTCAAAGGCAATGAAGAAGCTGACAGTCTCGCGAAGAGAGGGTCAGCAGAACAATTTATGGGACCAGAACCGGTCCTGGGCGTATCGAAAGGCACGGCCAGGGGAACCATCAAGTTCTGTGTCAAGGAACAGCACAAGGCATACTGGGCAGATTGTCCAAGGCTCAAACACGGGAAGTCATTTATTGGGAAAACAGTCCAAAGAGAGCTGTGGAGCTGCTAAATCTTAGCAGAGGACAGCTCAGAAACGTAATAGGATTCTTGATGAGACACATGACTGTCAAGAAACACCTGCATAAAATGGGGCGGTTCGAGGGGGACCTGGCATGCAGACTCTGCAGCGAGGGGTAGGAATCAGCTCAGCACATCTTCTGCGAGTGTATAGCTCTGGACCGCAAAAGGCAACTGATCTACGGTCAGCCTAGACCAGAGGTAGGCAATATAAAACTTTACCCTACCATCTGCTGTGGAGACTTAGTTCAAGGCACAGTGATTTTGGAATGGGTGGAGTAGAAAAGGGCATGCACAATAAGCCAAAGGCTGCGGTACTATCGGGGCGGCAAACACGCGGACTAGCCCTGAGGGAGAAAAAATACCGTAATTAAAAATATTCTATTCCAGACAATAAAAAAATATTAGTATCCTACGCGTTTCGGATATCTAAGTAGCCAGCCTCAGGGAAAAATCTAAAATCACAATAGCAAGGTCTGTCGGAAAACGTTGTTTTCTGGTAGGCAACTGTGCTGAATGAAGCACAATGATATCAAAACAATCAATATAGAAAAGGTCAAAGCTAACATCTAACGTCAAAGAGTAAAACAAGCTAAAAGCTAGAGTAAAAGTGAAACATGCAGTCAAAATCACAACAAAAGCATTTGAATAAACAATTACAAAGTATAAAAAACTGTTTGAAAGTGAAAAGCTGTGTAGTCAACTGACTGAGAGCAAGTTCAACAGGAGGCTACGCAATTAAGGAGAAAACCTCTTGAGAACCCATAGGGGGTGCTAATTTCCAAAAACAAAACCTCACTACCGGAGCAGTTGATATGTTTAAAATCTCCATCTTTTCTAGGACAAACTGTTCCAGACCAAAAATTTGAGGGATGTAAAATCCTGGCACTTGTCTCTTTGTTAAAGCAGTGACCTCTTTCTCTTAAATGACAACCAAAGACTGACGTGTCATTACCTATCTGATTTCTACTTCTGAGGTGTTATGACACCCTGGTACCTAATGATCTTCCGGTTCTTCCAATATACACAGCATTACAACCGGGAGCACCACATCTTAAACAGTAATCGCCTGACTTCTTGAGGTCCGAGATATTGTCTTTACTGTTAAAGAACATGTTGCTAATTATGTTTGTAGATTTGAAAGAAAATTTCACATAATCGTTTTTTAGAGTTCTAATTATTCCGTCTGAGTGAGGGCCACAATAGGTGATGGGAAAATATGACTCTCTGTGATTGAGGTAGACTGTAGCTCATTTCTATTAAGAGCCGACGACTCTTCTTCCTGACCATTTTATAGACAATATTTACTGGGTATTCATTGTTGACTCCGAGTTGTTTAATCAGGTTTAGTTATTTAATGAAATTAATTCCCGACAGTGGGACTGTGAATAGTTTGTCAATTAGGAATCTAATTGATGCCATTTTATGGGACATGTGTTGACAGGATTTGAATGGAATCGGATGGTGAGTGGGTTTTAGATTTACCCCTGAAGATGGCTACTTACATAGCCCAAACCCTTAGGAAACTCATAAATTTTTGTTGTCTGGAAGAGAAGCTTCTTTAATAAGTGTTAATTATGCCTATTCCAGACTGTTTGAAGTTTAGAAGTCAAATAAATCTGAATACGGGAAAATTGAAAAAAATAGAACCAGCAGAAAGTTTTCTGTTCTTTTAACGTCGGTCTATTTCCACGAATATGGCCAATCACCAACGTCAGGGAGCACTTTCACCTCATTATCCTGGAAATGTTGCCGAACCCCTGCCTTTCTTTAACGTATCCAACACCGCATGAACACGGGACCGACGGCTTTACGCCCCCTCAGAAAGTCGGAACGTACAGACCATCAACCTGCTCAAATCCAATGCGATAACCCCGGTTGATGCTAATTCTACAGAATGTACTGAAAAAGTTAAAGGGAAACCCTGGAAATAGAACTCGGTACCCCTCGGTTTAGAGGTACACGTCCTTACCACTGAACCAGTGCGTATCCTCCAGCAGAAAGTTAAAATTGAAATCATTCGATACTCGGTTCAGTCCAGCTTCCTTCCTCTACAATGATTTAAAAAAATCTATTAGTGTTTGTCTATACTGATATACCGTCTCAACTAGGCGACCAATATAGTTCAATCTGATAGGGGCCACCTTACCGCATAAGCGGATTTTAGACCGCTTACTGGAGACGATATAAACTGCATAGATAAAGGAACAACTTTCGCATGGACTGCACTGGTGTAGAAAGATATAGTAGACACAGTGGACAATAGGAAATAAGCGATCCTTACCCCCATGTAATCGGATTTGTTCACTTGGGTCTGTCTGGCATTTGCGGCATTGCCAAACTAAATAAATATTACAAATTTCCAGCTACAGCTAAAATCAAACTTAATCAAAAGAAAAATACAATTTTACTAGAAATATCAACCGCACGCCCCTGTAAGAAGAGTAGAATTTTATGTGGATAGCCTGTATACTGTTAAACGTTTCGCACAGAACTGTTGACTATTATCATGTACGCAAAGATACCTAATAGCATTTTCTGGTAAATTCGGTAAATTTCGGGTGTTGCTATTAAAAAATATGTGTAACGTAATTACAGAAAAGGTGGTCAAGGCAAAAATTAAAATTCATGATCAAAAGATGCTAAACAAGAAATTAAACTTTAATTGTTTATGCGTTTTCTTCAAAAAACTTTTTACCAAATTTTGAATTTTATTCCATGCAAGGGTACAAGGCTGTATACTTTCAAAGTGTGTCATCAGTATTATAACTCTATGTTGTTTTATCCTAGGTGTAAACAAAGGTGCTACTTGTTCGCACATGATCCACAAGCATCAAACTGATTTATGCATGTACACGAAAAGGTATAAAATGGTAATTACAGTTTTAATTAACGCACATAACAATTTTATTCCCCATTATCAAGTTAAATACGACTCTAAAGAGTATTGTGCAAATAAATTTTGTTTTGCCCGTTTTTGTACGTATTTTATTTCCTGAGATCACACCTTATTACAACCATCAGTTTTCTTTAATTAAAGTCACGAAGCAGTCACATGATTTGCATAAAATCATAAAATGTTTTAGAGTTCAAAAACCAAGAGACCAAGTATATAATAGAATATAAATAATATGATCTATTATTCTTAATCAGTTGCTAGGAATGCCAGGTTAAATTTTTATTGCGATAATATATACGAGTACATGTCCATATATTGCTTTTAGTGATTCGCGAGTTGTTAAACGTTATATTTAGGAATTTGATTTGAGTCAACCAACCACTACACATTTAATCAGTCAACCGAGGACGACAATAGACAATTTTTAAGTGGCAAATGCAGTGTACTTTAAAAATTCTATTAGTATAGCTTTGTCAATTGTTTTCCTCTCTGCCAAAATGCTATATAGGATAACTGTCTAAAATATGAAACCACTTAAACCATTTTTTTACTTAACATCTTGGTTCATGGAAAACAAAGCAACCCAGAAGGGCGGCTCGAGGCGTGAAAATATATTTAATATTATTTCTTATATTATAATAGTTATGGGGAAATTTGCTAGCATAAATCCACATAATATCTTTTATAATTAAGTAGGTCGCATATAAATTATAATTATTGACCTAGAATTGCTCTTATTACATGTTTGTGCAATTAATAAACATGTTGCAATTGCAGTTTGCGATATTGAAGAATGCTGACTATTGCTGATTGCGCATTGTTAAGAATGTGGACCAAGCAAGGTTGTATATATCAGTGTTTGTATACATTATGCGAGATTTTTGATTAGATTCTTAAAATGTAAAGACGCGAGACTTTTTAATTATGTACAGATTTGGTTTTAAATTTTATTCGGTTAAGTTAGTTTATAAAAGTTGTTAATTCTTTTATTATTAATAAAATTGTATTACAAATTACATCGTTACCATGTCCATATTATCCTAGTAATAAACAATTATACCTTATTATCCTCCCCTCCTTAAACAATCTTTCTGTTTAGAAAACAATCGCACGATTATATAGTACATAATATTTCAAGTCAATTATTTTGAATATACAAAATAATCGCTTTATAAACTTTTGCACATGTCTCAAACGACCGTGACAATATGTTACCAATGAGTTATAACAAATGCACATTACTTGGAAGCTTTGGAAAACACACTTCTCCATTGAACAAATTCGATAACATAATAGTAAGTTGAGCAGTATAAAGAAATAATAGACTTAACACCACAGTGCTGTAGCAGGCAAGAACGTGGTTTCAAAATGGCAATCGAGCGATACTTGGTATGCTTATAATAATGATCTTTTTATAGGTTTTATAGAACATTTAATGTAACATCACAACGTCCGAAACTATACAAACTTTTTAGCGCCAAGAAAATAATTTTTTCTTAGTAACGGCACTTTGTGTTATTTCGCGAAAGCCAATTTAAATCAGGGATTATCAAAAAACGTTTTATACGCTTCATGCGAATGTATGGTACAGTAATTTAGTCCAAAAAAGAACGATTAACAGGTTTACGGCAACACTTGTCTTGTGTTAAAAAAATAAACGTTTGTTGTCTTCTGTGGATTGATATAGATCAAACTCCTAAGTTTAATTTTATATGGGGTGTCAATTTTAAAAGTTTCAATTCATATAATCTTTGCAGTTTATTGTTAAGGAGAAAAGTTTTATGGGGTACTTAACCCATTGAAACACTCCAACCTTCTTTAAGGTTTCTTATGGGCAATAGTTGATATATGCCTCACTTCGAGTATAGTGACCAAACAGTTTCTCAACTCTAAACCTTACAAAGGTGTATCAAACTCTTAAACTCTACAAGCAATATCACACAGGCACTATAATCGGTAATGTTGCCAGTAAATAGGTGGCCGCCAGCTCTTAAACAGTGGAGATGGGCGTGGTTCTTTAACAAGATATTCATAAAGGGCGCCACTTGATTAGGTTTACACCTATTCCTGGTTGTTCAAAAAGATGTTACTACTTAGTTACTTCTAAAACGTGCCATAGATCCAACTACAATCAAGAACCGTTGAACCCTTTCGGTATCTATACCTCGTGCTTACTAAAAGAGAAACACACTCGCATATATATATATATATATATATATATATATATATATATATATATATATATATATATATATATATATATTATTCTGATTATTTTTTATTTTTTTTTATACTTGATTTAAATTTGTATAACTTTATATATAGTATCTCGTATAAAGAATCACCCTGTATAAATATATTTTAATTTTAATTTTAATGGGTATAATTTAGCATGATTTTACTTTTATTTGTTGTATTTTAAAATGTATATAGAAATTTTTATATTGACAGTTAACACACAATGTTTATGTATAACCCTGCAAATTTTATTAATGTATTTGTGTTTGTTTAATAAATGTTTATGACTGTGGTGTAATTATTTGAATTCATACCTATAGATATGTTAGATTGAAAATTGACTTTAGTGTAATATTGGTTGCATATTCCCCCTTATTCCTCAGTTAAATATAGCAATTATTGATAATTTATTGAAATAAATTTACCTTTTAATTTTATTTACTGCCTGGCTCTGCTCTCTTTCAAAACTCCTTCTCAGTGGTGAATTTTTTATATATAGGAGAAAAATAACCTGCTAATGTGCAATTAAATCTTAATTTATGGTTTTATTATATACGCAAAGAACTACCTCATTTCAAATTCATAACAAATTTTATTTCATAGAATTTTTAAATTCAAACTTAAAGCGGATCCTCTATGAAAATCTTAAATTTTATTAACAAAGTAGGTTATTAAAATTACGGACAGAACTTGGATTGGTATTAAAATTTATAATAAAATTAAAATGGCTTTTCAGATTTTGCACTGCGGACTTCACGCCCTCTAGGTTCCTAACTTTTAACTATTGTGAGAATGCAAATAAGATTTCTGTTTATTATTTTAAATGTTCTAATTTCCCACAAATACTTTATATTGATATATGTTTGACAGAATTGCCTGTCTTTATTTGAGGTTTCTGCCCCCTTGGTCTGATTTAAACAAAATAAAATGTATATCAAACCTTGATTCCTGGCTAGTTTTTGTAGGTAAGCCTGGACGCGGTTATTCTTTATATATATATATATATATATATATATATATATATATATATATATATATATATATATATATATATATATATATAACTGTTTCTGGTGTATTTCTTACTGTAAACATGCATTTAATAAATTCTGTTGCTTGCAGGCACAATGGATCTTCTTTACACAAAATATACTTTACAATATTGAAATTCTTTGTGAATTAATATATGACGCTTGTTTATCGCGTCTTAATCAACAACCAACAACCGAAGCCCGGAAATCTTGTCCAATTTCATCTGGAATCTCGTTTCCTCTTTTGTCAAGGCATTCTCTTTTGAAATAATTATTACCTTTTTGACAGCTATGCATCTTTAAAAAGCCCGGTAAGTTTAAATCTTTTTATTCTACATCGCTATTATTAAAAATGACATTTGGCATAACCTTACTAATTCTAGACAATAATAAATACTAAATTTAAAAACGAAAACACTTTTAAATGCTGTAATTAGTGATAAAGAATCTTACAACATAAAACACTTTGTCTTTGATAAACTTTAGTTCATTGCTTACATAAAAACACCCTCTTATATATATTATATACAAAGTGTTTGGTTTTTTATTACATTTTATTCTAACTTATCAAGGTGAATATTGTTTTAGAGCATAATTCTTTGGTTTGACTGTCATGATTAAGAGTTTAATATATTTGCATATAGATATTTGGCTCATTTAAATTGAGATACTATCCAAATTTGCTAAGGTTATAAATCTCAAAAGTTGCATTAATGATTATTTTAATAAACTATGGCTTTTTATACCTGTCATTGCCCATCCAACTAATACTGACTAATAATAGTAGATAATATGCTTGTATATTAATGTTTTTATTTTGTTTTTATGTTTTAGTGTAAAGAAAAATGTCGAATGATATGGATATATACACAATTTACAGAGAGCCCATATACATCACGTGTAAACTGTAAGTATTGTACTTACTACTGACCTGTGGTCCAATTATTTCAACACATGTTGCTAAGATAACCCCACAATATACCTATATCTGAACATTTATATATTTCAACAAATAATAGAGTTTAACGTCATCAAATCAGATTTCCGTAAGGGTTTTCCGTTTTTTATTTTATGGTAAAATTTATAAGGAATTTGTATTATGTACACTCTGATGTACTAATAGTTTATAATGTGCAATTTCCCAGCACAATATATATATATATATATATATATATATATATATATATATATATATATATGCACCAACAGTCAAAGAGGTCTAAGGCACATGTGAGAGCGGGAAAACCTGTCGACAGAGCTAAATTTCACTAAGTCGAGTTGAACCCCAAAATACAATAAAATAAAATAAAATTCTGGTTTATTCAAACACTGTACGCCACCTACAAAGATGACACAACAAAACAATGGTTAAATGAAAGTACAGACAATTAGGTATTGGTAAAAAAATGCAAATCAAATAAGCTCTAATCAACAATTGAGGTCTCTAAAACAACATATTATCATGACGTCATATGGTCATTAATTCCAAAACAGCATTGCTCTCTGCACGTAGCATGAAATCTTACAAAGTTGCTGAGTAGTGGTATAGTGGTATATAGTAGACGTGCGCACGCTTAGTTCACATAGGTTAACAAAATAACAGCAATAAAATCAATTCGCTCCCACAGATAAAGATAACACCCTCTACCATTTATTAGTTTTTTCTTAAACCAAAAATAAAAATAAGGGAGTGTAAAATGTTACGTGGTTCAGCTTGTAGATTAGTCCATAGCATATTGACTTAATACCATTTGCAATTTTTTATTCAGTTCAGTTTTAGTGGTTAATTTTGTGGTAAACTAGATTTTTCATAGCTTACTTTACAATGCTTACCACTTAGAATGAAAATAATTTTGTTTACAATTTGTGGCTAATAAGAAACAGTCTCAATGCGAGCAACAACACCACACACACAATGCCCACCACAGATTTATCAGCGTACATTGTTAACTGAAGAGTTGCAGCCTCGTTGGTCTACGGGTAAGAACGAATGCCTCTGTCCTGGGTTATTAAAATTAACATCAACGGAGGTTGTGACATTGTGTTTGAGCAAGTTGAATGTCTGGGCATTTTGACCTTCGGAGGGGGCGTAAAGCCGTCAGTCCTGTGTACAATGCAAGTTTGGGCGTGTTAAAGTTCCATACTCTCCTGACAGAAAGTCAGGGGTTTGGAGAAATTTCTAGGTTAGTGTAGGTGAAACTGCTTCCTGGAGTCTCTGATTGGCCATACGCGCAGATATAGACAGACGTTAAAGAAAAAAATTAGAGAGTTTAGAATGTGCCAAGTTTAGTTCTCGTCAATTTACATTATCTTGTGATTGACCTTAATAGATTCGTTACGTCCTATCACAATTTCTTAAATTTTAAAAGGGTAAAAGCGTTTAGTTAAATGTTGAGTATATTAATTGAGAAAATGGAAAGTACTATTATTTAAAGTAAATAAGGATTATTTAATCACCAGTGTTTACTTACACTCGAAACCCCTGTTATTGTTTGCAAGATATTCAAAGTAATTCATGACAGATTGTTGATGAGTCTAATTTGTATATAAATAGAGAATTAGGGAAACCGTATAATTGAAATTATATGACTACTTGAAATCTGCTTACGAATGCTGAAATACAATTACAGTTTCAATACAGATGGCTGTTTCTAAAGTTTTAAAATCCGAGAAAGCGATCTTGGCTCAACCGAAACTAACAATTTTAATAAAAGTTTGTTCCAAGTCTCAATTCCGCTATGAAACATATTTTTATTCTTTATGTTGTCTTTTAGATTACCAGACCTACTTTTGTATTACAAGAAGATGTGATATAAGGTGTTCTATCTAAAACCTTACATATATTAATCGGTGTTGCAGTTAGCCCCCAACTAGCACAAAAGTGGTGGCAATTGATACCGGAACTTGAAATACGTAGTTATGCTGTATCTCCACTGGGTGGGGAAAATAATATTATATTACACATTAGCAGTGACAATTACGTAATATTCACCACTTAAAACTAGTCAAGAGTTACGTTTCATAGCTGTTTTCAAGGTAGTACGTCGTCGTTCCTCATCGACCGACTCAAAAGTTCCTAAAACTTAAAGGTAGCAAACCACAGTGGTCAAAACTATCTTATGTTGCTGAAACGCTCAATACATCAAAGTTGCAGCTAGTTTTAAGCAGCATTAGCAATTGCCGCGACGTTGGAAGCCTTTTAATATGACACCTTATGGCTGTGGAACTTCTTGGTAATATATTCTGATGGCAGTCACGTTTCCTCTACCTGAAGATGTAAATGGTACTATCTGTGACTACTGTTAAGTAGGAGTAAACTTTTAAATTCACCATAAAGTATCTTTTACCCTACAGTCTCACTGATAAGTGTCTGCAAAGCGATTCCTGTTCTTCTTCAAATCGTTGAGTTCTAACAGTAGCGAATAAATTTAGATTCTCTAGCTAAACCACAATTTCGTCTATATTTGCGTCTTAGGTTTGGGTTCCTTAACATCGGGGAAGCATTGATTCTACCGTACTGCTAGAGGATTTGCGCGATAATGATTTTAAGTTTCAAACATATTTAGTACTCGAAAGTCATATGTTACAGCTCACTCATTTTTAGTTTAAACCGTTTAAATAGGTAAATCAATTATACCTCACACACTCATACATTAGGAATTGAACCTCTATCGTGGTTCATTTTTTAACGTGTGTTCATATTTCAACTAACAACATGGGTCTTAAAAAAGGTAAGCTATTATTAGATTGTTTCCAATTTATCAGGAATTAGTGGTTTGAAGTCAATAGCACGTTCATCACTTTCCCGCTAATCTCTCTCACTCTCCCTCTCTTTCTAACGCTTGTATCTCTTTGCTTGACCTGCTACTATTTAATAATATTGTTAGCCACCGGTTTCCTAGATACCCGAGTCTGGATTCTGAGCATCTGCTTGTAAGAATATACCATCCTCACCGCCTCCGGTGGTGGCCGCCACAGCTCCGAACGCCGCTGACTACTCCCGAAGTGGAGTCGTCGATACGATTACCATGACACCAAACATCATACCTCTACACCGTTTACTAAAAAAGTTGGTTTGCGCATGCGTAAACCACCATATTTAAACTCTACTCGTCAAGACGATTACCATGATACCAAACACTATACCTCTACGTCACTTAATGGGAACGTTGGTTTGCGCATACGCAAATCGCAATTTTTTACATACATCATTTTCATAAAAATCAAAATGATAGGTCTTCTTATTTAGATGGGTTACATCTAATCTGATTCTGACCGGGGGCGCCATCTTGGAATGTTACATGTCAGCTGTCAGTCGCCATCTTGGAATGTCAACTGTCAACCGCAATTTGGAATGTCACATGTCAGCTGACATCTTGGACGCCATCTTGGACGCCATATTGGACGCCATCTGGGATGAAGTCATCTCAGGTTAGACTCTATTGGTCCCCCACGCAGCGACGTCATAGTGACGTCACTGTGACGTCACTGCGCACTTGCTGCGTCCTGAAATTATGTTTACTAATAGGCGGGATCCAAACATAGAGACTGAAAATAACCGATTTTAGTCAAACTTCTCATGAGTCTTTCTTTTGTGATCGGTTTGTTAGCTACCAGAATCGTACCAATTTGCAAAAACAATTTATCAATTATTTATATATTATGAAAATGTAAACATCGACAATCCTATCAAATTATTTATTTTTTACCTACTTTTGAAGCAAAGTTAATTTAAATATTTAAAAATTTTCCTTCGAATACTGGAACCGATTCCCTATAGAGATTTGAACCAACGACCTTTAGGATTAAAGCCTAACTGCAACTTAACGCGCCACCACGGACGTAGAAATTTGTAATTTAATCCACGCAATACCAATGAAATCTCATCCACTTTTTAAAGTTGAAAATTCGGATTCTCATAAAGAAATGACCTCGAAATTTTGGACGTGCTATATTTTGTATATGGGCTGCATTTTTTCCCCTTAGGGCTCGTC
This sequence comes from Tillus elongatus, assembly GCA_964006375.1. Taxonomy (NCBI): domain Eukaryota; kingdom Metazoa; phylum Arthropoda; class Insecta; order Coleoptera; family Cleridae; genus Tillus; species Tillus elongatus. Next base: position 95,491,282 of record OZ023269.1, on the reverse strand, counting down.
CGCGTGTTTGCCTCCCCGATAGTACCGCAGCCTTTGGCTTATTGTGCATGCCCTTTTCTACTCCACCCGATCCAAAATCCCTGTGCCCTGCACAGCAATTGGTAGGGTGAAGTTTTATATTGCTCTGTCTCCGGTCTAGGCTGTCCGTAGATCAGTTTTGTTTTGCGATCCAGAGTTTTACACTCGCACAAGATGTGCTGGGCTGATTTCTCGCCCTCGCCGCAAAGTCTGCATTCCAGGTCCCCCTCGAACCGACCCATTTTATGCGGGTGTTTCTTGACGGCCATGTGTCCCGTCAAGAGACCTGTTGTGTTCCTGAGCTGTCCTCTGCTAAGATTTAGCAGCTCCACAGCTCTCTTTGAATTGGATTCCTCAATTACTGACTTTCCATGTCTGGCCCTGGTCAGTTTGCCCAGTACACCTTATGTTTCTTTCTGATCCAGGATTTAATAGATCCCCTGGCAGTGCTATTCGTCACGCTCAGGACCAGGTCTGGCTTCATAAATGGTTCTGCTAACCCTCTCTTCGCAACACTGTCTTCCTCATTGCCTTTGACCCACGAGTGACCTGGTACTCAGATGAAGGTGACCTTATTTTGCCCATCCAGGTCGCTCGTGTCGTATTGGCATTCACTTACCAGCCTGAAGTTTACCCGTGGTATACTTAGGGACTTAAGGGCTGCCTGGCTGCCTGTGGCTATAAGGATCTGCTTTTTGGTGTAGCCCCTCCTCTTGTTCTCTCGCACGCAATAAGATGGCGTACATTTTGGCCTGAAAGACCGTTGCATGAGCTCCGAGGGAAATACTGTGACTTACCGTCGGTCCTTCTGAACAAACGCGTGCCTCTCTGTCCCACGCTCCACGACGGATCCATCCGTGAACCAGACGAGTGCGTCCCGTGGTAGACCCGGCGTCTCCCCCCGCCATGCCTCGCGGTTGGGGATTTCCAATGAAAAATGGTTTCTCCTGCAGTTTCGTAGGTTCGCGAATTTAGACCTCATTTCAAGCATGGGATGCTTACGTACCAAATATCTAACTTTAATATTTTGATAATAAGTTAATATAAAATTAGTTCTTAAATTTTTTTCAAATTATTCATGAAAATACGCTACCATAACGCACTTGCTACGTCCGAACTCTTACTACTATATATATGGTTTGTTTGTTTATCGACTCATTGCCTGAAGAGAGGACCTTTTCAAATTTACTTTGTAAAATAAAAAATATTGGATTATTTAATTACAAACTCTATAACTTAAACGACTGCCAAGGCACTACAGAAGAAGGGATTTATTTAAAATCAATTTTCTGCTAATATTTTAGTCAAATGAATGACAATGGCGTTTGAAGCAGAAACTTAGCGCTTTGTAAAATATACTTCTTACCACATTTCTTCTACGTAGCCCACATTTTCTTCAGAATCTTTGTTTAAAAATCCCCAAAATTTGACGTTCAAAATGAGATTATGACGATTTAATAGGAACAACTATAACAATTTCTAAGTAATTTTTCTGATAATTCTTGACCTTATGCGCCAAAAAAATTGAGTCTTTGCCAGTAATATTCAATAGATTTTTTTAATCGCACAAAATATGTTGGTTCCTTGCATTTCTCTGATGACCAGTAGCTCCCAAAACTTTTTTATGCTTATAATTTTTTTTGGTTTAAAGTTAGAGACCCGAATATTGGTATGTATGATATATTGTATAGTAGAAATTTGCGTACCAAATCTGGTTGCGATAGCTTTTGTTGGAATAAGAATGGTGAAGGTCATTTCCATCTTCCTTGAGTGCGATTAACAACTGTCAAGGGTGCACTGAGCATGCCTGCCAAAATGGGTGCTCGCGCATCAGTCAATTGTTCACTGCCATAAAGAGACAAGTTCTAATTCTGTATCTGCTGCTTTCCGATTTACATACCGTTATATTATTTTATGTTCACATTTGTAACTTCAAGTATTTCATTATATATATTTATTCAATCCACAGCGTGTTATTCCACAACAATCCTAACAGGTTACGGGCTCAGGATTGTGGATTGATGTCGGTTGTTGTAACGTACTTGTAACGGCCATTTTAGTAGTTCGAAAAATTCCGTTAAGTAACACGCGCGTGTGTTCGGTGTTCGCGTGTTCGTGTGTTCGGTGTATTTGTGCTTTTGTTAAGTATAAAGGCGTTATAATGAGTATTGCGAACGTTTCGCGAATTGACAGCCTTAACAAAGACAATTACGACACGTGGAAAATTCAAATGGAAGCACTACTAGTCAAAAACGACGAATGGGCCTACCTGAACGGAGAAATGAAGGAACCGGTGTTGAAGTCGGAAGATGAAGACTCCAAGAAACAAGTCGAAGCCTGGAAGAAGGGCGACAGCAAAGCCAAATCAGACATAATATTGTCGATAAGTGCTACAGAATTGAAGCAGATAAAAGGATGCCGTACATCAAGGGAAGTATGGCTGAAATTAAATGGCGCCTATCAGTCGAAGGGACCCGCCAGAAAAGCCACGCTTTTGAAGCAGTTGACACTCCAACGCATGAAAGAAGGTGAAGACATCCGCGAACATTTAAATACATTCTTCGATGCCGTAGACAAGCTACATGAAATGGATATAGAAATAAATGCAGATCTGTTATCAATTATGCTGTTATACAGTTTGCCTGCGAGCTACGAGAACTTCCGATGTGCCATCGAATCAAGAGACGATTTGCCGCCGCCGGAAGCGCTCCGTATCAAAATCATGGAAGAGACCGGCGCACGACAAACAGACGGCATATCTACGCCGACGCAAGGTGCTTTGTTTATAGGGCGCAAGCCCCGCGGACAGTGGAATTGGAATAACTACAATCGTAAAAATGTAAACAAGAATGGCGGAGGAAACAACAGAAATAAAGAAGAAAGAAATATCACAGAAACTTTCAAGTTTCGTTGTCAACGGTGCAAGAAGATAGGTCACAAGGCAGCTGACTGTGCGAGGAATAAAAACGCACAATCTTCAGCGAAGTGTGAGCCAGGAAATAACAACGAAACAATAGGGTGGTTATCTAGTGAATGTTCGACAAACTCTGAAACCGCTAAAGTGTCAGCGAAGCCCGGTATCGGCAACGGCAACGCGAAAATGAACTGGTGTTTAGACAGTGGTGCGACTTCACATTTATGCAAGGACACGGAAATCTTCTCGAAATTAGCTGAATCCGTGAATGAAAACTTGCGACTCGCGAATAATGCCTGTACGGAAATAGTAGCAACGGGTACGGTGTCATTCGCGGCCGATGTCTTCGGCGAAGTGAAGGACATACAGTTAAACAACACACTACACGTTCCCGATTTAAGAACAAACTTACTATCTGTGAGTAAAATAACCAACAAAGACAATGAAGTTTTGTTCAAGAAAGACTGTGCATTGGTATTCGATAAGTACGGTGGTGTGAAACTCATAGCCGACCGCGTGGGTGACCTGTACTATGCACGGGAGATCGCGAAAGACTCAGCTTTCATGTCAGTTTCTTCAAATGAAACGATAAAGTTATGGCATCGTAGGCTTGGTCACTTGAACTTTCAAGATTTAGTGCGATGCGTCAGAAACAATAAAATTATCGGTGTGAAAATGAACTGTAACCAGAAATTAGAAAATATGAACTGTGACGTATGTTTACGTGGTAAAATGACCAGACTTCCTTTTCCAAAGGAATCTAACAGGAGAAGTGATATATTGGACATAATACACACAGACGTTTGTGGTCCGATGCGAGTTGAAAGTCACTCTAAGAATAGATATTTCCTAGAATTCATCGACGATTATTCACGATATTGCGTAGTTTATTTTTTGAAGCATAAAAGTGAAGTGGTGGATAAGACACGAGAATACATAAAGCTTACTCAGAATCAGAGGGGCAGACAGGTTCGATGTATCCAATCTGATAATGGAACTGAATATACATGTCAAAAATTTGAAGATTTATTGAAAGAACATGGTATATCACGTCGACTTACATGCCCGTATACTCCCGAACAAAATGGTGTATCAGAGCGAAAGAATCGTACACTTCTTGATACAGCTCGTTGCTTGTTAATGCAATCTGGCTTACCTTCAGTTTTTTGGGCCGAAGCAGTGAATACTGCGAACTATATTCGAAATAGATGTCCATCTAAAAGTCTAAATGGGCATACACCATACGAATTGTGGACTGGACATGTTCCAGATGTATCACATTTCAAAGACTTTGGTTGTAAAGTATTTTGCCTGAATAGAAATCCGATCAAGGGGAAGCTTGATTCCAGGTGCCAGGAAGGGGTGTTTATTGGATATTCTGAAGAAATCAAGGGATACAGGATATGGATTCCTGCTAAAAATAAGTTTATGATCACTAGGGATGTGAAATTTATCGAGAAAAACATGTGTAGTGACCCTACTCCAGAAGATGTCGACCACGAGGAGGACCTAGACCATGAGAAAATTGATGTCCAGCTGTATCCTCCAGCGAACGAAAGTGAAAGTGACGTGGAAGTGACAGAAGAGGAGCCTAGGACACGTAGAACAAGAGGTAGACCAGCTATCTACAGAACAGGCCTGAGAGGAAGACCTAGAAAAGTTTTCAAGGAGATTGCCGAGGAAGCCAAAGCTAGTGTTTACCCGGAAGAAGTGTTTCTTTCAGAGATTCCCATAAAAGAAGCTCTGTCAGGACCATACCGTGGTGAGTGGTGTAGTGCAATGGCTGACGAAATAGCTTCTGTGTTGAAAAATAATACGTGGGAACTTGTGGACAGACAGAAAAATCAAGAAACGGTCGGTAGTCGTATTGTTCTAAGGAATAAATACAAGCCTGACGGTAGCATTGAAAGGCGAAAAGCAAGACTTGTTGCAAGGGGCTTCAGTCAACGTCCCGGAATCCATTTTCACGAGACATTTGCACCTGTAGCCCGCCTTAGCTCCATCAGACTCGTAGCTGCTCTAGCTGCACGTATGCACATGAACATTCAGCAACTAGATGTTACTTGTGCGTACCTAAACGGCGACCTAGAACAAGTTATATACATGGAACCTCCGAAATATTTGTCAGAATCGCTAAATTTGATCTGTCAAGACCGAAGCTATGGAGAAGACGTCCAGAAAAAGGCCACCGAGATGCTGATTTCTCTCGAATCTGAGGACAAGGTATGTCTTTTAAAGAAATCGTTATATGGGTTAAAGCAAGCCGGCAGAAGTTGGTACCAGAAGCTTAGTGGAGTCCTGCAGAAATATGGATATAATCCCACCAAGGCAGACCCATGTGTTTTTACACTAGGTGAGAGTGAAAATGTTACCTTAGTCATCACTTACGTGGATGACATATTAATAGCATCCCGTAACAAAGAAAATATTTCAAATTTAAAATTAAAACTTGCTGAAGAATTCGAGTTGAGAGACCTGGGTGATGTTCACCAGTGTCTGGGTATATAATTTAAACGTGAAGGCAACAGTATTAAGCTACATCAGAGAGGGTATGTCACAGACCTTCTGAAGAGATTTGGTATGGAAGAAGCCAACCCAGTGAGTACACCCATGGATCAAAATGTGAAGCTTATAAAACCCGCTGAAGAAGCTACCCAAGAAGACGACCAGGTGCCGTACAGGGAGCTTGTTGGTGCGCTTACCTATTTGTCCATGGCTACAAGACCGGATATTTGTTTTGCTGTAAGTTACTTAGGACAGTTTAATAATTGTCATAGAAGAGTGCATTGGTTAGCTGCAAAACGTGTTCTTAGATATCTCAAAGGAACTATCGATTACGGTATAGTGTTCAAGGCCGATGACTTGTGTATAATGGGTTATGTCGATGCAGACTGGGGCAATTGTCCCGACGACAGACACTCATATACTGGCTATACATTTATTTTATCAGGTGGTCCTATATCATGGGAATCAAAGAAACAGAAAACAGTCGCTTTGTTATCCACCGAAGCCGAATACATGGGAGCGACAGAAGCTGCGAAGGAAGCTATATATCTGAAAAAAATTATCAGTGAAATTGGTTTTAAAGTTCTTGCTAAAATTGTTTTACACTGTGACAATTTAAGTGCCATCAAATTAGCTGAAAATCCTAAGTTTCATGCTAGAAGTAAGCACATTCATATAAAATGTCATTTTGTTAGAGAAGCTCTCGAGAGAGTGGAATTTTCATTGATACATATCCCATCCGAAGACATGATTGCCGACGTTTTTACGAAACCATTACCGAGAAACAAGCATGTGAAATGTGTTGAACTGATGGGGGTAGTGTGTCAAGGTCGAAAAGTATTTTCGTAGTGCCTAGTTCAGTGATCTTACGTTGTGAATCGAGGGGAAGTGTTGGAATAAGAATGGTGAAGGTCATTTGAAATGACTCATTTCCATCTTCCTTGAGTGCGATTAACAACTGTCAAGGGTGCACTGAGCATGCCTGCCAAAATGGGTGCTCGCGCATCAGTCAATTGTTCACTGCCATAAAGAGACAAGTTCTAATTCTGTATCTGCTGCTTTCCGATTTACATACCGTTATATTATTTTATGTTCACATTTGTAACTTCAAGTATTTCATTATATATATTTATTCAATCCACAGCGTGTTATTCCACAACAATCCTAACAGCTTTGTTATTTTTTGAAGATACAAAATGTTTCCAAGCACAACCTACAATTTTTTCGAACAAACTAGTCGGATTTTACTCGCTAATTAACTTACCCAAGCCATTTGCAAAAGGAAGGTCCTGCCCCAATTTTATTAAAATCGGCTTATTATTCCTTAAGTTATCGGTATCGGGCCTCATTTGAAATAAAACTCGGGACGCAGCAGGTGCGTTATGGTAGTGAATTTTTATTAAATGCTTCAAATTTGAATAACTCAATTTTCTATAAACTTATAGTTTAATTTTGGTGTGTAGTAAGTTCTCTTTTAACTCAAGATATACACGAAATTTCATTAAAATAACTTTGTAATTTTCAGAGAAAAAAAAATTTTCAAAAGAAAATTTAAAATTGGAATAACTCAATCTTTTATAAACTTAGAAAGTTGAGTTTCAGTAGGTAGTAAGATCTCTCCCAATGCAACATATATAGTAAATTTCATTAAAACAGCTTTGTAACTTTCGGAGAAAAAAATTTGTTTCGAAAGAAAACTCAAAATTTTCTCGGAAAACCCCGTCCGATTTTTCTGGCTAACGAACTCATCTAAGTCATTAATAAAAGAAAGCCACCTGCCAAGTTTCATCGAAATCGGTTAGTTATCAGACGGATACATATATATATATATATATATATATATATATATATATATATATATATATATATATATATATATATATATATATATATATATAAACATATAAAAACTGAAACTGACCCCGGATATGGGTTCTAGGGGTCTTAGTTCGCGCTCATTAGTAAAAATTTTTGCAAAGTCTCACCATCGATACCTCTCTATGAGTGAATTTTTTTAAATAAAAATTCACTAAAAAAGAAAAAAAATCTAAAGTCGAGATCTTCTCGCTAGCGATTTTTTTCACAGAAATGCCCTAAAAGATAGAAATTATAAGTGCTCCACTCTGTATAAGTGTTATTACTGTGTTATAAAAGGATACGATGAATGTTCTATTCTCGTTTCAATTTCGTAATTAAACTTTAACCCCCATTCTGGTGTGATATATTTCGATATTGAAACGTAAAGTTAAAGCGTGGGTTATTCAATTTCAGGAGCAAATCCTTGTGAATCTTAACGAGATATAAAGCAAACACCATTAAAAACTCTAGAATTGATGTTACACTATGTCAACTTTGCTCATGAAGAGAAACTTTTATACAAACGATGTCTCACACATTGCTTAGGACTTTAGGGAATGACTTCATCTTTCTTTCAACACCCCCCTTGAAATTTTTTTCACGGCTTGAATAATTACTGCCTAGTATGCGTTTCAAAGACACCGCAGCTTTACACACTGAAAATTATTTAGCTCCTCCGAGAATCGTCGAATCATAAACCTACAAGCACCACTCTGAAATTGTTGTCCTCCTTATAAAAGGGTATGAAATAACTTTTATTGTTCATTCTACATGGTCCCGTAATTCATTGTAATTTATAAAAACTAGGGACGCAGCAAGTGCGTTATGGTAGTGAATTTTTATTAAATGCTTCCAATTTAATAACTCAATTTTCTATAAACGTAGAGAGTTTAATTTTAATACTTAGTAAAGTCTTTCCTAAGGCAAGATATCAACAAAATTTCATTAAAATAACTTTGTAATTTTCGCAGAAAAAAATTTTTTTTGAAAGAAAATTTAAAATTTGAATAACTCAATTTTCTCTAAACTTACAAAGTTGAATTTTGGTACGTAGTAAGATCTCTCATTAGGCAACATATATAGTAAATTTCATTAAAACAGCTTTGTTACTTTCGGAGAAAAAAATTTTTTCGAAAGAAAACTCAAAATTTTTCCGGGAAACCCTGTCCGATTTTTCTGGATAACGAACTCACCCAAGCCATTAATAAAAGAAAGCCACTTGCCAAGTTTCATCGAAATCGGTTAATTATTTTTTGAGTTATGAGACGGATATATATATATATATATATATATATATATATATATATATATATATATATATATATATATATATATATATATAAACATATAAAAACTAAACCTATTTACAAATGAACTTTAATAAGATATTATGCTGTGACAATACCTCTCTCAAGCAGTGGCGATTTCTCCTAGTGAGATAGGTGTGCGCCGCACACCCTAAAATATAATCAAAATGTGCACAGTCATATATGTGTTATTTCTTTTTCCCTTAGTCTTAATACACTACATATTTTATGACAATCGATTTAATTTACTTATTTGATTTCATAAATAGTCGGTTAATAGTGACTTGGAATGAAGTAGATACCACGTCTTGTGACATATTCAGAGAATATGAGTAGATCAATAGCAACTGGGAATGAATTCGGCCAGTCCCCGACCCACGTGCTTAAAATAGTGAGGAAAATACCATTGATTTTAACACTGCAGTGAGCTACAAAAATTTGATTAACTCAGTTTTCTATAACCTTAGAAAGTTTAATTTTGGTAGGTAGTAAGGTATTTCGCAGGACAAGATATCCACCCAATTTCATTAAAATAACTTTGTAATTTTTGGAGAAAAAAAAAATAGTTTCAAAAAAAATTTAAAATTTGATTAACTCAATTTTCTGTAAACTGAGAAAGTTGAATTTTGTTACTTAGTAAGTCCTCTCCCAAGGCAACATATATAGTAAACTTCATTAAAACAGCTTTGTTATTTTCGGAGAAAAATTTTTTTTTTGAAAAAAAAACTAAATTTTCCCGGAAAAACCTGTCCGATTTTCCTGCCTTAAGAACTCATCCAAGCCATTAATAAAAGAAAGGCACTTGCCGAGTTTCATTGAAATCGGTTAATTATTTTTTGAGTTATCAGACGGATACATATATATATATATATATATATATATATATATATATATATATATATATATATATATATATATATATATATATATATATATATATATATATATATATATATATAAACATATAAAAATTGAAACTGACCCCGGATATGGGTTCTAGGGGTCCTAAATCGCGCTCATTTGAAAAATTTTTTGCAAAGTCTCACCATCGATACCTCTCTATTAGTGAATTTTTTTAAATAAAAATTCACTAAAAACAAATGAAGTATAGTTTCCAGCAACTATTAGCATAAATCGTTAGAAGAAAAATGTTTTATCACAACATTTTTAAAACAAACTGTTGTTTTCCCCTATTAGTTGTAAGTATACATTATGGAACAGCCAAATGGAATAAATTAAGTATCCATTGATTGTTGTTGCCCTTACTTTGTAAAACTGGTCCATACCTAATACATACTTGAATACTACTTCTTTGGCTTCACAATTCAGTATGTCAATTATTGTGCATATTTATGAAAAAATCCCGAAACACGTCAACCCTATATTCAACCTCTTTCAAGTGACAGTTACAACTCCTAAATCTTTAGATAGAAATGAGGGGCTTGTGATACCTCATTTGAAAGCTATTTTAATTTTCTGTTTAAAAATGCTATGGTTTTAAAATTTATTGCGAAAATTATTAATAAAAGAAAGAAATTCATCTGATTGACGAATTTCTTTATAGCACACTAAAAAATTACTAACTTATCGCATTAAATAATAATAATAATAATAATCGCCTTTATTCACACACCCACTTTAAAAGTATAAAGCAAACCAAAAAATAAATAAACATTAAATTGAAATCGGTGCGTGAAAGGGCGGAGTTCAGATGAAAGGTGCCATAAAGTGACACCTTCCTCTGCACTTCCACTCAACCCACTTCGAAATTACCCTTAACAGCAGACACAGTTCTACACAATTAACTGCAGAAAAGTAACAGTAACAACTATATATACTAAAAACTCTGGACGCAGCAAGTGCGTTATGGTAGTGAATTTTCATAAAAATGTTTTTAATTGCAAATATGTGTGTTTCCTTTTTAAGAAAGCAGGCATCAATTTTGGTTACCAGTATAACCTATATAGTAAAAACAATATGCCATGTTTCATAAAAATAACTTTATTGTGTGAAAATGTACAAAAATTTCCAAAAGTAAACTTAAAGTGTTCCCGGAAAAACTCGTTTCTTGGTCAACCTTATAGGTTAATAGCAAATTGAGCTATTCAAATTTGAAGCATTTAATGAAAATTCGCTACCATAACGCACTTGCTGCGTCCCGAATTTCTTTTCTTACAAACATGCGTCGCTGAAAAATTCAAAAATGCAATAACATAAGGCGTGTTTGATTAAAAAAAAAGAAAATTTGTATCACCAACGACTTATGGGCCATCCTGTGATTGTAGAAATATTTTTTTAAGATGTAGCTCAAGACACCCTATAATTAATATATACAAATTTTCTTTATATCTTGTATAATAACGGATATATTGAGCTTTATTGATTTTTTACGAAAATTCGACAAAAATTATATACCATTAAACGATAAACTCTAAAGCTAAGGCTACTGCCAAGCATCAGAGAAAGGGTCTATTTGAAATGAATTTTCTGGAAACATTTTAGTAAAATGAAGGACAATGACGGTTGAAACTAAGACTTCAGAGTTTGTAAAAGATCCTTCTTGAGACATTTGATTTCCATATCCCATATTAGATTCAAGTTCTTTGCCTAAATGTTGCCGATTTTGGCGTTTTAAATCGCAACTTTGACGTTTTGAGGAAAACCCCAATTTATTTTTCTTTAAATGCCTATAACTTTTTTATCTTTCGACCTATATAGCTAAATTTTGGTAGGTGGCTTACCTATAAGGATATTAACTAGCGTACCAAATCTGGTTGCCCTTACTTTGTTAATTCCGGAGATATAAATTTTTTTCGAAAGAAAACACAAAATTTTCCGGGAAAACCTGGGCAGATTTTCCTGGATAACGAACTTATCCAAGCCATTTGCAAAAGGAATTTTTCCACCAAATTTAGTCAAAATCGGCCTATTATTTTTTGAGTTATCGGTGTGATACATATATATATATATATATATATATATATATATATATATATATATATATATATATATATATATAAATATATATATATAAACATATAAAAATTGAAACGGACCCCGGATATGTGTTCTAGGGGGCCTATTTCGCGGTCATTTGAAGAAATTTTTTCAAAATTCAAAAGTCGGGATCTCCTCATTAGTGAATTTTTTTTAAGAAAATTCACTAATACAAGACGCATAATAATACCACTTTAACTTCTCACACTTCCCTCTCCTTCCCATGTATATGCGGCATAATATACCCAATACATAAATATACACAATTGAAAACAACTATTTCACCACTCGGCATACTCAGATTTAAGCCACCGACTCAAAAAACGTACTAAACAAATATTTCCTGAATTTTCGTCTATTGTACGCTTAATTTCATAACCAAATTCGTTGAATACTTTGTACACCCTATACGTAAAAGATATCTCAAAAATAGATAGTTTATGCCTAGGTGCTGTAACCATGCCCTTTCTGCGAATGTTTAGGATATGTGTATCGGTCCTGAAAGTAATTTTATTGTAGAGATAAGCTGAAGTCCTATTAACAATAACCGAGTGATATAACATAGCCTCCCTCATCAAAAACCTCTGTCTCATGTTCAACCACCCAACGTACCTCAGCTTATATATGTTGAAATGTTCTTATACCATAAACAAAGCGTAAACATGAATTATGCAATAGTTGCACACGGTATGACCCATACGAATCCAAACACGCTGAGAACACCTCAGAACAGAGAGTAAGTTGAGAAAGTACCAGAGTGGAACACAACTGTAACCTAATCTCCTGCGGAAGAAACGATCTATGGGGATAAAGTTTTCTGAGACAATTATGTGCTTTCTGTAAACATTTCGAAAGATGTTGTCTATATCTAAAAGTATTATCTATTGTGAGTCCCAAGTCATTTGCCTCCCCTACAAGAGGTATACTTTCCCCATTAACATCGATCCTTACAATACTTCTGACCCTGCTACAGCAAGGTTGGCTACCAAGTAAAAGAGCACAAGATTTAGTAGGATTCATATTAAGTGCATGCTGCTTATAACAAATATGGTATTCAAATCCTCATTAAGTTTTTCCAATGCAGAACTGATGTCTTGCGGACCACATGAAATATAAATCTGCATGTCATCCGCATACATCTGCATTTTACAATGCTCTACATAAGTTGGAAGATGGTGTGTATAAATCGAAAACAACAGAGGCTCAAGAATGGAGCCTTGAGGAACTCCAGATGATAAATTAGCCAAATGTGACACATTTTCACCTAACTTTACTCTCTGAGACCTTTCTTATTTGATAATAATAAAACATAAAACAACACATCAATTTCAATATAGGAGATGTTTAAAATGCTTGCCTTGAACGTCTTGGCAGCATCCTAATCGTGAATAAAAATGTGTTCTAATGTTAATCAACATCTGAGGCGTGATTGACCTAATCGTAATCGTTATTCTCGTTCTTATGTTAGTTGAACTGGGCGGTTGAGTTTTTAACCGACTTCAAAAAAGGAGGAGGTTCTATGTTCGTCTGTATGCATTTTTTTATATATGTTCACCGGTATTTTCGTTAATTGTCGACCAATTTTTAAAAAATCTTTTTTTGTTCGAAAGGGGATACTCCTGAAGTGGTCTCATTTCCACCAAGTCAGGATCTAATGATATGATCTCAGGGAAATCAAGGGAGATCCTAAAAAAATATTTTTGATATTTATGTTTACAGATATTTTCGTTAATTGTGGACCAATTAAAAAAAAATTGATTGAAAGGGTATTGAGGTTTTTCCATTTTCACCAAGTCAGGATCTGATGATGACGTCTCATAAATCGAGAGAAGTTGCATATTTACACTAAAAATGGAAAAAAAAATTAATTAAAACGACTCTAAAATAGGCACTAAAATGCGAAAAATTACTGAATTACAGGTTTCACTAAAAATATGAAAATTAATTTAAATGAAATATTTTTATATACGCTACCTCTATTTGAAGTCGGTGCCAAGCCAGAAACACGATAATACTTAGCGATATCAAACATGGCCGTAGGCTATGCATATAACGTAACCATCATAACATCTGGAAAGTTTGGAGGAACCGTGTCAGAGACGACGCAGATAGCTCTAAAATCTATTGAAAAATGGTGCGACAAAGAGGGTCTGACAGTAAATCCTCTGAAAACCTCTGTCGTGCTATTCACACAGAACAGAAACCAGGGAGGGTTTAAATAGGTGTGTCTATATGACATCTTCAGCGCCACGAGGTTAAGGTATCTAGATAGCACAATTACATTCCTACCGCACTTGGAGAGGATAACTGATAAAGCAACGAGGGTCTTATGGACCTGTCGGCGAATATTTAAAAAAAGGGGTCTATCACCACTCATGACCCATTGGATATACCTGAGAATGTGTAGACTTATCATTACGTATGCATCGTTAGTGTGGTGAGATAAAACCTACAAACAGCATTGCAGGAAAAAACTAAACAAGGTACAACGAATGGCCTGCCTGAGCATTACTGGGGCGATGACAACGACGCCCACAACGGCTGTGAAAACCATGCTGAACCTGCCGCCACTACACCTAGTTGTGGAGACCGAGGCGATCATAGGGGCCTCTAAACTAAAGACCAACTCAGAAGAGGAAAATTCGCGGGATGGTCACACTAACATCGTAAGAACAATAGATGATAATTACACTCTGAGTATGACTTCAGTCAGGGCAAAGAAAACCTATCGCACAACTTTACCTTACGAGATAATTATCCCGACTCGAGAAGACTGGATAGATGGGAACAACCCAAAGCTCAATGGAACTGTCTATCTCACTAACGGGGCCAAAAGAGCAGACGGAGCAGGATGCAGTATATACGGAGGCACCAGACTGGGATGTAGGATAGCTGTCAGCCTGGGTCGGTATGCAACCGTATTCCAGGCAGAAACACTAGCCATAATGATATGTGCACAAATGCTACTGTGGAAGAATTACAGAAGCAAGAGAATCTTCATAGCTCTTGATAACCAAAATTGGCAACATTAAGCAAAAAACCTTAAACTAATATAAGCTACGGAAAGAAAATGTCCCAAGAATAATGTTTTACAAAGTTTTAAGTCTTAGCTTCAACCGTCATTGTCCTTGATTTTACTAAAATATTTCCAGAAAATTCATTTCAAATAGACTCTTTCTATGATGCTTTGGCACTAGTCTTAGCTATAGAGTTTATCGTTTAGTGGTATACAATTTTTGTCGAATTTTCGTAAAAAATCAATACAGTTCAATATTCGTTATTATACAAGGTACCAAACAAAATTGTATGCTTTAATTATAGGGTGTCTTGAGCTACATCTTAAAAAGTTCTACAGTCACAGGCTGGCCCATAAGTCGTTGGTGATATACATTTACTTTTCTTTTTAATCGAACACGACTTATGTTATTGCATTTTTGCATTTTCCATCGAAATATAATGCATGTTTGTAAGAAACGTAATTCGGGACGCAGCAAGTGGGTTATGGTAGCGAATTTTCATTAAATGCTTTAAATTTGAATAGCTCAATTTGCTATTAACCTATAAGGTTGACCAAGAAACCAGTTTTTTCGGGAACACACTAAGTTTACTTTCGGAAATGTTTGTAGATTTTCAAACAATAAAGTTATTTTGATGAAACCTGGCATGGTTTCTACTATATAGGTTATACTGGTATCCAAATTTGATGCCTGCTTCCTTAAAAAAACACACATATTTGCTCTTATTTTTTTTAAATGAAAATTCACTACCATAACGCATTCGCTGCGTCTAGACTTTTTAGTGTTTGCGCACGATGTCTCTCTCTCTCTGCACGCTCTTATCCTTTTTATGTCGTGAAATGAATACAATTTTCAACCAAAATGAGCAAGTATCTCGGAAGGCAGGCATTTAGCTTGAATATTCATTATCATTTTTGCTGTCTTCACATAAAAATACATTCGACTGTAATAATAAAATAATTTCTTAGAACTTTATGCGGATGACTATATCAATTTTCGATGAACGATATTTCACTCACCACTATCGGAGTTTTCAGAACTCGGATCGTTATCTAGACTGATAGTAACTAGGATCGATCGGTGGTAAGGTAGAGTATTTACTTTCTTTTGCTGTAACATCCGACACGTTTTCTCTATATATAGCTTGTACTTATTTGACCTACTACTATTTTCACAGTGTTTAACACAGACTCATTAAATTTGGATGATCTGTTATGTTTTCATACTTGGCTTTTAGAGAATTTTCTTTAAAAAAAAATCACTAGAGGAGATCCCGACTTTTGAAAAATTTCTTCAAATGAGCGCAAACTAGGCTCCCTAGAACCAATACCTAGGGTCTGTTTCACTTTATATATATATATATATATATATATATATATATATATATATATATATATATATATATATATATATATATATATATATATATATATATATATATATATATATATATATATATAGGCTGTTTCAAAAAACATGCACCATCGCTCGTGGGGCAATTCCTTACTAAAAAATAAGAAAAAAAGTTCCTGTGCACATGGGCCCGGAAACGCATAGTTTCCAATATACAGGGAGTTAAAGTTTAATTTTTTTTTAATTTTTTATAAATAATTTCAAAACCACTGGATTGATTTTAATGAAACTTGGAACTTGAAAGTGTATTATGAAAGTGCATATTTTCAAGTGAAAATCTACTTACAACTGCGTCAGTGGCGTGCGTACGGGGCAATTGTAAAAATTCATTTGGGGAAAAAATATGTGCGTCACTGTCTTTTTCCAATTTTGATACATAAGTTATGAAGCTTATTACATAAGCCACAAAAGCTGCCTCTTGGTATTTTTTCGTTCAGGGTATCCCCTAGGAGATATGATTAATTTTATAAAAAGGGGCAAAGTACCGATTCGTTGGAGTAATGAAAACAGTAATCGTAAAGTGCCATGAAACTATACTTTTTGACAGTTCTCTAAATTCTACAATTTTAAAGTGCTTTGTAGGCGTCAAAAAAGTTTTCGTGCTATTCTTTAAATTTTGATACGGTGCAGTATTTTCGTTTTTAGTTATTTGTTGATATTGAGCTGCTCATTAATATTATTTCCTCCTCTCAAAATGGTTTTCATTAAGTACACTTCAGCGGATTTGACTAATATGTTGTTAATTTATGGACAAACAAATCAAAATGCTAGACAAGCTGTGCGAGTTTATCAGGAAACTTATCCGCAAAGAAGAATTCCTGACAAAAATATTTTCCCACGTATTGTAAGACATTTGAGAGAAACTGGTTGTTTAAAACCTTTAAAAGCTGACTCTGGACGCACAAGATACCGCCGAACTGTACGAGTTGAAGAGGCAATATTAAATAGAGTTGAACGTGATCCTAGTACAAGTACGAGAATTATTGCCACCGAACTGGGTAATATTTCGGCATCATCAGTTCAAGGAACTCTGAAGGATCAAAGTTTATATCCCTATCATTTTACACGTGTCCAGGAACTTCTACCTAGAGACTTTCAACCAAGGGTAATGCTTTGTCAGTGGTTCTTAAACAAACTTAGGCACGACCAACATTTTTCTAAACGTGTACTATTTACTGATGAGGCGTCATTTACCCGAAAAGGTATCGTAAATTTTCACAATTTACATACATGGGCCGATGAAAACCCACACTCTCTAAGAGTTGCAAATTCGCAGTATCAATTTTCCATCAATATTTGGGCTGCTATTATTGAAAATCACATAATTGGTCCTGTTGTTCTACCGAATCGTCTTGACCATGAATCATATTTAAACTTTTTACAAAATGATTTGCCGTTGTTACTACCGCTTTTTATGAGAAATGGTACAATGTGGTTCCAGCATGATGGTGCGCCCGCACATTTTGCAGCAGTTGTAAGAACAAATTTGCCAACAAATACGGTCACCGATGGATTGGTCGTGGAGGTCCGGTGTCATGGCCACCTCGATCTCCGGACCTGAATCCTCTCGATTTTTATTTGTGGGGTCATTTAAAAGAAATAGTGTATAAAACACCAGTAAATACACGAGAAGAATTGTTGGGAAGAATTGAATATGCATTTGACAGCATTAGAGAAGGTCAAAATATTTGCAGAAGAGTAAGAAGATCTTTGCGCAGAAGGTTAAATAATTGTAACGACGCTAATGGTGGTCACTTTCAACATTTTCTTTAGCTTTGTTATTAAAGTCAATTGAGTACTGTACAAAAAACAAGAGTTTTGAAAAATCATGGTGTCTTTACGATTACTTTTTTCATTTTTTATCTTTATTTTTTATTTATCATTTTTTATCAATGTTTGTAATATTCATTTCAATGTTTATCACCAATAAGTTTTACGTAGGTTAGTTATTTGCACGTTTATTGCTGTAATGTTTACTGTATGTTTTGTTTTTCATATTCTTATGGTTGCAGTAAACATATATTATTATTATTATTATTATTATTATTATTATTATTATTATTATTATTATTATTATTATTATTATTATTATTATTATTATTATTACGCCGACTAATCGGTACTTTGCCCCTTTTTATAAAATTAATCATATATCATAGGGGATACCCTGAACGAAAAAATACCAAGAGGTAGCTTTTGTGGCTTATGTAATAAGCTTCATAACTGATGTATCAAAATTGGAAAAAGACAGTGGCGCACATATTTTTTTCCCAAATGAATTTTTACAGTTACCCCGTACGCACGCCACTGACGCAGTTGTAAGCAGATTCTCACTTGAAAATATGCACTTTCATAATACACTTTCAACTTCCAAGTTTCATTAAAATCAATCCAGTGGTTTTCAAATTATTTATAAAGAATTAAAAAAAATATTAAAATTCAACTCCCTGTATATTGGAAACTATGCGTTTCCGGGCCCATGTGCACAGGAACTTTTTTTCTTATTTTTTAGTAAATAATTGCCCCACGAGCGATGGTGCATGTTTTTTGAAACAGCCTACATATATATATATATATATATATATATATATATATATATATATATATATATATATATATATATATATATATATATATATATATATATATATATATATATATAGATGACTCAAAAAAATGGGTCGATTTTGAGCAAATTTTTTGAGTACCTTCCTTTTGCAAGTGGGTTGGTTAAGTTCGTTAGCCAGGAAAATCGGCCCAGGTTGTTCCGGAATTTTTTGTTTCTTTCCAGAAAAAAACATATCTCCGGAACAAACAAAGTAAGAGGAACCAAGTTTGGTATGCGTGTTTGTTTGATAAAGAGTGAACTATGTACCAAAATTTAGGTCTGTAAGTTTAAAGACAAAAAGTTATGGGCATTTAAAGAAAAAAAAAAGGGGGAGGGTTTCCTCAAAACGCCAAAATCGCGACTTGAAACGTCAAGATTGGCAACATTTAGACAAATAACATGAAATAAATACGGGTTATATAAAG